>CM067066.1:22910227-23240227 GCA_033980235.1 Diadema setosum | reverse complement strand
CAGTAGTGGTTGAGGTAGGGGTTCATGTTTTGAACATTCCTAAGTGAGATAATGAAAAGCCTCTTATGAAATATCAAAGAACATGTGATTTTAAGAAGGGTTCAACGTTTATTTGATGAAAATTGGTTTTCAAATGGCTGAGATATCTAAAAAAGTGATAATAATAAAAGGCGACATGCCCCAACTTTATTAGTATCTCTTTGTTTCACCTTGTTTTTGGATATCTCAGCCATTTCAAAACCGATTTTCATCGAATAAACTTTTGATACCCCTTAGAACTGCATGCTCTTTGACATCTCATAGAGTGGTTTCTGAATATCTCACAAAATGTTAAAAGCTAAATCTTCACCTCGACCAGAACTGTACACACCCTTTAATTTGCTATCAGCCACTGAAGAACCACTACCGGTATATTATTGCCAGATCTTGGTCTTTTGAAGGTCTCATTATTATGGCAACATGATATATTTGTAAATACAAAATCTTGCTCAATAAGTTATCACACTGAAAACACGCACTTGGGGTCCAGTATTATTTTTAATCTTGGTCTTCCAAAGGTATCAGGGTTAATTTAAAGATTCTTTGAAATAGCCAAGTCCAAGGCTTGACAATTATTGTATTCTGTGAATCCCATGACTTGCAGGTTAATGGTCTCTGGCTCTGCGGCTCTCCCCCAGCCAGTCATGGGGCAGTGGAAGGAGATTTCTGGTCACACCTTGCTTGAGAGATACGGCATGACGGAGATTGGAATGGCCCTCACCAATCCTCTTAGGGGTCATAGAGTGCCAGGTATGTGCTATTCCTTATTTGATGTGTTCCGTTGGGGTTTCTTTTGTTCGTTTGCTTTTAGTAGAAATTAGTATACAAATAATGCACAGGTGAGAGGACATTAGTGGAGATGCAGCGCACTCATGGGTATTTACAGTGGTGTAAGCGCAGCCGAGTGCATGTTGCACAACATTGTGAATACCCAAGAGTGAGCTGCATCTCCACTATTGCAAATGTCCCTAATAAACATGTGCATTATTTGTACTATAAAGTGGTTGTATGAACTTTTAGGGGATCAAGGGTGAATAGCAATCAGGTACATTACAGACCTTGCTTTTAAAAATGCCAAGATTTCCAAAGAAATGCTCCAAACACACTGGTACTAAGTACAAAAACTTTTTAAAAGTAAGTACATGTTAGTGACTGAGTGCACGCTTGAACTGACTGAGTGTGCAAAAGGCTTAGCCGCAAAAAGTGGGGGAGTGGATGGGCCAAGTGCTTTAACACTATGTATTCCAATGTATTATGCCTCCCACCCCCCCCCCCCCACCAAAAAAAAAGTGGTCGAGTGCCCTCCCCCCCCCCCCCCCCATAACATAAACTAATGAATTGACAAATAGAGTTTAGTGTAGTAGGTTATAAAATTGAGATGATTGACATGGGGAATTAACCTGTTGAAAGCATGGTACAAGGAAATCCTGTTATAAGTAGGTCGCTGAGACCACCGATTTTACCTCTTAAACATATCATGAAAGAGACCAGCTTCATACAGTAAATGGAAGTTGGGACAGCCTATTTCACCTCATGAAGGTGTTACCTCATCATAAATGAGTGTGTTATACAGTGGACTCCCATTATAAGGAAGTGCTAGGGACCGACAGTTTTCTTTCGTTACGTCGAAATTTTTTATAACCAAACAAATGATGAAAAATCATGAAGAAGATAATTTTGCGGCCTGAATTTCTATTTTGGTACGACTGGAATTTCGTTATGATGATGTTCATTATAACGGGAGTGCACTATTCTGCTGTTTCCCTGTAATCACACATTTCCCTTAGGGGGTCTAGGGAAATTACCCCCTGGGCAATATCCCCTAGACCTAATCCTAATCCTTATCCTAATCCTAATAGTAATTGCCTTGGGGGGGGGGGGGGGGGGATTTGCCCTGATACACCCTTAGGCACATTCACTCTGTTCTGATTGCTAGGAGCTGTGGGAAATCCCTTCCCGACTGTGGAGGTGAGGATTGTCTCGCCATCCAATGAAGTCATAGTCAGGGGAGACTCCCTCCACAGTGACGTCGTACCAGGCACAGAGGGTCAGGCAGGTGAACTGCAGGTCAAAGGTCCCGCTGTCTTCAAGGAATACTGGAATAAACCTCAAGCAACCAAAGGCACCTTCACAGAGGACGGCTGGTTCAAAACTGGTAAGTCGTTACGTGCACATGAACGCAGTCATATTTGAATGTAGACGTGATTTCATGTACTTGCAGTTGTCCATTGAAATTAGTGTTTCAGTAACTACAATCAAGAGTGCAGTAGGTGTTTATTAATATTTGTGACTATAATATGTTGGCAAGAGGATTGAAGATGAACCGTACCAGTGCAGAAAGCACATTGTGTTGAGGATGTGTTCGTATGTTTTTAACAAGCCATTCTTCTGAGACAGGAGCAGAAATGGTGTCAGATGATTATGCTTGAATGAGAGAGCATCATTTCAGAAACACAAATCGCTTGATGAAAATAGAAGATATTTACCTAGATAAGCAATATGTTTGTCAGGTTGGTACAAATGATTAAAAAAAAAACACAAGAAAGAATGTTTCATCTGGCTTCTGCTCAGTAAATCCACATAAATTTGAGCTGGCACTCTCCTATTTAATTTTCCACAAGAAGAAGAAGAAAATAATATGATATTAAACAGGTACAGGGAAGCAATTGCATAGGAACATTATACACATGTAGTTCAGTAGAAGTATTATGGTGGGACAGTAGTTAGTTACATTGCTCAGTTGAGATGTCAAATCAGACTAGTCAATGAGCTTGGCATTTAATGCTTCATTTAGCACCCTTTCATTTTCTGAAAGAAAACAGACTGAAAAATTTTGTCTTGTGGACTTTGATGTTGACAAACATGATATATGTTTCTTGAATCAGGGGACACAGCCTGCTACGAAAATGGCTCATACCGCATCTTGGGTCGGTCGTCCGTCGACATCATCAAGAGTGGAGGCTACAAGATTAGCGCCCTCGACGTGGAGCGGCACCTCCTCTCCCATTCCGCGATCTCCGAGGTCGCCGTCGTCGGCCTCCCGGACATCACGTGGGGCCAGCGGGTGGCAGCCGTCATAGCGCTCAAACCGGGTGAAGGTCTGACCCTGTTCCAGCTGAGAGAGTGGGGCAGGGACAGGCTGCCATCCTACCAGATCCCAACCGAGATGAAAATTTTGGAGGAGATTCCACGCAATGCCATGGGGAAGGTCAATAAGAAGCAGTTGCTGTCGGAGGTATTTGGCATTGAATGAGGATACACAGACACATGCCTTTGGTTTAGTGTCTGCCCCATACAGTGTGCTTCAAGTGGGTGGCTCAATTTGGGACTGTTGTGCAAGACTTAAAATTGTGTCTACTACTAATAGCTGAGAATCTGAACAGTCATACATCATGGGAAAATAAAAATAAACTAATTTGTGTTTCATCCAAATTTGTGCTAGGTGATTTCCAATATCACAATCATGATCCAAGCAGATATTGAAAAGTATTAAGTGTCAGCAAATATTTGCCATTGTTATGTAAATCCTTTTTTGTTTTAATAACCTACAGGTCACAGTACCCTGTAGAATAGAAAAACTACTGGAAAGTGCACCACTGAGGTTCAATCAGGAGTTCTGCAATGTGTGCATGTATTACAAGGAATCAAGTCTGAATGAGTATGCAGTTAGCAGGTGGAAATGTATTCTGTTAATTGTTTACCTGTTATGAACTCCTATGGCCTTGCCTGGAATGGCTTGAGGATAATCAAAGGTAAAGAAGTCTTTGAAAATTAGTGTGTGTGAATAGAAGCAGATAAATGGAACAGGACACTGAAAGTTTGAGCAGATTCTGATCAAAACTCAGAAGTAGTTTAAGTAGTTGAAACTCAGAAGTAGTTTAAGTAGTTGTAATGATTTTTTTTTTAAAGTTGTGATCAATAATACACAAATTGGCAACTTTGTGATTTAGCATGTGAGCTCACCTTCCATTTACCCTGTGCTAAAAAATTGCATAAGATCTCGCCTTGTTTTTGTTATTGGTGAGGGAATATTATATTCATTGCATGCTGGGGTTGTTGAGAAAAATATTTACAATTATTGTATTACAGGTGGATGTACAATTGGAAATCTACTTGATGGGAAAATGGTAATTTCTTCTTTTTCATTTTTTTCTTTTTTTTCTTTTTCTTTTTTTTTAGTACAGAGCAAATGTGGGGTGAGCTCACATGTCACATCACAGATTTGCCAATTTGTGTTAGAGTGGTCACAACTTCAAAATATTACTTTCTCAGTTTTCATCAGAACTGTTCAGAGTAATCATCTGTGGAAGTAACATATCCTAAATGTCACTACCTTCTACCCATTCGTGAGAACAACTTTTCCCAGCATGCATTGCTGTTGGATTTTGTCACATCATATTTTGTTGTTACTAGAATTTGCAGGTCTTGTAATATCTCAAAATCAGCCCACTTTCGACCATGGTGTATCAGATCTGTTTTCATAATTGTACATGCTGTATCAAGTGCCTCATGTTCCATAAACTGTGTCAACCATCGTATCAAAAGTGGACTCACAAAGTACTCAGATGTCAATAGATGCATTTGAGCGCTGTCCTAAAGCGAACTGTACCATACCGTACCCATGCCAGAGGAGTGCTCGAATGCTAAAGTGTAGCGTGCCGTACTGAACCAAGCCAAAAGTGGACCACTCTCCGAGGTGCTCCAAAAGGGTACCAAAAGCGTTCCAAAAGTTCACATGTGCGAATGCACGTGACATGCACATATGTCATAATACAAAGAGTTCTTTCTTTTTGTTCGTATCAGCTGTAAGTAGTTCAAGTGCACAAGATGAATGAACCTATTGATACAAATATGTGTAACCCCCTCTAAAAAAAACTCATGAGGTACATACTCTTTCTCAACAGAATGCTCGAACACCCCAAATCTGGCAGAGTTCAGTATGGTACACTTCAGTTTAGTTCGCTTTTGTTTGCTCTAGAGTGCTCAAACGCACCCAATAATGCAACCATCATTCAATGTGTACACAAACTTGGCTTAAATCAAAAACCTGTCTCTCAAGGTGTTTTCCTACCACATACTGACTTGAGGAGATGTAGAGGGTTTCATGTCAATGTGAAAATCCCCAAGTTTTTCAGCGATGATGCAGTTAGACCCAACACTAAGGTACGGTACTGATTAAAATGGAAACAAATTTCTTCTGAAACCCGCATTCAATTCATCACAAGTTACTTGCACAAGATATACCACAGTCAACCATCTTTGTTATAAATCTCATTTTTACAATATACTCCATGTTAATATAAGGAATTGTAATGAAAAATTGACACCACATCATGGAAAGGAATAAAAGGATTACATGTGAAACAGACTGTATTATGGCACACAAAATGAGAAATATAAATCTAGTATATTACCTCATGACAAATATAAATGATGTCAATGTGCAATTATGTAATTATTTTAGAACTTCCAATGAAAATAAACATTTGTATGAAAATAAATCTTTGGTATATTTTCATTGTACTGAACATTTGTATTTCATAATACTGAGCAATGTGCACAAGGATCCAGCATATGTAGACATATATGTATATATATATATATCTTGGAATTTTCCACGTGTTGGACTTCGAATGTTGTAATTATTAGAAGAAAGAGTCTCAAGTACGCCATGGATCCAACGATTACAAAAAAATTTTATTACAAAATTTTCGGTCTGTCTCAGACCTTCGTCAGTGCAAAGACAATGATGGACAATCCTATCCAACAATCTATGGACAATCCTATCCACATGATAAACCGCAGTCTAGAAAGAGCTAAATCAAAAAAGCGTGAAGAGTTACTCAAGAGTAAAAGCGAAACTGCTAAACCATCTGACAGGCTACCTCTTGTAACCACGTATCATCCCTCCACAAAAGCGTTGATTAACGAAATCAACAAGGAGTGGAAATACCTATCTCTTGACAAATCTCTCCCTGCCACGTTCTCGAACCACCCCATCAACGCTCAAAAACAACCAAAAAACCTACGAGAATTATTGGTAAAGAGCTCAATCTCAAAGAAACAAAAACAGAAAGCTAACCGCCCATGTGGCAAAAGCCGTTGCCAAATCTGTGCCCATATGCTCACCTCTGAAAAACTAGATCTAACTCCTGGCTTCTCTGTCTCTACCCCTCACGCCACATGTGACACCCCAAATGTGGTTTACTGCATCTCATGCTCAAAATGTCCTAACGCGAAGTATATCAGGGAAACAGGTACTAAGTTCAGACTTCGTTTCAACAATCACAGAAATTCAATTCAGCACAAGTCATCACTACCAGTTGCCGAACATTTCAACTCGGGCAACCACTCAATTCGGGATCTGCAATTCTGTATCATCGGCACTAATTTCAAAGACAGAGAAGCCAGAAAATTAGCTGAAATGAAACTCATCATCCAAACCAGGTCTTTTGAAACAGGACTCAACAAGGACCTTGGATGGTTAAGCAGTTTCTCTTTCTACAAGAAGTGAAGAAATGAATCTCTAAGAATCTGAGACTAGACCTATATTAAATGCATATTTTTCATTATTTACAAAAGGTAATGTTAAGATTTTATTATATTTCGCATTGACCACTTACCTTTTATGTTAAATATGATGTCTTGATTATCCGCAAATTTATCATATTCTCATCATTACAGTAAACAGATGCTTCGATATTTGGTTATGATTATTATGAGCTTATTTTTTCATTTTTTCTCCATTTGTAATTGATGCTTGATTGATGCTTGATAGGCGTCTTTACATGCTTTTTTTCGATGTTTATCTATGAAAAAAATGGAGTCACAAAAGTCAAATATTACATGGATGTATACATAAAGTAATGTATTTATATATAGTATATATAGCATACATTGGCATGCATATAATATACACATACGTTCGGAACTGTTGAGTTTGAGTTTAGTCTTCATTGAGATTTTAATTGAGTTAATTTTGAGATTTTATTATATTTGTATTGAACACTATTTTTTAATATGATGTCTTGATTATCCGTATTATATATATATACAATTTTTATTTTTAAAGTAAACAGATGCTCTAATAACTAGTTGTATTATTAGCTCATTCCTTTTAATTTCTTCTCCATTTGTAATCAATGCTTTATATGCGTCTTTTCTTCGATGTTTATCTACGAAAAAAATAGAATCGCTAAAGTCTATTATTACAAGGACGTATATATAGCAATGTATTTTTATAAAGAGTATATATAGCATAGTATGATACAAACAAGCACTTGAAACTTTTGTTGAGTCTGAGTTCAGTCTTCATTGAGATTTCACTTTCTACCATACCCCTATACGTATCAGCGCTCTCCTTGACAACGCAGCTCCAGGGCAACGCACTACGCGCATGACGCGCATAGCATTGTTGTTATGATTCATGTTTATCATTGTCCATCATTGTCTTTGCACTGACGAAGGTCTGAGGCACACCGAAAATTTTGTAATAAAATTTTTTTGTAATCGTTGGATCCATGGCGTACTTGAGACTCTTTCTTCTATATATATATATATATATATATATATATATATATATATAAGTGTGTGTGTGTGTGTGTGTGTGTGTGTGTGTGTGTGTACATGTATATAAAGTAACTGTAAGGCAAGAAATGTTTGCAGCATTAGATTATCGTGAATCGCCACTGGCATCCAATGCATTGTACATGTAGTACCATACATTTATAGACTAGAACTTGAATGATTCATAAGGAAAAAGATTGTGAAAGCTATCAAAATTAGCAGAAGGGCTACTCTTTGTGGCAGAATGCCATGATCTAGTCATCACATGAGAAAGCAGTCATTGCAGCCCATTGTGCTCCGCATACAGGTAAATTCAACAGAAAGTAGAGTTGAAGAACTTTGATGTTTTTGCTACTTTTCATTCACCAAATGTCCTGCTCTAAGTGTCAATATCCACATGCCTACTACTGTACACTCTGGTTATGACGAACACTGTTATATCAAAATTCTAATTACAATGAAGTAAAGGTTTAGCTCTCAAAATTAGTGTTATGTATTTATTGACTTTACTGTTCGATCATATAGGAATTTTCACATAATGAAGGAAGCACCGGGCAGTCATGATGACTTTGTTATGCTGTAAAGGTGGAAATTTTCGCGCATTTCGCGCAACCAGAAGCTAGCGCAAAAGTAAAAGCACACAAATATTTTTGTATATCACATGTTCCAGTAGTGTATTGTCCCGATTCCATGGAATAAAAAGACTCGAAACTCGTCTTACCCGTCCGAGCACGAAAAATTACTCATGCAAAAATATCCACTTTTACAGTGCTTGAAACAGGAGTCACCCGAACATTGGGATTCTGAGATACAATGTATCTATAAGTATCCAGAAGAACTGCAAATTCAAATTAATTGGAAAAAAAAAATGCTACACTGTGTATAGTAAATCACCAAACTCAAATACAAATTCACACATGTACACACAAACACACACACACACACACACACCAGGGGCGGATCCAGGAATTCTGTAAAGGGGAGGCGCCTTTACAAAATTAAAGGGCAGCACGTGCCCCCCCCCCCATTTTTTCATTTTTATTTCTTTTGTTTAAATAAAAAAAAAAGTAAAGAGGGAACATACGCCCGGTGTGCCCCCCTCTGAATCCGCCACTGCACACACACACACACACACTTTTTCCTATCTTTTGACGAAAAATAGTAAAAGCACAAAGAGGAAGCTACAGAAGTGGATAAGATGTACATTGTTTATATTTTCTAACCAATCACACAAAAGTCTTATCTCCTGATTGTTGAATACAGACTCGTACAGTGATGACATATACATGTATGCACATTCACAAGGCCTAATGAAAAAAGTATTAAAATTCATTGACACCAAGTAAATTACTGTTTAATTTAATCAAGCAAGATAGGACCTCAAAAATTTTTTCTTTAAGTTTTCTGTGAAAGACTGGAGATTATTAGGAGCTTGGTACTTATCAAGTTTATTCAACTTGTACAAAGTACATTCAAAGAGGTACACACAGGCCTCACAATTTCCACCAAATTTCAACTTGAGATGGTGTTAGACAATGCAATACGATGTTTCAAATTTCAGTACAAGTGACATAGAGCTGTTGTAACTCCATGGACAAGACCACACACTGTCGATTATGAGATCCCTGATTTGAGTCCCTCTGGCGGCAGTGGCTGTACCCCTACGCATGGCACTCTATCCTCGCTGCCTATAGTTCTTTGGACGGGACTTTAATCTGTTGGTCCTGCAGTTGCTTGCTTACCATACAAACATTCAATGCAACCATAACTGTTATGTTAGATAAATCTTCATGCAGATAAATCAATTCCACTCACATGAAATCAAATCAATTCGGCAGTGAAGGAGGAGAGAATTCCTTGAGATTCCTCAATCTTCCAAATGATAGCATAGTTACAATGTCATATCCCATGGCTTTACAGAAACAGACCTTCTTTATCATTTGTATGTTGTACATTGACCTAGGACTGAATATTTCACCCTGCATTATTAACCACATAAACCGTCTTGTTTTAAAGACAAAGTCACCCCGATTCTCTCAATAACCCATCCTCTACACTATTTGGCAGATGAGAGCTCTTCATCGCAAGGATGATTGCAGAATAAATCTTCAGATGAGATAATGACAAGTACCAAGAGAAATACACCATGAAATCTGTAATAACTAATGGTACACCTTGCATGATTCTATAGAAGTAGCTCCTATCAAGCACCATATAATGTATGCATCAGCTACTGGGTATTAGTGTCAAATGGCATATGGCAAGTGAAGGCAGACAAGTGCATAATGTAATCCCTGTAGTTTCCGTGGTGAAATTTGCCTATTAAATAACTATCCAAAGAAGGGTATCCTTCTGAATACATACCTGTCATGACAGGTGAACTCCTCATGACTGGAGTGAGAGAAAAAAAAAGATTGTCTTCATGCAGATCTATGTACTGTAAAAGTGGATATTTTCGTCGGGTGAAAAGAGTTTTGCATGTTTTTAATTCCACGGAATCAGGCTGGCACTGGAGTGAAATCATTTTTCACTGTTATCTTACAGTACATGTGCTTATCATCTTGGAATTTATACCTCTTTTGAAGAATAAATCTTCAACTTTTCATTACAGACAAAATGTGCCAACTTGGCTCTGCTGTTTGGTCATCACTAATTCACATACACAATGAAAAAATAGCATCATCATGATGGATCTAATCATATTTACCTTTAACTATATTTACGTACACATTTTCTGACATTCTCTTCCTTTTAACTACAGAGCAACATTTAGATTTTAAATTCTCATAATATCATGCAACTGTGGCGAGAAATATGATATGATTGATACAGTTTCTTTCACCATTTTACAAAATAATTCAAGGCAAGATGGAAATATTTGGATTATGTTGCAAAATGAATATCTATTTCCATAGTCAAATAATATAAGCAAGCTGAGGTGAAATAAACCTTTTAAGTCCCCTGTTAATAAAGTATATTAGTCTCACTTCCATGTCATCAAGGCAAAAATTAATGTGGCAATGAACACTTGAAATGGCCATTAAAAATCAGCAAAGTGCATATGGCACTAGCAGCCACTCCAATGACAGGCAGTGAAACTGTTCCAGCTCACAAATTTGTGTTCATGAATAATTTATTGCTCCTTGATAGCTTCCATCAAAGCCGTAAAACCCTCATTGACAAAAGATCATAAAGATCCTATGTTTACCAAAACAGAAAGGAATAATCAGCCCGAGTATGGCACATGGTACGATCTATCAACAAAGTTGACTTCAAATGACCTGTTGTTGACATTAATATCAGATACATTGACATAACTCAAGATAATGAACTTGTGTTTCTGTGATAGAAAAAGTCAAGGCTATTATTTTTTTTTTTCCTGATAAAGAATGAGGGACACAGATATATGATCATGCATTCATGTACATTTTAAAAACTATACATTTACTATGTGTGTGACCGAGTTTAAAAACAATAAGTTTACAAATATTCTAAAAAAAAAAAAAAAATCAAACCTGATCAGAGTCTGCATAGACTAAATCTGTACAAACTAGGTTATGACAGGCAATGACAAAATGCAAGACATATATGTAAATCACCATTTTTTCTAAGCAATACTCATAGAATATTACCCTTTAAACTAAACTCATGAAAAGCTTCCAATAAATTACATCAAATGGTGCATATGAAGTGAATATAAAAATGCATTTTACAGTATTAAAAAAAAAAAAAATACATATTTTGGCATGATTCCAAAATCCCCTACACAAACAAGAAGCTATGAAAGACCAGTACACTTTGGTCAGCACTGTATCTATATCTTCAAGTAGATCACTACAGACATTCCACTTTTCATCAGCAGTATTTAGCATGTGAACATGCCAGAGGAGGTTCACTCAGTAATCATCCTGGGGCGTCTTAGCCATCAGTTTCTGGAAGTGGTCCCGGTAGATCTCATCGGGCGTGGCCGCTTCCTGGACAGCTGGGTCCTCACGCATCCTCCCTTGCCAGGCCAGGAGCTACCAAGACAAGACACGAGGGAGAATTTCACAGTTGCATGACATAAAGGCCTATTATTCTATTGAAAAAAAAAATCAAAGTTTTCAAAATCCCCCGTATAGACTTGTCATGTTAAACTAGCTTGGAGCTACAGAAACTAGAGAGATAGAATTTTGTAAACAAATCATTAACCTATTCATTTTAACCCTACTCCCAATGGAGGGAGGGGCCACTTTGCCCTCCCCCCCCCCCCAATGTTTCACGTGATTATTCCGCAACGTATGATGCTCTCGCCGTGACATTTTATGACTTTTTTCTTTCAAGTATCGCGAAATTTGTCGCTCCTGGGCATACCGTTTTGAGGCCACGCACCTTTGAAAAAAATTTGTCAACCCAAAAATTGCTCAAAAACATGATTTTGTGTACGAATCCAATGTAAATTGTGTTTTTGCAAGTAATTCATATAAAAATAACTACTTTTACTTTCAAAGGCTGATAATTATTTATTTTAGCCTGATTATACTTTTAAAAGTTTCTGCATATTTTGACAAAAAACCCAACAAAAACAAAAAGTTAAAAAAAAAATAGAGATATACATAAGAATTTAAGAAATTCAATAAACAATAAAATACATCAGAAATAATTATGAAGCCGAATTTTTGCTTCAATATCATTGTTGAGGATATTGAAAAGAAAATTAGAAGTCTTGGAACTTTATTTTTTGATTTATAGGCAAAAAAATATTTTTGCATAAATTAACAAATTAATATAAAATATATAAATCAACATTTGAAAAATCTAACTATACAGTCTTGTAGATGACATTGGCCTCTAGGGTTAAAGCAAACTGCGCAAAGACATCCAAGTCAATCTGTTCTCTGCCAACTACAAGAGAAAAGACACACAAACATTCTGCCTTTTGAAAAATTTAATGTTAGCAAGACTCTTCTTCTTCTGGGGGAAATTTGCCTCCCTGAATCCTGAAGATTCTTGCAGATATCAGCCTTATTATTATTAATTATCATTACCTAAGCCAAGGGAGGAGGGTATGTTTTCATTGCTGTTGGTTGTTTGTCCGTGTTCAAAATAACTCAAAAAGTTGTGAACGGATTTGGATGAAACTTGCAGGAAAGGTTGTGAATGACACAAGGAACAGATGATCAAATTTTGGTAGTGATCGGGGAATTTTTATGGATTTTATGAAAGATTTTCGATATTTTGGCAGGCAGGGTCAACAAACTCGAGTTCAAGCTGTGTATTTTTTAGGTTTTCATATGGGCACTAAAGTGAATGCTCTAGTTTCTGCTAGGGCGAGGTGTGCCTTGCAGCTGGAAGTTGATCAGTATTGATAACGTAACAAGTCTTCTACATTGGGAAATCGGGCGATTTTCGGCATGCATACATATGGATGGAAATCACTCATCTCTATGGAAGAACAAGATCAGTGGTGGAAATGAGCTGCTTGGGGGAGGTCTACGCTCTCAGAGTGCTTCTCTAGTTTATTTATTTTTTTTTACCATGGTGTGAAGACAAAACTCAACAAATTTCAACACAATTATTTATGTCCACTTGGTGACTCACCACTGGATAGTCCTCTCTCTTGAAGTCATCCCCAAGGATGGCCCATCTCTCAAACCATGGCCACATGATGAAGTCTACCATTCCTGGTCTTTCACCTGCAGAAAAAAAAGATAAAACAGGAACCAAGCTTTTATCTACCAATGACTACTGAGTCTGGATTTCTTTGGGCCAACATATGACTGTGGATCAAAATCTAACAAAAAGTCACATGCCCTGATTTTGCACAAGGACTCAAAATAGGTGAAATTGGTGAACCTAGTCATCTTCAGCTTTTTTAAAATTATTTTCTAAAAGAGCAATTCTTCTTCTCTACTCTAGCTGCAATTATAAAGTTCTGGTTTATAAAACAAATGGGAAGTTGTATTAAGCAGATTTTACAGAACACTATTTTTTAGAATAGTGTGATAAAGGCATGTCTCAGAGGCCCCTTTTCATTTCTCAAAAACCCTTTACACACTGTTCACTCTCAACTTTGAAATGATAGTGCTACTGGTATCAGTCATGAACAGAATGAGACTAATGAGTGGAAATTCAATGTGGTTGCTGCAGAGTTTAACATTGTTGTTGTTGTTTTGTCCCATTCATTGCAAAGATACAGTTTGGTGAGATTAAGCACCTCAAAAGACCCTAAACTCAAAGCCTCTTTACTCAGTAAAAACTTTTCCAGAGTGGGTACTTTCTTTCCATCATTTGGACAGGTTAGGAAGAGCCTGTTGTATTTTTAAGCTATGCATCATTTTATAGTTTAGAGTCCACTCTTTCAGAATCTGCCCTAAACATGAAATTGTTAGCTTTGTGATACAGGCCAGAGTCACATCTTCCTTTGATTTCTGATCACAACAAAATTCAAGACCCAGCAATAATTTAGGGTATCCTATTCACTAATCTTTTAAACAACTCTTAAAATATCACTTGACAATCCCTCAATAACCAAAGATTAAAGTTCTTGACAGCCTGACCAAGTGTTTGATAGTCATATTTGCTCATGCTAATTAAAGTTTGTGTGTCCCTTTTGCAACCCTGAAAACTAGACTCCTTCAATAAGCTGGTACAGTATTGCAGAGGTAGGTAAATCAGATAACCCTCAGAAAAATAGAACTGCAATTTTCTATGATAATGGGGGGGGGGGGGGGGAATACTATTGGTATAGATTTCCAGTAACTTTATTTGGAACCCTGATAAAAAAACAAATGGAACCTTTATTCTCAGTACAAACTAAGAGCATATTCTAAAGGTTAGTTATTCACTTCTTTAAAAAAAAAAAAAAAAACAAAAAAAAAAAAAAAACAAAGCAAAAAACCCCCCCAAAACCAACCCCCCCACAAAAAAAACAAACAAAAACAAAACAAAAAAAACCCCATAAAACTCTGAGGAGTATTAGCATAAGATTTCAAACACAATTTTGGGAGATATCATTCTTAACCCACGCAAAAATTTCCCTTGCATTTTTTTTCCTCGACTGCAAAATGTATACACTATATGTGTATCTCGAAGACCTACAGTGATAATGATGATAACGATCATCTAAAATAATCATAAAGATAGCACTGTCGATTATAAGAATTATAGAATAGTGAACTCCACAGCACTGATGATAATTGTAAAAATAGCTATGAAATAGCAACACTGATTAGAATAATACTGATATCAAAGCGCATGTGATGTCAATAACACATTGAGGTTTTCACCAGTTACATTCCATATCAAAGTTTCTGGAACTCTGTCAAGACATATGGATTATTGCACCGATCTGAAATATGACCATGAAAAGGCCACATTCATATTTTGTCAAATGAAAGCGAAATGTGGTAGTTTAGGTATTTTTGAGCTAACTTGTAAAGCAGCAACAGCCTACATAATTGCCTCATTGTTTGTTTGTTTGTTGTTGTTGTTTGTTTTTGTTTTTGTTTTTGTTTTTTTTTTTTTGGGGGGGGGCACTGCCAATTTGATCCCCATGCCTCATTGACCCAGTTCTAGTCCTACCATTTATATTCCACATAAATTGTGGACATTTGATGAAATATGAGTTGTAAAACACTACTCCTTCTTGTGTGTCTTTTCTTTCTCCGAGGTTACTGACAAGCAAAGGCAATCAAGCCTAGGAGACCTCCATCTGATCTGTCTATCATCTCCCTGATCAGACCTTCAGACAACTGGCAAATTTTTCCTTCAGCTAGAAAACAACATTGTTGCCAGTATAAATGGACACCATATGTTGTAAAGCAAGAAGATTTCATGGCTTGAAGTTTTGTGAATTGGAGCCAACAGTCTTTTTTTAGGCATGACATTTTTGCGCACTGCCACTGGCATTCAATGCATACATGAACTTTTGCATGCAATTTAACTCTTAATGTGCCAGACCCAAAACCCCTAACATGCCAGACGTTTTTGCCAAACGGCAGAAAGTTTGCAAACTGGATTGACAATGTACTTTAAAACTGCCATATCTTTGAAACTATTGACTGTTTTGAATTGAGTTTTACACAACAAATATCAAGAAATGATTGTTCAGTTTGCTGTGATATCTATCTGAACCTGAAATTTTGCAGAAATAATCGATATCATTAAAAAAATACTATAAATTTTTGTGTAGTATGGAAAGAAAGAGTCAGTTGTGATTTTTCTTCAATAGAATGCTCCCTTGACTCTGTGAGAAAGTTTTAGAGCTACATTTCCTCTTTCAAATGATAGCACAAATTTGTCTTCTAGAGTTGTATAATTTCAAAGATATTGGCACTTCAATTTGTCTTTTCAATTTCTTTTTCTGCCTCCGTAATTCATTCCCAAATCCGAGTCCTTTGGTCCCAGATCCTGTATTTGAGACTAAAGTAAATCCCGGGTCCTGGAAGAGTGTCTTTTGTCCACTTGAGAAGCAAGCACCTACTAATCCTTCTTTTGTCTCTATATACTATGGGCAGGTGTACTCTATTGAAATCGGCAGGCCTTTGTCCACATGGGGTTTGTGCTCGCACAATTCCTTGGTTTACAGGTCTACTGTAAACTACTTCCGTCCACTGTACATGTGCATAGACAAGAACAAAAGCGTGTTCTTCTTTTGTATATATGCTAGTGTGGGGATGATTAGTGAAGTTCACCAAGACAAAAGGATGAAAGACTTGACCGACGAACGAAAGCTTGACCCTCTTTGAGGGACAAAATGAAAGCCCCTCCCGCAGGAGAGCACCCAAGCAGAACAATGTGAGTGGAAATGCATAGACAACACACGCAGATTCAGTAGCATATATATGCATGGTATATCAATGAGAATTTTGATCTATACACAGCTCGAAGAGGGTGTGCTCCATGCGGATTTTCCCAACGCGAAAAAACTACATCTAGCCGAAAAATCATGTATATTTACTTAAAATTTTCCTATGTAAGTATACTGTACGAGCTGAAATTTTCGCGTACAGATATTTTCGCGAATTGGTCCTTCGAGGACATTTTCGCGTGTTGTTAATTTCGCGGTTGCGAGGGTCTAACTGATGAACTTACTTATTTGCGCGTTGTTATTTTTGCGTGTTGTTATTTTCGCGATACAGAGGCGACTCGCGAAATTCACAAAAATAAAACCATCGCGAAAATTTCAGCTCGTACAGTACTCATATTTTCAGTGGAAACGATGGCTATGCTAATCAGCTACCAGTACATATCAGTGGCAGTTTCCTGGTGTAACGCATTATGGTACCACAAGAACTTAAAATGACCAATGTTTTTTTGCGCTCTTCTTAGTCGCCGATCGGCGACCATGGCACATCAGGACTAAGGTCACCGTTCGGCGACCATGGCACGTTAAGAGTAATAATATCGTGAAATTAAAATGCACGCAAGCATTTCTGGGGCCCATTTCATAAAACTTGTCATCAGTGACAACTGCCACATTTCTATGACAAATTTGCTCTCAGCCAATCAGCTGCAAGGATTTCAGATATCTATGACAACTTGTCACTGATGACAAGTTTTTATGAAACAGGCCCATGGTTTTACAGTAATACTCAATGCCATTAAGGTTATAACTTTTTTATTGCTTGATATTTGCAAGAAAATTGATGTGCTGCATTTGGTTATGGTGAAGATTTCACACTAAGAAAGTATGAAACGTAAGGGAAATCACGTGCCAGCCTGTGACAAAATATTAAAGAGATATAGATGGAAAAGTAGGGAGCTTTAGATTTTGACGCGCGGACGTTTGAGACGATGAGTGCACTGGACGTTCTCCTCTCCCCTGCGTCGTGTAGAAAAGTAGCTTTAGATTACACTGGGACGCACTGTATAAAAAATAAAATCGCGCCCCCATATGATCGGTACATGAAGTAGTTCTCTACGTTGCAAACTGTGCGGACATAAAAAATAGCCCAGTACGTGTAGTGAAAAATTCAGGCGTCGCAAGCTAAAAATAGATTGACTTGAACGTCCGCGCCTCTAAAATCAAAGCTCCCTAGTGATGGGTGGATAATTGAGGTGGAACTGTATATCAATGAAATGATATTGCCTCTTCAATTTACCAAAGAAAAAAGGAGAATCTCTCTTCTGAAGTTCATCCTCAAGGACCATGAGTTCCTTCTTGAACGTGGCCAGGAAATCCTCATCTGAAGATGGCGGTGGATGGTATGTAGCCTTGATGAAAGGAGGGCTGATCTGAAGGTACCGGTATTGGAATCAAACTCTCAGTGCATAAAAATCTACCTCAACGTGGAAAGTGATGTGTGGTGAATCATATACTGTAAAAGTGGATATTTTCGTGCGACTAGTATTTCGCGCTTGGCCGGATAAGAAGAGTTGAAATCGCGTGTTTTTAATTCCGCGGAATCAGGACATCAACAACTGGAACATATGGCATGCAAAAATATTAGCGTGCTTTTATTTTCGCGCTAGTTTCTGGTTACGCAAAATGCACGAAAATTTCAACACCACAGAAATTTCCACTTTTACAGTAAATGACTCCTCAAGTGTTCTCTTTATACTGTTTTTTCACAAAAAGTCAGTGTAGGTAAATTCACATGAAATCACAGGTGAATTATAATTTCATGTATACTATATATTTTTAATCAAATGAGTTGTAACAAGTAGAGAGAATTGTAAGCCTTAAAACTTGAAATCAGAAAGAAAGATCATACATTACAACAACAAAAAAGTATGAAACAAAAGTTAGGTCATGTGTGTACTTTCCCCTTCTGCCAGCTAGATTAAAAAAAGTATTTAAAATAAATGAAAAAAAAAAAAGCAGCAAAATTTGCCCTGAGCATAGTAAAGCCTAGCTGTTTGAACAATGATAGCTTCCAATTCATGTCATATGATGTGCAATAAATTATGTTATGAACTTTCACCGACCTTACTGCCAAAGTAGTCGAGCAGGACACGGTCCAAAGCCTTCTTGTAAGGATCATCGGGCCAAAGGTTGTTGCCTGGATACGCATCATTCAGGTATTCGCATACAATGACTGAATCCCTCACCAGTTTTTCATCATGCTCCAAGCACGGAGTCGCGCCCATTGGATTTTTAGTCTTGTACCATTCCGGCTTCTTGGAAAGGCTAATGTTGACCAATTCATAGCTAGTGGGATTGGAAAATAAGCAATAAGGCATGTCAACTGGTTGCAGCTTTTCTTGGGTGGTTGATTGGGCACTGCAGATTAAATGAGCAACAAATCATGGCATCTGCATATGCCCACTTGTTAAAAGTCGCACATGAAACATACCAACTATTAATTTAAACAGATTATATTCTTTGATTATACACTTCATGGGACAAGTACCTACAAGGTCTGTTGGCACTGTAATCAGGCTTGAAAATGTAATAACTTGTAAGGTCAAAATCTCCTTTGTAACTAACTAGTTTACATTACTCCGTCAAAACACATATATGCTTTCAATAGTCCAGAAGTTTTATGATGAATGCTAAATGCAGAAAACATAGCTGTTGTCAATTAAGTTCGACTCTACTTCTGACATCCAATGATGGGAAGTTTATATAATAGCATATTTTCTTGTCAAGATTGCAAACTATTACATGGACACTGTATCACATTATCACAGACTATAAGGACAGACATGATCTGAGGATACAAGTTCATCTTTCTCATCCTAGTAACTACTACCAGTACATAAAATAATCTTGCCAGGTTAATTTAAGTATCACTGTGAGCACAACGGCATGAGCAAACATTTACATACTCGATATTCTTTGCTGCGAGGACGAGACGAGCCCGATGTGCAAAGGGGCAAAAGCGGTAGCTGTAGAGCCGAAGAATACCAGACTTGAGTGGGGGCAGGGGTTCCCCTGGTGGAAAACAGGCATTCATGGGAGCTGATACATATTATGGAGTCACTTTTAAGAGATATGTTCTTCAAGTACATAATGTATATTAAGATGCAGGTCACAATTCATATGTGCACAGACCTATATATTGGTGCTATATAATGAATTGATAGGATTCAAATTTCATATGCACATGAATATTTTGGGAAAAATGTTAATAAATAAAAACAAACAAAATTACATACTTATTTGAATATGTGACATCTTTTTCAAAACCTTATCAACTTTAATATGTGGCCAACAAATGTACAAGTACAACTTTAAATGTTGAATAGCGAAAACAGAATGGTTTAGGCCTATTAAATGCACTTGTGGCAAATCAAATCAAAATATGGTAGATCTACATTGCCATTGGACTATTTTGTATAGCGCTTGTACCTGATATGCAGCGTCTACAGGGATGGAAGACACAATAAATTGACATAGAGAACGAATGTAAAATCAGTTAACCATGAACAATATACAACTGCAATTAATATGGTGTGTAGAATTACCCTACAGCCACCCAAAAAACTAATGATGTTCAATATATCCGCCCAGGATGCAAAATATATAGACTACAATGCCATGGCATTATGGTCAATGTCTAAATTAATTTAAAACAGCGCAAGCCTTTCAAAATCTTTCCAAACCTGAATTTTTCCCCCTCCCAGTTCTTCAGCATTTCAATAATGTGAAAGAGGTCGGTATGCCACAAACACCCACATTATCATTTTGTTTATGGTTGTGGGATCGGGGTTGTACTACACTACTACCTACATCAGAGCAGGCCTACTCGTAAAACTGTGAGTGGATATAAATTAGGTGGTCTGTAACTACATCTGGCCTGGTAAGGCCGGTAGCATGACTGGAAATAATGTAGTACCGTACTGACTACTGTACCTTGCACAAGATGCTTTGGATTTGCTTTGGCCGGCATACTTTAGCTAGCGTTCCTATAGACCTATAGACAGTTCTAGTAAGGTACTAGGTCAACCGGAGAAGATACTTGGCCTGATAAATTACTTTGAAGTCCGTTTTTTACAGCGATGATACAGCAGGCAGGAGTGGTTGCAAACGCGTATTGCTGAGTGTATAAAGACTGCTACACACACGAGAAAAACGAATGGGCATGCGTGTACAAAATCAGTCCTAAGCATGAGAGCCGCGCCAGCGCGGTGGCAGCTCCAGCCGAGCTAGCCGAGGATGCCCTTTTCAGCTCCAGGGCCGGTATTCAAATCCATACTTAAGTTAAGTCTGTTATTGAGTTTATGATTTTACTTGGCTAAGTAGTTTACTTAAGTCGTATTCAAATGCTGAGCAAAGATTTGGCTTAAACTTAGCGAAGATCGATGACATTGCCCGAAGATAAGTTTTTTACTTATGACGTCACAAGTTTTGCGCGATGTCTTGGCCAAAATGGGCAGACGATCACCGCTGCGCTGTGCGACGATTTCCTATGGGAAATTACGTGTTAATGGTTTTTCGCACAAACCTTGTCTAACGTACATGTATTCCTACTCGGAGATCATAGCTATCGAAGATGGAAGGCGACGAGAGAAGAAAAAAGAATTTCAGTGATTTGGAGAAATATGAGCTGGTGGAGGGGTATAGGGAGTTCGAGGCCGTCCTAAAGCCCAAACTTGGCCAGACCGTGACACATAAAGATAAAGAACGGGCATGGGCAGCAATCACCAGCAGGGTGAATGCTGTGTCGAGGGTGAGGAGGTCGGTGCCCGAGGTTAAAAAAAAATGGAACAACCTTTCCAGCACTATGAAAGAGCACCGTTACCAGGAAAGACAGGAGATGTCAAAGACAGGTATGTTGATTTATTTGATTTATTGGAATAATGAGGTGATATATGAGTAATATGTTACGTGAATATAGAGAGAAACATATGGAACAAATCGTAGATGGCGCAGTAAGAATAACAAGAAAAGGTCAAAATTGGGTCAAATCTTGCGCTTGCGCATAGCAATTTTAGCCCTTTTCACGATCAACCTGAAGGTCCGCGCTGTGTGTGAAACTGCTCACAAATCACGGTTTTAGTCGGAGTATACAGTATCAAGTTTACTTTTAAAGACAAGTTAGGTCTAGACTACTCCGTCGAAATTTCCATCAAGCGAGGACGATTTGTATCAGCTTATCTTTCGATTGTTGGATTTGTCAGTACAGCTCGGGCTCAAGGCGCAATTCAACCATCACTCCGTCAGTCATCCTGCACGCGGGCCACTGGCAGCGCTGCCCCAATTGGGTTCATAGGGTGTTCGGTGAAAGCCTGTGCATCATGCACCATCAGTTGCTCCTGTGCAGCTGCATGCTGTGATTAAACTAGACTCTAGTCTCCTGTTCTGAGTGATACTGGTTTGAGGGTTCTTCGGATCTCATTCAGCAAAGAAATAGAGCTAAGTTTTCATTATACATTTGATTTTTTTTTTCAACATTGAATATAATATAATATAAAGCCTATGCACAAACTGGCCAAATCAAGTCAAGGCCAAGGGTAATCGGTAATGAAGTAATGTGTGGTGTTTCCATTCATTTTTGAATATCTGTTTCAGGAATACCTAAATGATCAGTGTAGCTTGTTCGATTCCGTTTTCAAACAAATGTGATTTTTGTATTTTCTACAGTGTAATTGAGGGATCACAGTTTAACAAGTTAGAATTAGAACTAGATCTCAATCTTAAGTCTATTCACAGAGTATTTTGGATGTGTGATTGATGAACTTCTAAATATTTTTGTATGTGCACATTGACCGCATACGGTACTGCACATATTATGCAAATTATGCACGTTTTCTTCGGTACGTATCACTTTACAACTACAGACTGCTGAACGGAAACTGGGACATGTACGGTATTTATAAGAGTTTAATAATTTAATACTGTCTTTAAGTTAGATTTAGGGTTAGCCGGTATAGCCTGAAGTTAGTCGTAGTGGCGTGGCAGTGTTGACCGATGAATATGTCGAAATGGTCGAGGAATTTCACTTTTTTTTTTCAGTATTGACAATAGTTCTTCATTTTCTCCCACAGCAGGGCCCTGAAGCACTTCTTTAGGTCCCAATTCCACGTTGTGAGGCAATGTACAATTGTACTGATGCAGATTGTAAATATCCACAGCCCTCGTTCACAATTCCCCTCCTGACCAACAAATGTCAACAAAAAAAGTGAAGTTCCCTGACTAATCAAATCTGACATACTTATTGGTCAAGACCATAGACATATCAATTAAAATTACTAGACGGAAAGCTTTGTGATACGTCAGCGTGTTAAGCATTGTTCTCGGACCGGCCCGCTGGAATCAATTGAACGCACGAATAGAGGGTCACTGAATAGCTGAATAATTCATCATTATTGGACAGTGGTGACATCACGGGCGTACATGTAGCTGCGTTGTGTGTGGGGCACAACAATAAGACCAGCACGTATCAAGAAAGAGGCTCAGGCATTCAGTAATGACATTGGTTAGTTTTGTGTGTGTGTAATTTGTAATCATGAATGATAATTTGTGTACAAATTCGATATAAACCTGTGACCTATTTTCTTTACCTGTGATCACGTGAGCATTCACAGTTCGCTGACCGACAGTTTTTCAAATTGCGTCGCAGTGATTAAAACAGTTATTGCGCGTATCATCTAGCAAAATGAATTATTCAGTGACCCTCTATTTGTGCTTTCAATTTATTTTTACAAAATGGCAGGGCTTGACCCCCCTGGTCAAGACTCAAGTGGCAGTGATGACAGGACGACATACATATGTATACATTTTGTTGTGATGTGCATCATATAGACATGGAATGATGTATACACATGTATTTATCACCATTAATTCATTGACAATCACACGAACCAACAAATTGGTACCTGTTGGGCGCAAACAAAATTTAGAGGAAAACGCTGATAAAGTTTGGGCGGGTTTCGGATTTGTTTTGTACATATAAAATGAACTGTATGCTATAAAGAATATCCCTTGTAAGAAAGCCTGAATTCTGCTGCTTACTATGATGGTAGTATAAACCTTATACATTCAAAAATTTTATTACTTCAGCAATGTAAAGTGAACCTGGTTACATGCACTGTGGTAAATGTAATGATTCGATGGTTTACAGACCGGGAAGTTAATGTGCATGATCTTCGAACCGTCGAATCACTAAGATTGCATTGGATAGCAAATGATGAGCGAGACTAGAGACTAAAAGTGGCAAATGCTAGCCCTAACCTTATCCCTAACCCCACCTCTGCAGGCATAGGTATAATTGCATTACACCTATGGCTGCTTGGCATTAAGTTCTGTAGTGAACTAATACTGAATGAAAAAAGAAAATGAAATTCTGCTTTTTCCTTAAAAAAGCATTCATTGACATATTCAATGTTTCAATTTCAGTAAAAGTTAAGATAAATGTGAAGCAGTATAAGTCAAGAATGATTTGGTTTGTAAAAGGTTTTGGACTGTATTGTCATAATTTATATGTATTTTTTGTAACTGTTAAAATGAAGGCATGGATGACTTTTTTTTTTAATCAAATAAAAGTAGAAAAGCAGGAACAGAAATAAGAGTGTTTGGGTGTACCTCAGACATCAACTTCAGTTGGTAAAATCAAATATCAATGACATTTTCACTTGGAGAGAATTCACAGATTTGTTTTTTTCCATTTTTCTCAGTCCCACCTGTGCTGTGTACCACACATTTGTACCATGGACCTACTACAAATGGACATTCATCGCTCGTTAAGTAATTCATGCACCTGTTTCTGTCAAAAGCGTCACAAAAACATTTTAAGCGTGCTTTCCTGCTTTGATCTTGCCATCACCGCCGACAACCAGCCTGGATAAAAACGAGACGACGCTTTGATTTATCTAAAAACTGATGTGCAGAAGACAGTAATTCTCTTAAATCAAGAAAAATGCATGTGCAGTTGTAGTGTACATTTAGAAATTATCGCTCAAGTAATTTAATTTGTGAAATGCGCGTACTTTACAAGAGAAAGCAATTATTTTGACAGGTTGGTTGTGATTTTTAATCTAATTTCCCTCATTTTTGGCACATTGTTCTAGAGTAAACATGGACAGTAACCGTAGATGACATGTATGTCTTGTCATTAAGCCATGTTTCATGCTTGTCCACAAGTGTCCACTTCATTAATTTTCAATTTTGTGGCAGGAAAACTGTCATGTTTTCGGGTTTGCTGCTCCCTTTCATCGGTATTTATTCAAAGGCAGTTTAGTCTGAAAAGGTACCTCAGTAAAATAAGACTGCAATGAGGGAAATGGTTCTTTTGTCAATGACCATGCACGATTGCACAAGCGTCATTATCCCAGCACCTGAATGTACGCATTAAGACGAACATAATCAGGTGGCAGCGGCGATGATACACTGTAGGATCAAAGAAAGACCTTCGTTTCTAGTCCATGTATAGTAGGTCCATGGTTGTACATAATAGCCAACAGTGTACACGTGCCCTAACCCTACCCCGTGCCATAAATCTACCCTTTACCCTAACCGTAACCGTAACACTAACCCTAACCTACTTTCCAGTCTTTAGTCTTGCTCATCGTCAGACGCCCGATCGCAGTTTAGTGCGTGCTGTCACAAAGGTGAAATCGCTCGTCTAACATACTTATGAGCGTTTCTGTGTTTGTGTGAATGTTAACGTGTGAGTGTATACATTTGTGTGTTTATATGCATATGTGTGTATATGTATGTGTTTCAGTGTATGTGTGTGTGTCTGTGTGTGTGTGTCAGTATGTGTATGTGTGTATGTGTCTGTTAGTGTGCTTACAAGTGTATATGATACGTGTGTGTGAGTGTCCATGTGTGTATGTGTGTGCATTTGTGTCTGATGCGTGTGCATTTATGCATGTGTACGTGTGCGCATACAGTGTGTATGTGTACATGTGTGTCTGTGTATGGTGAGTTCTACGTGTGTGTGTTAGTGTTTAGTTTGTGTGTGTGTTCGAGTGTTTGTATGTGTGTGTGCATGTAAAAATTTTGTATGTGTATATATGTGTATGAGTGTGTATGTGAGTGTGTGTATATTTGTGGTTGTGTGAATGTGTATGTGTATGTGTATGTTTTTGTGCGTGTATTAGTGTGTGTTTGTGTTTGTATATAGTGATATACGTACAATGTATATGCATGTGTGTGCGTGTGTGTGTGTGTGGGCGAGCATGTGTGTGTATATTATGTTTATGATGCAGGTTTGGAGGCACGCGCACATAACCTACACATGTTTCGATTCGCGGTCAGGGCCAAATTTTACTTGCAATTTTCTATTAATTGACATTATATTATGACTTTAAAAATTGAAACAGAATAGTCTTTTGTTTGAACTATCTAAAAATTGGAAAAAGTGAAAATCCAATATGTTGACCATTTTTGATGGATTCGTCGGTTCATGTGATCGTCAATGAATTGTTTCGCAAGCTAGAATGTCAGTTTAAAGTACTTGGATGTAGGCTTGGGCCAAAAATTTGAATATTTGCAAATAACAAGTGTATGGTGTTAAGGAAAAAGATCTTCATGCATAATATATAATGGCCCAGACTCCAGCCAGTCAAATTTAAAGCTGATCAACATATATTTGAGGACATTAAATTAATAAGCCAGTTCGGAGACAGCTCATGTGCACATGGGTACAAATGACCTTTCATTTTTCGCAGTTGGTTAGGCACTTAACTAAATTCAAAGTGACATAATGCAGCAGCTTGCCCAACATAGCAATTTATGGAACTCGTATTCTAACAAAGAATGAACCTGTGTAGATGAAGTGACCAGGATGGTTTGTCAATCAACACTTTGGGAAGCATATATCTCATTGTGCTGTTTTGAATACATTAACAATCTTTTTCTGTTAACATTGCCAAATACCAGGCTTGCTGTCAGGTGGATGTACTGTCAGGCACTATTTATAAGGATTCCACGAATAATCATAACATTACAGTTGCTTATCTCAGTGAAATAAAAAACCAGCTTGTCTCTCGGTACAAATGACCTTTTTCTGCTCATGCTCAAACTGGAACTCCGAACTGGCTCATTTTACTAGACATTTTAAACTTTCCTTATAACCTGGGGGCCAATGCAATAATGAGAGGAGGTATCTGCCTTGTCTTAAAAGTAATGTCACACGCACAAACACACACACACACACACGCACATGCAAACTTAGCTCAAGAGCTTATTATAAAGTGATTCTCATCTGAAATCGGCAGGACGTAGACTATATGTTTACAAAGTTATCGTCACCTGTGTCTTCTGTTTTTCTCATGTTGATTTGAGGTGGTGGAGGACCAGTCTGTGTGATGACTGACATTGACGAGAGAGTTGAGAATGCCATTGGAGCCAACTCAGCAGCCTTGATTGGCATCCTCAATGGAGCAAATTCCTTGTAAGTTATTTTTCAACCAAATCTCTTGAAGTGAACCTGAGTTTCTTGTTTTGTTATGTAAAAAATAAAATCCAATCATCAATGAGTATGATATTGTGTAAAGTCTTTATAACAAGGACCTCTTAACCAGGAAATTTGGGTTATTGTATTAATATTCTGTTACAGTGTACTGTAAAACGAGGAATTTTCGCGTGCACTTTAATTTCACGAGCGCCAAGATTCGCGAAATTAAAATGCACGCGAAAGTCCTTGTTTACACTATATACATTGAATGCCAGTGGCACTTGGAGAATATTTAATGCCATGAAAAAGGCTGTCGGCTCCAATTTGCGAAAAATTCATGCCGCGAATATATCATGTTTTACAGTATATCAGTATTCAAGAAATAATTTTTAAAAATTTAATAATTTCATTTGTATCTCAGAAATATAGGTATATATATTTCTTTTTCAGATATTTTGTTATATCAAATCTCGTTCTATTGAATTTGCACTGTATCAGTACAAAGTGATTCAAACTTTAATTTATGAGATCTACAGAATTTTTTTTTAGGGGAATACATGTATGAAAATTTAATAAAAATTTATAAATGAAATTTTGATATGTCACATTCTGGGGGGAGCATTTCCTGCTAAAACATTGTAGTGATGGTATTACAAATTGTGTTGCTATGATATAACCAACTCATTTGAATATTCATAAGGGAGGGTTAAAGCACAGAAATGGTTTTGGTAAGTTAACTTCAAAAAAATAAAACTTGTTCAGTATTTGATAAAGCTCTTTCAAATAAATATTTGTAACAACTTTCATGCTTGGAACTGAAATAAGAATTACAATGTAACAAATTGATAATAATTACAACTTGCAAAGTGCAGATAACGCTCATCATTTTTTGGGGGAAGGCCCACTGAACAATAAAGAAATAAAAATTAAATCATCTTAGATACAAAATAGCAGTTTCAAAGCAAATCATGACTCCTTGATGAATTGCCTTTATAATCATCAAATATCTGATTTTTTTTTATCCCTCCGCCACGAAGTGGCCGGAGGCATTATGTTTTCGGGTCGTCTGTCCGTCTGTCCGTCCGTCCGTCCGTCCGTCCCGTTTTGTTTTTGTCGATATCTCAAGAACCGTGTGGTGGTTTTACATCAAACTTGGTATGAGGGTATATCCTTGGGGGATAATACTTTGTGTGGATTTTATGGTCACTGGGTCAAAGGTCAAAGGTCACAGGTTATTTTGCGAAAAAAAAATTGAAATTTCATGTTTTTCTCCATATCTCGCAAATGGTTCAAGGTATCTTCATGGAACTTAGTATATATGCTTGTACCGATGGGCAATGATTATCTAGGGAAGTTGGGGGTCAAAGGTCAAAGTCAACTCCTCAAAATATCAGTACTTTCCTTAAAATGCAATATGCCTGAAGGTTTGTTTTTTTTTTCAACTTGATGTATGGCATGTATTACCCAATATATATTTTTGGGGAAGTTTCTTGCCGAAAGGTCAAAGGTCAAAAGGTAAAAGGTCAAGTGAAAGTGCTAAATTGCACTTTTTCCTCCATATCTCAAAAGTAACTCAAGGTATCATCATGAAACTTACATATTTATGCATATTCAACCTAACAGTGATTCTCTTTGGAACTGTGAGGTCAAATGTCAAAGGCCAGGTTTAGATAATGATATTTTCCCATTTGATACTGAAATTATGCTTTTTCTCAATACCTTGAAAATTATTCAATGCATAAACTTATAAAAGGGTCAAAAGTCAAGTAAAAATTATCAGTTCCCCAAATACCTGCACTCTGACATTTTAATCATTCATCCAATTGAACCTAGTTCTAGGAAAGTGAACATTCAGCACATTTGTGGCAAACCTGTCATTTTAATATTTTGCCAATTGTATGAAACTGTCATCACACATTGTCAAGACATTGTACTATAGACCTATTAGGAGAACCATGCATTATGGCGGAGGCATATCAGTCGCCGTAGCGATATATCTAGTTTTAAATTATATCAAATTTCATATAATAAAATTTAATGAAATGTGAAATTAAAAAATATCTGTACTAGTTTATTGATTTGATTTTTGTCATATTTGGCCTATTGTATAAAGGGAAATTTCTTTTCAAGAAATGACTTGTTAATGACACCTTTTTAATGATAATATTGACTGGCCTGTAAGAGATAGGAGACCAATTGCCCGATTTGAAATCAAATATTGCCCAAGCAATATTTTTGGGCAAAATTTGATTTCAGAGAGGGTAAAGATATAGTCTGGATGTTTGAAGGCCAGTCAATACTATTATTGTTAAGTGGAATTCCTGAAAATTGTGTCAAATGATTAATAAAATGAATGTAGAACCGAAACCATAACCACCGCTCCCTTGATCATACAACTTGAATGGGACATATGACATAAACAATGGAATATGTGTAGTTATGAATCAGGTACAGGCTATTAAAGCATGGCTGTATGCAGCAGGGGAGGGGGGGGGGGCCATTCCCCCCCACCCCCACATAAATTTTCGAAATTATGTATATTTATTAATAACCATTTTAAATTTCCCTCTATTCGCCCAAAATAGGCATTATATTATTCAAATCTTGTAAAAGCTCTAAGAGTTCCAACTTGTACAGTTTACTGTTTGTGGAAATATGACAATATTATTAAAACAATTTTGTGATTTCTCACTTTTCTTGCAGGCGTGGACTGATACCAGGCCGACAAGCTGCATCATCAGCTGAAGTCCCACCACCACATAGGAGAGCCCCATCACCAGCAGCTGGAGCCCCACCACCATCACCACCACCACTACCACAAGCTGGAGCCCCCCTGCCACCGGTAGCAGCTGGGGCCCCCCCGCAACCGGCAGCTGCAGCTAGAGCCCCCTTGCCACCACCAGCAGCTGGAGTCCCTACGCAACCTTCCACAGCTAGAGCCCCCCTGCCACCGACAGTACCTGGAGCCTCCTTGCAACGAGCAGCAGCAAGAGCCCCCCTGCCACTGGCGGCAGCAGCTGGAGCCCCACCACAACCATCAGCAGCTAGAGCCCCCCTGCCACCTACAGTACCTGGAGCCTCCTTGCAATGGGCAGCAGATAGAGCCCCCCTGCCACCAGCAGCAGCTGGAGCCCCACCACAACCGGCAGCAGTTAGAGCCCCCCTGCCACTGGCAGCAGCTGGAGCCCCACCACAACCATCAGCAGGTAGAGACCCCTTGCAACCGGCAGTAGCTGTTGCCTCACTGCCTGGGAAGTCAAACAAGAGGTGTAAGACAGAGGGCCAACTCTACAACACATACCTGGAATGGGAGATAAAGTGCTCTCAGGAGAAATTCAAGAAACTTCAAGCGGAGCAGGCGAAGTTGGAGCTAGAGAAGGAGCTGCTCACCTTGAAAATAAAAAAGGTGAAGATGGACATTGATGGAGAACACTTTCTCCGGTCTCTTACTGAACAGTAAGGATGCCAAGGGTGTGGCAGTCTATGGTTAGGCCCCCCCCCCCCCCAAAAAAAAAAAAAAAAAAAAAAAAAGGAAAAAAAAAATCTATGCCCTTTGTGACCAACTGAAATTCCTGGAAATTTTGGCTCAGGTTTTTTATTTATTTATTTTATACTATTTCAATTTTTTTTCCCCACAGTTTTCATCTTCTACAAATTTGTGATCTATTTTTAACGCAAATTGAAAAATGTGTTTAAAAACATAAATACCTAAAGAAAAAGAGATGAAAGAAAACAACAAAATACCGACCCTCTTGGATTTTGGGAATTTATACTTTTTAATAAGGGCAAGCAAACATATTTTTTTGGGGGGTGGCCTTTTGCGTAGACGCTTGAAATGTGTATCACCTACTGCCAATTGATATATCTTGTTCATTTTGTCATCATTAAATAAATGACCTCTGTACCTTGGCCTGGCAGGGGTGTCGCTATTTAAACCTAGAATGTATGAGCCCAGTCTCATTTCTGGTTTTGCATATGTACTCTCATGTTGAAAGATGTGTACGTAAGTATGCTCCCTCTTCCACCACACCTGGGCATGTTTCAAAATTGTTGATTTATATCATTTGGGATCATGGATGGGCTCAATTACATTCCAGTTACATTTCTGATTACATTCCAGAGATGATTCAAGGACTTAAAAGACTAATAGTCATTACAATATCCTGCCAAAGCAAAGCTAGCCTATTGTCCTGTTAATGGTAGGGGATCCCATTTACAGGTTTAAAACCTGATAATTTGCAAACTTAGTACCATTTTAAAGTAAATATCGATAGAGAACCATCATAGAAATACATTTAATGTAAGTTATTGTAATAATTTAATTTATGATAATTGATTGATTTTTAATTTCGTGTGGGGTTAACTCCAAATTCAAAATAAAGGAAAATCTAGGATATTTTTTGGTTTCCTACTCCTGTTCTATGAAATATTGTTAGTTTAAACTTCACAGATGTTGTTCTGGGGTCAGAAGCCATCTGTAGAAGAAATTTTGGAAAGATTTACAGTGGCTTGCAAGTTGCAAATGGGATCCCCTACATGTACCTGTAAGAACTGCTCGGGCTAATCCTGGAATGTAATTGAATGTAACTAGAATGTATTTAAGAATGTGATTGAAACCAACTCCTTTTTGGATTGAATTTTATGGCAAATGTGCCTCTCATTTTTGATCCAGGAGTAGGTAGCTATTAGCTTACATTCTTCTGCATGCATAGTGAGAGCATGCATGTGTTTTGTAGAATGTAAGAGCATCTCCACAAATGTATTTTTTTCTAAATTTGTCACAGGCTACAAGAAATGATCGTGTCAGATGGAGTCAACAAAAATCACCAGTCAACAAAAATCACCTTATTTGACTTTTGATGTTCATATTCTATTCAATCATTTACTTATACAGATCATGAAATAGCATCTATTCAGCATACCAATTTCCAAATGCACATTAGCTAATATTTGAGAATATCCAGGAATATTCAGAAATGTTCCATTATATTAATGAAATTATTTGTGGCCAGGACTGCATGTTAAATCAAGTAGCAGATGTGATACTTCCCTAAAGTGAGAATTTACATCATTTGCAAGAAAATTTTTGAAATATGTTGGTTATGAGTTGTTAGGGAAGACAATTTATTGAAACACGCCCTGTATAACAACAACAATTTCCAGTGTTAAGGGGAAAGTTTCTGTCTTCTATCATTGTCCATGGGAGCATAACTTTCAGCATATTGTAGGGCATTTTCCCTTTAACAAACAGATTTCTAGGTTGATGGATTAAAGTCCATTGTTCGGTTTGATTAAGTTTCTCCTTGAGGTGAAAGCTAACCTTGAAATAATGATGGTGATGATGGTAATAGTAATAAAGATAATAATAATAATAATAATGACAATAATAATGATAATGATTACAGTGACAATACGTAATAGTAAATGTAATAATGATAATAACAATAGTAATGTAGGGCTCGGGTTCACTCAGCTCTCTAGCACTCATCACACGTACACCAACAGCAGACTAGAGCAGCACACACGTGGTACCTGGAAGGAGTCCCCTGGCTTGTAGCCAGTTTATTCTTCATAATTTAGCATGGGTTCACATGGAAATCCGGGTTGTACCATAAATATTCGTATACAAAATCAACATAACAAATCATGCAAATAAGGAAACAAAGGTTACAACTATTTATTCAAAATATGTAAATGATGTGTAGGCTTGGGTGATTTGGGCATGTTTTCAGTATTACAGGGACCAATGGATGTGAAGTGAAAAAAGCGGGAAAATGTCATGTGATATGTGGTGTGTCTGTGATAGGTGGGGTGCGTCGATGCATGTGGATGTGAATATGTATGTGGTGTGGGTTGATATGTTGGTGTGTAGAGGGGTGGTACATGTTATAACAGAAGGGGGGAAATACTGATAATAAATGGTTCAAAATAAATCCCTACAGTAATGATAATACAGTGGAAACTCGATATAAGGAGATCTAATAAGATACCCATATACAGGGGACTCATGTTATAACAAACACAGGTATAACCAGATTTCAGTTATAACGTAGCCATTCCCTTCCCAACAGATAAGAAAAAAGCAAATATTCCCAGTTATAACAAAAATTATTTATAACAGAATAAAAGTGCCGGTCCCAAAGGACTTTGTTATAATATGAGTCTTCTGTAACAAAGTAATTGCTCAGGTCCCACTGACAATATTTGCTTTGCACTGTCTTGTTTATTAATAATTGTTATTTATTACGAGATATGGAAAATAACACACACAAATTTTAGGTTCCAATGAGCTCCCTATAGCGAGTTTCCAATGAAATAGAATTTAGCAATAATTACATGTACAGGAAAACCCCGTAAAAATTAGTTGCGATATAATGAGACACCGTCTTTAACGAGGATATTTTACCTGTCCAATTTTCAAATTGACATATTGAAATGTTAAAAAGATGCATATAATGTTTATAACGAGGTACCTGTTGCAACGAGGAAAAATTGGCAGTCCCACTGACCTTGATGTAATGGGTTTACCTGTGGTATACTGTATGAAGCATAATGGCAACCCATGTCAATTTATCACAGACACACAAAGTAAATTTTTCAGATTCTTTGATAAATTTCAGGGGTTGATCATAAGCAGAAGAAATAGTAACATTCTTGTCCTTCTCTTTGGAAAGAATTTTAAACTGGTATACGATTTCATAAGTAGATATTGTTGAATACTGACTACATGATATCATAAGGGTAGCCAAAGGGGGGCCACAAGGAAAATTACCCCTTACCTCCCCCCCCCCATAATGGTTTTTCTGTGTTTCATTGTAACATGCGTACCGACATATATAGCCAATGCAAGGACGAAATAGTATTAAAATTAACCAAGAAAATTATCGACAAAATTTCCTCTTTGGAAGTTTAAAACTTTTATAAATTTGCTTGCGCCGCTCGCAATCTTTCGCAATTCTTTATATTTGCGTCTCGTCAGCAGGTATTTATGCATGCTTGTAATGATAAACTACAATATTACAATGCCTGCTTATAATTACAACAGCATATTGTATAATTGTACTTGCAAATTATCTTAATAAAAACACAGGATACTCCTTGTTTTTGAGATGCAAGTACCAATAAAGAAAATGGGTGAAATGATTATGGCTTTGGGTTTTGTTGGTGAGCTTTCCTTCATGACGTCAAATGATGAATGTTTCCTTAGCTCGTTCTGATAAGAGTGTAACAAATGTACCAATACAATCATCCAAATAAATAGCATGCTATCAACTTGCAATGTGAATAAACAAAAGAAAATTCAAAACTCTGCCCCTCTAAATTTTAGACATAACAGTACAGCATACCACTGGCGATACAGTGATCTTTTCGGTACAAATGAGCTAACCATTGTGTCATATTTCCCTTGTATTCTTATACTTTTCAACTGCAAGTAACAGTTTAACAGTTGCCTAGGTAACAAGGATTGTACAATACGTTCATCATGGTATTAGATTGTAAATGATCATGACATATTTCATGAGGAGTCGTGATCAACATTAAATTAGAGCCTGCAAAAGGATATACCTTTTTACAAAATTATCCATCCACATGAATGTATCCATCCACATAATTATTCCATAATTGTGTGCATTCTAACTAAAAGTGGGATTCTACTATGTGACGTCTGTAGGCCCGTGGAACGTTGTGATTCATTCCTTGATGTAGTTCCTGATCGGGTTGATCATATCCCTGGATGTCCTCGGCAATGATTGGAATCCTCATGTCTTTGGCAAGGTTGTGTAGAATGGCACATGCTGCTACTATGCAGCTGGCTTTCTCTGGTTTGTACCTACAATGTAGATGAATGTGAAAAGCTGTCATAAAGCTCTATAACCAAAAAAAAAAAAAAAAAAAAAAAAAAGAATTATGGAAAGATTTATTATTGAAGTTCTCGCCATCTACTTGGTAAAGAAGGACATCTACACACAATTTACAAGTTGATATGATTAAGAGGGTTTGAATCCACAAATCTGACAGTGGAAGATTGACTGAAATCAGTGGCGTATCTAGCGGGGGGCAAGGGGGGCACGTGCACCGGGCGCCACTTCAGGAGGGCGCAGAAAAAGGAAAAAGGAAAAAAGGGGAAACCTTTGTATTTAAACGCTTATTTTTGAAGGGGTATATATCATGATTCCCCCCCCCCCCAGAAAAAAAGAAGTGGAGGCGGCGTGCATGCGTTATCACCCCCCTCCCATCATCCCCCTCCTAACTGAAAAAAAGTCTCATCATTTCCTACCTCCGCAAAAATGAAAAAAAAAAAAAAAATACGTGGAAATGGCTCGCTGCACTCGCTTACACAAACTCGTATGCTTTGTCAATTTTTCAGTTATTCAATATAATTGATTCAGAAAGCCAGCCATCATTACAATATTAATAATTACTTGAATTATCAACCAAATATTGAGGAGAATCATGTGTTTCCTATATACGTCATGTATATACAGTATTTCACCCATATCTTGATTAGAATTATACAATATGATAATCAAATATTCCATGCTTCTTAAGCTGAAATACATAAATTTTAGGATCATTCGCAAAAATTTGAAACTTTATTTTTCAGCTCCCCCCCCCCAAAAAAAAATATTAAAATTCATTTCTATCATATATTCCACTGGCGAATAACCCTTTTTAAGAGCTTGATAATGTATATTGTGCAATGTTTTTCGGATGCTGTTCGTTATTCCGAAGGTTCGTTATTCCGAAGGTTCGATATTCCGAAGGTTCAATATTCCGAAGGTTCGTTAATCCGAAACACACAAATTCCCTATACCTAGAGGTTCGTTAATCCTAAAATGAAAAAGGGTTCGTTAATCCAAACATTTGTGGCGTTATTCCGAAGGTTAGTTATTCCGAAGGTTCGTTAATCCGAAAATGAAATTGGGTTCGCTATTCCGAAGGCTCGTTTATCCGAAAATGAAATAGGGTTCATTATTCCGAAGGTTCGTTAATCCGAAAATGAAATGGGGTTCGTTATTCCGAAGGTTCGTTGATCCGAATTGATATAGGGTCCGTAACGAACCTTCGGAACAACGAGCTTTGTTTCATTTTCGGATTAACGTACCTTCGGAATAACGAACCTTATTTCATTTTCGGATCAATGAACCTTCGGAATAATAAACCTCATCACATTTTTGTATTAACGAACCTTCGGAATAACGAACCTTCGGACTAAAGAACCTTCGGAATAACGAACATTCGGAATAACGAGCTGTAAGCTGTTTTTCAGTCCCTGGGGGGGGGGGGGGGGGAGGGGCGGTGGACACTTTCATAAATAACGGGCGCAATTTTGGCACTTGTCCCGGGCGCCTTTTTCCCTAGATACGCTACTGTTTGAAATGTCGCCAATAATACGAAAGTTGTGGAAGTTTGAAATTGGTGTAAATTCATATAGCAATGATATGGCTCACAATGGTATTGAACTTGCACAATATCAGTATTAGTGTTGTGATCCCCTCAGCAACGATTTGTCAAGTAGACGATCTAATTAAAAATATATACATGTATATTCAGCCTTTCTTATGAAATTTTAACTTCACTCATCCTGGAATGTATGATAAATCATGTAACGAATAACAATAAGACCTAAAGGAAAATTAGTGATTTTCTTAATTGATTAGGGATTTGTCGGAGAGGGAGAAGGTGAAAGTGCCACTGGGCGTGTTTCAAAATTGGTCACCCCTCAAAACCAAGCTAATCTTCACAGTTTTCTCATACACGATATTCACTTTTTAGGGAGGTATGGCATGTCCTCATTGATAAAATATCAATTCCCGTCACACGTTTCATCATCTGTAAAAGCCAAACTTTTATAGAATATCATTTTAAAAGGTACGACATGGTCGGTTTTTGCAGCACTGCACAAACTGAAAAAGTATAATTTTGAAGATATTCTTATATATTGAAGGCCATGAATGCTCTCCATATCCATGTACAATGATATAAATTTAATATCTCCGATTCAGAAATGACAGCCAAATCAATACGAAATTCCGTCCGGCGCGGCGTCCAACATGCTTTACGACAATTTTAAACAGGCCCCATATCACTGTGGAAATTACACCCCTTCAAATATATATGTATTTTCAATTTTCTTGAAACTGTACTGCACTTACAACTTTTATAACTTCTTTATTTGATGGATTTTACCCCCAAAATTATCACTATGCAGTTGCCATTTCATGACCAGAGCAAAAGTTCTTTTTATATATGAAGGGTTTGTTTGCAAAAACCGATAAGTACATTATTGAAGATTTTGAAGTGCGATCTCTGTCACAAAGTTCAAAATAATACCTTTTAAATGATATATTGGTCACTATTATAATGGTATATTTTTAACGTTATGGTAAAAAGAAGCAAAAACTTTCTTATTGTTCTCTTTATTTTTCTTGACCTTTAATCGCAAATATCTACATTTGACAAATATGGACTTATCGGTTTTTGCAAAAAAAACTCTTCATATACAATGTCAATACAATATGCCAGTTATTTATTAATATGATATTTTTAAAGCTTAGATGTATTGATAGTATGCTGTCATCCATCATTGTGCAGAATATTTGAATAGATCTATATAGTTCTATTTTTTACCTTAATTCACCATGAAGGCAATGAAACCTTCTCTTCAGTTGACCAATTCCTCTCTCCACGAGGCAGCGTGTTCGCTTATGTGCCAAGTTGTATCTGTGGTAACAATGGAGGAAAGCATTCACATAATGCCTCATATCTGGTTATGCCTCATATTCTTGGTTCATCAAACAGGACCAAGTGTTCATTTTGTTGAAATATGTATCCAAGGTAAATTTTAATGCTTCGCAATGGTATTTTTTTTTCTAATTGAAGATTTCGAAGATGAGAAAATTTCTTTGTGCATCCTTACAACTTACTACACCAGTAACAAAGCTATCAGCATCAACAACACACCAACACACCCACACACACACACACACATACACACACTCGTGCAATCACGTGTATTTCGAATCAAGTACAGTAATGTATAAGGCAATAATGACACAAACACACAATCCATTCTCATATGTATTTGCACACTTGCAAGAATGCCCGACCTATGCTCTGGCATATGCAACAATTGCTCCCACGGGAATCACAATGCTAACCCTGAACCTAACCCTTGCCCAGTCCCTATCTTCAACCAAAAACCCATTCATAATCATAACCCCAATTCTCTCTGATGAGAGATTTCGCTGGAGCAACTGTTGCCGGAGCATATGTCGGATTACCACTTGGACAGGCATAACAATGCATTTTAACATATATGGGGATAGTCATTCTTAAATTGCACTTTTGGGTAGTTGCTCATGTCCCTGTCCACTCTAATTTTCCGTGCCATTTTGTTGAACGTCCGTCCGTCCGTCCGTGACGCTTTAAAAACTGGCATAACTTTGCTCCAATGTGTGCAATTTTGACTAAACTTCGATTTTACAAGCTTCTCAAGATACATTTTTATGAAACCTCCAATTAATGCAATTATTCTTCATGAGTGTGGTTTTATGGAATTTATACCTTTCTTCTGCATCATCCGATGGACGAGCGATGGGAGTAAGAAGCCAACACTTGAGAGGATAGCCACTGTCTCCTAGGAGGTGTCCTTCACTGTCCTGCAGTACCTCCTGTAGTCCACTCTCGCGAAGCACCCTAAAAAAATTAATTTTCGACTTGTAAATCAATTTTACACTCCTCTGAAGAAGAAAAAAAAAGTGGATTACGTCTGTTAAATCAATAAATCAGAAAATGTTTTTTATGGATATAAACTATGGCTGTAATCAGCTTAAGCTTTCAAAAACTGAAAATATGTTTCCCCAACCAGTGGCTGATTTTGGGGATGGGGGTATGCACCCCCCCCCCCCCCCCCCCCACTTATGATGGAGTGGGATGGCCTGAACAAATATACCCCCACTTTTTAGGGGAAATTATTTTTAAAACATCAAAATAAAGCGAATAACGGCATTGTTACTTCTATTGTCTGGATGTTGGTCTTGGTATTTCGTGGTTTGAAAACATCATTCCACACGTAATATGGAGTACCGAAGTGTGACGTCATAGCTATTCATCGTCATGGAAACTGATTCCACACATTCTCACACAGCCAATGAATCTGTGAACGCAACGGTTGCTAACAATAAACGTACCCTTTCTAACCTGCTGCCCGGGGCGCGAAATAATTTTTCCCACATAAGTTCCGGACCCCAAGTCTAAAAACTTCAATTTATTGACGGAATAAACGGCAATATAATGTGACATAGTATTACATGCAATACTTTCGGTGTGTTGAAAATTTTAAAAGTTCAATAATTTAATTAAGAAATGTAGTGGGACTCGAACATGGGACCTCTAGTGTATGAGTCTGAACGTACACCATTTGCCACACGAGATATCGCTGCAAGCAGACGTTCTTTTTCCATTTTTACAGCGTCTTGTTAATGATTATGTCATACGGTCTAATGAATATTCATACATTCTCTCACGGGGTCCGAAACTTATGTGGGAAAGATAATTTAGCGCCCGGCGACTTTTGCGACGAGTTCTTGTGTAGAACCATCACTAGGCTAACGCAAAACACTGTGATATCATCAATTCGGTACTCTATAAGGGAAACTGTTAATGATTTGACAAACAAACGAGATGATTGAGCCGACATTGAGTTCGGAAAAGTTCGAGATAAAATAATTTGTCAACGTATATAATGTTCCCTTTTTTATATTTCAAGAGGATCAGGGAAATCTATATTCAAAAGGTTTTCATAGTTACTGGCATAATTTAATCCCAGGGGATAGGGGCATGCATCCCTCACTTTTGATTAAAGGACCTATTTAATGCAAATGCATGATGACTTGTGTTGATTGTTTAGTTGAAGTGTGATTGTTGTTTGTTGTATCTTATTTCATATAGTTTCATCTCACTGTCAAATGATTATGATCTAGTGGACTATAGTTAACAAGATAATTCTTTTTATTAGTCCCCTTATTTCTTCCTTCGAATTATTACAATTAACGCATTTTATTTGTTTATATATATGTATATCTTTTATGTATGTTACATTGATTGAGAAATTAAATGAATTTATGATACCCTTATCATCACTTATGTGGCTAAAAGAATATCTGAATATGTGACATATATTTTATGATTTTTTTTCTTCTTCAGAATGCTTAGAAACGCACGCAAAAAACCTTCCAAACCAAGATAGCAATAGATTTTGTCAGTGACCTCATCTGTCAATCAGTGCCCAATTACTAATGCAACTGAAAAAAGATACTGGAATGCGCCTTCCCCAGGGATGAGCATCTAACTACAATAGAGTTGGATATATGCACATTATCCCAACCAAGATCTTTCAATTTCAATGGCAGTTGCTATGCTTGGAAAGTTCTGCCAATATGAGGACAACAAAGGCACAGATTGGCCATTGTGTGGAAACATGCAAGTTATGCTCAGTCCAGGCGAAGGTGCATTCCAGTATCTTTTGTCAACTGCATTAGTAATCGGGCACTGATTGACAGATTATGTCACTGACAGAATCTATTATTATCTGGGTTTTGAAGGTTTTTTGTGGGCGTTTTAAAGCATGCTGAAGAAAAAAAAAATATTATAAAATATATGTCACATATTTACATATTCTTTTGGCCACATAAGTGATGATAAGGGTACAATAAATCAATATAAGTAAACATGCATTTTCATTAAAGAGGTCCTTTAAGGAGATGGCCTATACAAATATCTCACATCCACATTTTTAAATTTTAAAACAAGATAAAGCAAGAAATTTTAGCTTTTGGACTGTAAAATGTCGCTCCCATTTCCTGTGCCATGGTATAACTTGTCGTTTCTTAATAATAGTAGTAGTAGTAATAATAATAATAATAATAATAACAATAATAATAAATACATATATACTATATATACATATACTTAGTGTAAATAAAAAAAAATTGACACTTTTGATCGATAATCACTTTTTGCTTACACAACAGTTATTCCATTTTCGTATGTAGGTAGCAGAAGAGTGTACAATTTTACTGAGTATAATTGTATTAAATCAAGTGAAACTAAAATTATTACTGAAGGTGAGTAATACCCCCGCCTCCTGACCAGTGTTTGTTCATAGCATGTGGTATCGTGAGGGCGGCAATGAGGTGGATACCAAAATAAGAGTTTACCATGGCAACGCATTGTCCGCTTACAATCCCAAAGAACATTTTAGACAATTACTCTTAAATAGAATCATATACACCAAATTTGACCTTCATAGCTTATATGCTTCATCTTCATACAAAAAATGAGTGGTTACCGTAGCAACATACATATATCTTATATTTCAACATTATATCTCATACTATCTCATACACATTGGAGTATTGTATAACTATACATATAGGTCATCGTACATACTGAAGTTGAACTTAAGTGACTTAATGATGTTGAAGTTATTCGATCTTCAAGATTTTGGTAAAATTGTTTTTATCATGCCAATGCCTTGGCTGACAAAAGAAAAAAAAAACACTTGTTCCACATCTATTCCTCAAGACCATAATGCCTACCAATTTTCATTTCAGTTGCTTCAAAACTGTGGAAGTAGTTCACAGGATTTTTAAGGAAACGTGCGGTTACCGTGACAACGCTTTGTCAAGTTCAAATACAAAGAGTGTCTTGCATAAGTTCAACTATAGGTTATCATAGATACTAAATTTGTTCTTAATTGCTTGAATATTGTGGAATAAATGCAATTCACAAGGTTTTGGTAAAATTGTGGTTACCATGGCAACACATTTCCAGACGAACACAAAAATCTATCTTGCACATCTATACCTCAATATCATAATTTCCTCTAAACTTTCATTTACATTGATTCAAAACTGTAGGACTTCGCGACGCAAGATTTTGCAACGGACCTACCACCGCCCGCCATCACACCGATTCATATATTATGTATGTATGTATTATATATATATATATATATATATACGCTTCAAACTTCGTTTGGCGTGGATATAATAAAATGTTAGGAAATTACTAACTACTAGGGCTATCTATAGCTCAGTCGGTAGAGCACCGGTCTAGCAATCGGGAGGTCTCAGGTTCGACTCCCGATGGAATCCCATTTTCTTTGCTCACTTTTCCACTAAGAAATTATAACTTTTTAGAGTTAACTAATCAATCAATTCAGCGAAAAGTACAAGTATGGAATGCCTTATTCTTGTGTAATATCTGGTTCAAAATACAAATATTTTGGAGTTGATCAATGATAAATTTCGGTAACGTATCTTTTTTATGGTTTCATATAGCACTGTGTTCACAATTATGTGCCAGTGTTACATTGTTAATGCCCTTAATGCGTTGAGAATGTACTGTCCCTTTTTTTTTTTTTTTTTTTTTTTTTTTTTTGGTTAAATACCCGGCATCTATTGTTGTTTGTACACGTATATGAAGACAAGTTTTGACTCAATATTTTGTTGCTGATTTCGGGGTTGCACTCTAACTGAAATTGAAGTAACACTTTATGTGAGAATGGCCCATAAACCATAGTGATACATGTTTGGAACAAAACCGAATCACAATTATCAATCAAATTTGAAAGAAAGATGATTTTTAATACTGTACCTCGAATCATGGACACTTCCTGGCCATTGTGCATTCAGATTGATGATCTTTGCATCTGCGTCTAGCACTACCTGAACGTTGATGCTGTGAAAACGTTTGCGATTAACAAATTGGTGCTCATCCTCAGTTGGTGCTTGTATCTTGACATGAGTTCCGTCAATCAACCCGATCACACCAGGAAACCTCGCTATCTGGTAAAACTTCCTCATGTTCTCAATTTGCTCATGTCCTTGAGGAAGGCGAACAAATTGTGGTAACCTGTCGGTAAGTGCCGTGCAGACTGTCTGGACAATCCGTGAAACAGACGCCTGGGAGATTCCAAGCGTGTCTCCGTCTGTTCTCTGGAAACATCCAGTGGCTAAAACATGAAGGGCTATGCAAACTTTGTCTATTGGGTCAATAGGATGGTTATTATTTCCTTTCGGTGTGATGTCGTGTCGGATAAGATTAGTAATGTAGTGGATACCCTCCCCGTTGAATCTGTAGCGCTTTATTAATTCAGTGTCATTGTAGATTTGCACCGGATGTATTCTCTCCCTTCCCAATTGGTAATTCTCATGGAGATGGAGAAGAGCTGCCATGGCCACGTCTTCCCCAGCTCTAATCCAATTGCCAAGTGGCAAATAACCTACCAGCATTTCTTATCTTAAGTAACCTACGAGCATTTCTTATCTTAAGTATAATACTTAGCATGAATGACGTCACACTGCAATTTTATTACTTTAAGTAAAATACTTAAGTAATAAAATTGCGACAAAATCTGTCTTAGCCAAGTATAATACTTAGCGGGAACTGAATCGCACTTTTAAACAAATTGCTTTTCTTAAGTAAAATACTTGATTTAAGTATAAGTATTTGACTTAAGTATGGATTTGAATACCGGCCCTGATCTACCCTCACAAATCCGGCCCCGCCCACGCTCCACCTCTGCGCTTCCACATTGCACTATTTCGATGGATGTCGAGGGGTCTGCTCATTGTGCTGATCGATAGATTATCACAGAAAAATCATTCATTCCTACGATGTGCAGGAAAAAACAAACAAACAAACAAAAAACAACGATAAATCTCGAAGATGGTTGCCCGATAAACACAAAATTTTGAGCAAAATGATTACCATCATCATTCTTTGCTGCGCATCCATACAAACAAACAAAAACTCAACCACATAGCTATAGGTCCTGAATAGAATGTGTATCTAATTATATACTCTATAATCACTATCAATGTGAAAATACAACCAATTCGGACCTATAGGCCGATAGGCTCTACCCCCTCCCCTCCCGGCACCTTTTGCAGTTCAAAAACCATTATGCTATAAAGAGTAAAATCAGACTGACCAAATTCGGTGCGCCTCTAAGAAAGTTTGGAACTTTGTATAAACTTTTATATATATATATGTATATATATATATATATATATATATATTTTTTTTTTTTTTTTTTTAAGAATAGTGACATCGATGCCAGGCACACAGACAAGTTAGAATATATCAGCACTTTACAAAATCTCTTTATATATTTCTCTCTTTGGTTAATGCAAAAATAGAATATCATGTCAAATAATCATGCCTTAATATGAGCTGTAGAAAACGTTCCCCTACGAGAGACATCGTAATTGCTAAGTCTAATTCATACACAATAAGACCTATAGATATATAATATGCATGTTACTAATCCTATTTCAGGAAGCCTGAAAACTCATACTTTTCGCGGTTTTTAAAGATTTTGTATTGAAGGATAGATACGTCTTGGTTGCCACCTTGACAACTTAAGGCAATTACAATTTAGCAGCCTAATTTACCGCCGGCGTTTTCAAAAGAGGGAAAGGGGGGGGGGGGGCGGCACTCTGATGCCACTTCCGAGTTTCTTCAGCTGACAAAAAAAAAAGGGGGGGGGGGTCTTAGGCTCATCCTTCTCATTCCACTTTCAGGTTTCTTAAAGGGATCGTATAGTTTTGGTTGAGACCTTATTTCAGGTTTCTAACATTTTTTGGTGCACGAGATAATGAGAAACCTCTTAAATGAAATATGAAAGAGCATGTAATTCTATGAGGAATTCAACGCTTATTTGTTGAAAATTGGTTTTTGAAATGGCTGAGATATCCAAAACAGAGAGATTCTAATAAAGTGTGTGGACCCACACTTTATTACGATCGCTTTGTTTTACTTTGTTTTTTGATGTTTCAGTCATTCCAAACCCGATTTTCATCAAATAAACTTAAATAAACTTTAAATGGTATGTTCTGTACTATATCATAAGTGTTTTCTTGATATCTCGCCCAATTCTCATTTCCGCCAATACTGTACCACCCCTTTAAGCTGACAAGCAAAAAAAAAAACAAAAACAGCAACAACAAAAAACAAAACAAAAACAAAAACAAAAACAAACATACCTTACCGCGCTCACACTTCAAGAAAGTGGTGGGGGGGGGGGGGGCATAGAGCTCTATTGTAATACAGCTCTATGGGGGGGAGGGGTGACAAAAAGTGGTGACACCTTATGTGTTCCTTTTTAGGGTGCAAAAATTACATGGCCGGTTGCGCCGGCCATATGCAGAGACTCCAACCCCAAGCACCTTCTGATCTGGAGATTCTCCCGCCCGAAACCCCTAGCAAACGGGAGACTCCAAATTGATGTGTGCGAAGTGCAAAGTTCCTAGGATTCTAGATGTTCTCTGGTGCTATCTAAGGCTTATTGTTTCAACATAGGATAGAAATAAGTAAGAAATCCTTTCCACCGGGAGACACAGAGTCAGGACGGGAGAAATCAAATCTCAAACGGGAGAACGGGAGATTGTGCAAAAATGGGCTTTCGGCGGGAGATCTCCCGTCGAAAACGGGAGAGTTGGAGTCTCTGCATATGATTAGCATAAACATCTCATAAACTAATTAGCTTAAAGCTGGAAAAGAAGGGTAACACATTTTCAAGGGTTTTCTATGAACAGGAATCTACACCAATTTTGATGTTTTTTTAACCATTTTTTATGGGGGTGCAGCTTATGCGGATAATGAACACAAGAGGGCGACATAAAAGGATACGGCACTGAGAAGATCGATTGACCTTTTTTTCAGCGGTGTCCGATCAACTACGACTCTATGGAGCCGCCTACAGAGTATCTTTGCATGGCCCTATGGGGAACCTCTTTGCATGCATACTCGGTATATTGTTCGTAGGACTACTACGTTTATACGTCCATATCCCATACTGTCTGTACCGTGTGGTTATATAGTTGGACCTCAACAACGTCCAAAGAGGAGATGGTTTGACTGGGCTTACAGTCAAGGAGCTTGATACAGTCGGGAGCTACCGTGAACAGTGAAACTGACCCAACAAAACATGTGACTGTAAGTACTGGTACAGTCAGTAAATAACTTCACTAGGCAGTAAACTGTGACAATAACTACGACCAGCCCCACAACATGACAAGGCCAAGGAGTGCCCCGGGGTATACTGTGACACGAACCCCGGGCGGGGCGCTCCTGGGCCTTGTACACGTGTGGGGACACAATCTTATAGTTCTGGTAGGCCCTACGCCTGCAAAAGTTGTCAAACCAAAAAGGTTTAGGCCTAGTCTCAGAACTTACCCAAACGGGGTCAGGCTAAACTCGGACTCGGGGATAACTCGGCCTCGCTCTGACGGCGGGCTGGGTTGCGAATCCGGTAAAAACGTCCCCGGGTCAAAACGTCCCCGCCGTGTTCCAACCAAAACGTCCCCGGGTCAAGTACCAGAACGTCCCCGCTTTTGTCCGCGCGCTCTGTGGGTCAAATGCACACATTCATGAAGAAAATACACTCTGGCGCATATGGGCGCTAGTGTACTTTCGCACCTGTTTGTCGAATGACCTACAAACATGCACAAACTCACCCTAGTTATCCAGTAACCTAAATACTTGCATCTGAGTGAGATTCGAGTCCAGTAGAAATGGAATTTTCACCATTTTTTTTTGTCACTTATCTACTTAATGCCATTTATGGGAATAATCCTGATCGCAACTACTCGCTCGGCGATCACTGCGTTGCATCGAATTCGCGTTGCATACTGTTAAGTAGGAGCAGACAGCGCGCACGGCAGCACAGCTAGCAGCGAGCCACCTAAATGCTGCTCTAAATAACAAAATTTCTTCACATCGCATTTACCGTTATGAATTGATAAGTGATACTTAGATTTTATACAAATTTATGACATAGAATATTTTGACCCGAGGACGTTTTGGTGCCAGCTGGGCCCGGGGACGTTTTGGTCATACCCGAGGACGTTTTTGGTCGTGCCCGAGGACGTTTTGGCTGGGGGGCGTTTTGACGTGGGGACGTTATGACCGGTAAGCCTGGGTTGTATTGGTTGTCCCTCTGGCTCTGGTATGGATTGTACACAGTGTTGTACTCCCACTATGGGAGCTCAGAGCGGCCTGTATGTAAACTAGCGCTTCGCGTTCTGGCTACTCGCAGTAATGGTGTGAGTTGTTACAACACGCGCATGAAAAAACCTCTTTGGCGCGCATGCAAAATTAGTGTGCGCCTATCAAGCACCTCTAAAAGCAATCAAAGACGCCTGATAAACAACAAGAACTTCAAAGACATCGCATCTCAGCAACTCGGCACAGGAAAAAAGTGCTAATCCTGTACTCGTTTGGTATTATACAGTAGAATATGGCGATCATGAACTGCGTGTAAATTGTCTGAAATAGGGTCGAGTTTTCCCTGAGACCGAGTTAGTCTGGATCCTACTCGAATAAAAGTCAGTTTTCTGACTTTTATTATATTTCTCAAAATACTCCAAAACGACTCATCATACCGGCAAATCGCGTCAGCCAGGTAAGTTTCTTTGTAGACTCTTTCAATATATTGCAAGCAAGTATGAAATGGTGCCAGACGGGTTCTCAAACCCTTACCAAAACTATGTTTTCACTTTAAAGGTGCATGGTCCCGGTGTTTTAATCAAATGCATACGCGGGCACATGGCGCAAGTTTCCTATAGAGACCTACACTATCGGCTCCTGTTTAGTGCTTAAGCTTTGGCCCACTTCCCCGAGTCCGAAGAAGTCCGATTCACTGCAGTCAGTGGTCGGATCACAGTTCGGCTCATGATTCGGCTGAGGGGGATGACAGCTTTAGCAAACTTTTTTTGTGATGTCACAATAACAAGCACATATGCACGCACCCTGGCATTACTACAGACTGCGCGATGCGCAGAGAAGACAACGAAGGCAATGTTACTTAGCAACAGCTACGCACTTTACTCTTGATGACAGCTCAACTTCGGTAATCTTCGTATCAATGCTAAGGGTGATCGGCAGTATCATCAACAGCGCCCTCTACACTACCAGGACTATGGCCCTTTAAAGTGAAAACATAGTTTTGGTAAGGGTTTGAAAACCCGTCTGGCGCCATTTCATATTTGCTTGCAATGTATCGAAAGAGTCTACAAAGAAACTTACCTGGCTGACGCGATTTGCCGGGATGATGAGTCGTTTTGGAGTATTTTGAGAAAAATGATAAAAGTCGGAAAACCGACTTTTATTCCAGAACTCAAGGATCCAGACTAACTCGATCTCAGGGAAAACTTGACCCTATTTCAGACAATTTACACGCAGTTCGTGATCGCCATGTACTGGTATTCTACTGCATGGTACCCCTACTACATATCGACCACCCTTTTTGAAACCGACCGCGTATACATTGGCGCACAGAACGCTTAGTACGCACTTCACTGCGCGCAGAGCACATAAAAATGGATTGGCTTTGACTTTTGATGAGGATGGTGTGGGAAAACGCGAAAATTCACTGTTCATTAATGGTTTAATCAAGGACAAAATTTCGAATGAATATTTTCACCGAATCGTAATGTAATGTCTATGGAAGTTTCAAAAAGCTTCGTACAACACGGTGTTCAATACAACTCGGTTTGCGTGCATTGTCAATGCAAAAACAGCGGTCGATCTCAATAAGGAGCTTTACCGCGGGGAGCTGAAACAAGACCACGCAAGTTCGACGGCAATAGTTTTGCACTGAAACTTCGAATCGAAAAGGGAACAACGGTATTTGATAGTGCTGGATTTTCTTAATCATGTAGGTCAAGTTTTTACATGAAAGCATGTGTTTCGCAATGGCATGGATACTTATACGCGGCGCTTTCGTGGCTATGCATGTACGTGTACCGGATGGACGAGGTCAAAATACACCAGTCCGAAGCTTGCTTTGTAAGTTCGATGTAAACGACAACTGATAGGGAATCTTTGAAATATTGTGGTATTTTGGTAGATTTTTTGTGTAAAATATTAGCAAAATCAAAAATCAAAGTCCCCGCCCGATTATCCAGTGAAAATAACATGCATTGGAAATGTTTTTGGGAAGCGTATATCATTTAAGCGAGGTTCCCGATTATCAGATGCTAGATTATGCGATGAATACTGTACTGTGATGTATGAAATCAAAGCTCCATTTTTTACTTTGATTAAAAAAAAAAATTAAAAAAAAAACCTCTGATATTACATGGCTCAACAGTATAATATTTTTTCTCTCTTGTGGAGCCTGTTTGGGCAACAGCTGTAATTTTGGTGGACTGAAATCTATTTTGAGTCTTAATTGCCCTATCAGTCTACCTTGGTGGCCCAACATCAACTGTGATGATTGTACTCTAGGGCTACCTACCAGAGTACGAGGTCATAGCCAATTGCAATGTCAAGCCCTGGCTAATGCAGTTAAACCATTATTAACAAAGAAGAGAACCATTCCCTTTTTACTCTTGTCTTTAACTGGCTGATAAAACTTTAAGCGTAGTTCCAATCACTAATGCTGAAGCAAAGTTTGTCCTGCTCTAACTATACCAAGCCCAGTCACTGTATAAATCGCGACAGGGCTTTACCTGAGTGGCCCACACCACAGAGCAAACACAAAGCAAATTTTACAATCGCGTTGAGTTTTGATACTTGACATTATTTTTTGTCACCTCAAACTCATTAAAGACAATCTTCATTAATGAGACTATGTTATTGATACTGACATACCGTACACAATTAACAACTTACCAAATATGAATATTATATGCAGCATTTGCAGAACGGACCAAACGATACATCTGATATTCGGGAGTTCACGCGATCTGAATGCACTTTTAAAGGTCATGCTGTCGACTGTGCTGATACACTCAAGCAGCGCACACACGCAAGAGATTGTTGCACTTATGGTCACGCACGTACGTGCATAATTTGCAGAGAGATCAACGCGCCATTTTGAATTCTGCAACGATGAACCCCGACGGTCAGGGATTGCGCTAGAAAGTGTCTTTTTTTTTTGTTGTTCCATGGACTTATCACGAGAGCTCTCTATAGACCTTTGTACCTTTTGTAATGTAAGCATGCACTTGACGTGAGTAACATATAAAGTTTTAAAAGTACGGTAACATATAAATTTTATAAGTTTTGTAGTTGTGTTGTGGTTCCTCGATGTGATGGCGAGGTCCCGCTTGTCTGATACCGTGCTTTGCACGGTGTCTGGTCAGGCTAGTCCTGCTCATGCATCTCCTCTGAATTACATGTATGGATCAGTGTATTTGAACTTGTTCTTCATATTTGAAAAACTAATACTGTACGAGCTGAAATTTTCGCGTACAGATATTTTCGCGAATTGCTACTTGGAGGACATTTTCGCGTGTTGTTAATTTCGCGGTTACGAGGGTCTAACTAAACTTACTTCATCGCGCGTTGTTGTTTTCGCGTGTTGTTATTTTCGCGGTTCGAAGGCGATTCGCAGAATTCGCGAAAATAAAACCACCGCGAAAATTTCAGCTCCTACAGTACGCATTTTCTGTTTTGTTCTACAGGAACACTGACTGGCTTTCTTCAGAAATCAAGGGTGGAGCCGAAAGAACTTTCAAAATGTCGGGGAAGTTTCCATCGTTTCAAAGTGTCATCAGCTTGGAAAAGACAGCATTGGACAGTTGGATAAGTTAGTCACCAAGATGCATTTGGGCAATTCTGCAGTTAGGTGGACATGACATGGATAAAAGAAATGTGCCTCTTTATCTTACCCTTTAATCTAGGTATCGACTAATGCCATGGATGTTCACCAATCATTAGGGTCTTTCAAATTCAGTAGATTTATTTTTCGTATTCATTGATTTTGTGAGATCTAAAACCATCATTTAAAATGTACATGTGGGACTGGGGACGCTGAAATTCACTTAAATGCAAATTACAGTGGGTTCCTTTGAAATTTTTTCCTCAAAGTTTTGCTAAAGGGTAAAAGATGAATACATTTAAATACTCCAGAAGTCATGTGACATTTTGTCAATTACAAAAGGGTGAAATGACCTGCGGAATTACTCTGGACAAATGTAACGTTACTAACCGTAACGTTACTAACCATGCTTTTGGGGGTCTAGCTAAAAGATTATTGGTCGAACTGCTAAAAAAATTTGCATGAACATTTGTCATGATGCAATGATTGAAATTAATGCAACACTTTGTTTGAAGTAACTTGAATTTTTGCACACTTTTTGTTACAAGACATTGATTTTTTTGTCATGTCCTTTTTTCGTAACGTTACTAACCAGCCCTTTAAGTTGCTACAGCAATTCTAATATTTCTTGGATTGTGTTCATTCTTTTCTGTATCATAAACCTGGGAAGGATGAACATGTTTTTGACATAATTTTGACTTGAAATGAATAAGTGGTAATTTAGTGGTAAAAACAAATATCTAAATTTGTTCAAATGTAACGTTACTAACCGCGGAATTGCCCATTTACATGTGTACCTAAAATCAATTTTTGAAGTTTAGACACTGCAAATGTCTTAGTACAGTGCAGTGGGAAAAAACAAAACAAAAAACAAAACAAAACAAAACAGATATCCATTTGTAACAGGTTTTATTTATCAACTGGAAATACATTTGTTGACCGTACCTGCATAACTTAGATATTGAATTCTTGCATGCTTTGTGAACTTTGTATTCCTAGCTGCAAAGAGTGTGATACTGACATTTTTGTGCGTGAATGTGTGTGATTGTGTGTGTGTGTAGGCCGGGGGGGGGGGGGGGGGGGGGGATTTTGTAAGTGGTTATCCATACTCAAAAACACTTGGCTGTTCACTTAACACCGACATCATAATGTTATGATTATTCCACACAGCATCTAAGCATATATATATGTTTTAGCAATGCACTGTGCTGACTGATAAATTGAAATGAAAAGTGAGCTGTAGCCTCTGACATGAAAAATAATGTGGTCGTGACCTCCATGTTGTATCAAGTTCCCCCTTTATTTTAAAGGGTGTGTACAGTTCTGGTCGAGGTGAAGATTTAGCTTTTAACGTTTTGTGAGATATTCAGAAACCACTCTACGAGATGTCAAAGAGCATGCAGTTGTAAGGGGTATCAAAAGTTTATTCGATGAAAATCGGTTTTGAAATGGCTGAGATATCCAAAAACAAGGTGAAACAAAGAGATACTAATAAAGTTGGGGCATGTCGCCTTTTATTATTATCACTTTTTTTGATATCTCAGCCATTTGAAAACCAATTTTCATCAAAAAAACGTTGAATCCTTCTTAAAATTACATGCTCTTTCATATTTCATAAGAGGCTTTTCATTATCTCACTTAGGAATGTTCAAAACATGAATCTCTACCTCAACCAGTACTGTACAGTCCCTTTAACGGGATATGATTTGCAAGTTACATACATTGAAATATTGATTGTGGAGCCCTCAGAAGAAGGATACTTTTATTGTCCCCGCCGAACGAGTTCGAGCAGGGGACTATGAAACGGGCTCCGTACGTGTGTGTGTCCGTCCGTGTGTCCGTCCGTGTGTCCGTGTGTCCGTCCGTGTGTGATCAAAATGTTCAAAATGCTACTCCTTCGCCATTTCTAACCCGATTTTGATTCTGTTTGCTTTATATGATAGCACTACATGGGAGCTTTGAAACTTCTATACAGCATTTCAATTGTGACCTTTGACCTTGACCTTTGACCTATATTGTACATTTTGCTTCAAAATGCTACTCCTTCGCCATTTCTAACCCGATTTTGATTCCGTTTGCTTTATATGATGGCACTAGGTGAGGGCTTCAAAACTTCTACACAGAATTTTGACCTTTGACTTCTTTGACCTTTGACCTTGATTTTTGACCTATATTGTACATTTTGCTACAAAATGCTACTCCTTCGCCATTTGTAACCCGATTTCAATTCCGTTTGCTTTAAGTGATGGCACTAGGTGAGGGCTTCAAAACATCTACACAGAATTTTGACCTTTGACTTCTTTGACCTTTGACCTTGATTTTTTACCTATATTGTACATTGCCTACAAAATGCTACTCCTTCGCCATTTCTAACCCGATTTTTATTCCGTTTGCTTTATGTGATGGCACTAGGTGAGGGCTTCAAAACTTCTTCACAGAATTTTGACCTTTGACTTCTTTGACCTTTGACCTTGATTTTTGACCTATATTGTACATTTTGCTACAAAATGCTACTCCTTCGCCATTTGTAACCCGATTTCAATTCCGTTTGCTTTAAGTGATGGCACTAGGTGAGGGCTTCAAAACATCTACACAGAATTTTGACCTTTGACTTCTTTGACCTTTGACCTTGATTTTTTACCTATATTGTACATTGCCTACAAAATGCTACTCCTTCGCCATTTCTAACCCGATTTTTATTCCGTTTGCTTTATGTGATGGCACTAGGTGAGGGCTTCAAAACTTCTTCACAGAATTTTGACCTTTGACTTCTTTGACCTTTGACCTTGATTTTTGACCTATATTGTACATTTTGCTACAAAATGCTACTCCTTTGCCATTTGTAACCCAATTTCAATTCCGTTTGCTTTAAGTGATGGCACTAGGTGAGGGCTTCAAAACTTCTACACAGAATTTTGACCTTTGACTTCTTTGACCTTTGACCTTGATTTTTTTACCTATATTGTACATTGGCTACAAAATGCTACTCCTTTGCCATTTCTAACCCGATTTCGATTCCGTTTGCTTTATGTGATGGCACTAGGTGAGGGCTTCAAAACTTCTACATAGAATTTTGACCTTTGACTTCTTTGACCTTTGACCTTCATCTTTTTACCTATATTGTACATTTTGCTACTAAATGCTACTTCCGGCGGGGACATATATTACGCACCGCGTAATTTCTACTTTTCCTTGTTTTCTCAAGTTTGAAGCTCGCTATCTATCCAATACAATGATATGACAGTGTGGACAACTCAATTACTGGTATGTATTATGCCAAGCTTTGCTCAGGCTGACATACCGGTAAGTGCAAGTATTCAGTAAGTAACAATGTTTGATGCCCATCCAATAGAGTACCTTTTCTTTCTCGTCTTTTTTTCTTTCTTTTTTTTGGGTATGTATTAAATTCGTCTTGAGTAAAGTTTAGAATGGATCCTGTGTGATGTTGCAGTAATTTTATCCTCTATTTATGGGACTACTGTCAAACCAGAATCATTCATGGCTTTCGCGCATTGGAGGTGGCGGTTGTTTTACCTGGCAAGAAACTTTTGCAAATTGGCACCTGGCATTGAATGCGTTGTGTATAGACAAAAACTTTCAAGTGTATTTTACTTTCACAAATCTTAGTTCGTTATGTAGTATATGAAAAGTTCTGCTTTTACAATGCATGTATTATGTGTCTCTTCCCTGTCCATGCAGAAATGTGGTATCAGATCTTCCTCTGGCACCTCTTCTCTTCCTTCCTCATTCACGCTGTGGCAGCCATCGTGGCGTTCTGCGCCCTCCGCAAGCACAAAATTGGCCGCCTCTACTCCCTTCTCGTCATCCTCATGGGCTTCCTCGGACCTATCACTGGTGGTATCCTAAGCAGTGAGTTTTGCAGGGAGCGTATGCCAAAGAGTAGAGGTCTTGCAAAGTATCGGGTGGGGGGGGGGGGAGGGGAAAGGGGGTCCTTGAAATAGAACAAGAAAGAGAAAAACACAAATTTGAAACATGCAATTGTCAATTGCAGTGTAAATGGAAAACGAAACATCATTGTACATAAGATTATGTACATTGATATTTGTTTGTCCTGGTGTAATCTGCATGAGAGACAAAATTTGATATTTTTGTTATTCTTATGATGCTAGAAGATACCAAAAGTAGTTTTGAAAGATAAAACCAGACACATCCCCCCCCCCCCCCCAAAAAAAAAAAATATATATATATTCTCATTATAAAAGCAGAAATCCCTTATCCCGTCCTTACAGGAACCTCTTATACCAGGTTCCTGTGCCGTTAACTGATACGGGAACCTACATTTGTAGTACAAATGTATACCAGGTATACCAAAATGTAGACAGGAGTGAATCGCCTAACATGATTACAACTACACACTCGTACATCCCATTGATGACAACCTATGACACTAATCAGTGTGACATTGCATGTTGTATGTCACAGTGCATGCACTTTTGCACTGTTGCATTCAATATGAGTTAAAAGATTATTTTGTAAGGGATTTTTCCCCCTTTGTTTTTGTAACTTTCTCTTTGATTTATCCAGGTGCAATCATTGCTGGATTATTTGAGACTACCGAAGTGACGATGATCCCATTGTGGGCCCTCGTCTGTGGTTGGGGCCAGACTATTATGGTTGCTGTCATCTCCTTCTCACGCATCCTGGGAACATTATAATCTCCTCAAGCCACATCTTGGAATGCTGCTTGTAAGATATCCGAGAAAGGACAATGTCCACATGCCTGGTCTGCATGAACTCCGAGCATTGCGATACCTTTATTAATATCTTTAGCAACAGGTAAATTTGCTCCTTTTGTGCATTTTGGATCATTCTGAAAGGCCGAAGGACAATGTGTCTTGATGTATCAGAGATCAATCCACTTGAATGGGTGAAGAGTCAGCTGTCCAAGCTATCATGGGTTATGATTTTTTTTTTTTTTTTCACAGTGAATTTATACCAATGCTAAAAGAGAATGTGGTAATGAAAGGCTACAAAGTGTCATGAAGCTTTGATGGAACTACATGCCTTTAAGATGAAAGGAAATTGTATTGATGTCAATTAGCAATGGCTCTTTGATAATGCCAGTCTATCTGTAAAGTTGTCCTTTTTAGCTCAACTGAGCCAAAGGCTCAAGTGAGCTATTGCGATCACCCTTCGTCCGGCGTCCGTCGTGCGTCGTGCGTCGTGCGTCGTCCATCGTGCGTAAACTTTTTACATTTTTATCTTCTTCTTGAAAACCCCAAGACCGATTTTCATCAAACTTGGCAGGTAGCATCCCTAGGGGGTTAGGAACTCAATTTGTTAAAATGGGCACCATGCCCTACCCAGGGGGCCCCCAGGGGGACCCAAACCCCCCAAAATTAAGGAATCTGTAAAAATCTTCTTCTCTAGAACCAGAAGTGATAGAGCTAAGTTAATACTATGAGTTAGTACATTGATGACTGTAGTTTCAAGTTTGTTCATGGCAGAATCAGGGGTGCCCCCCTTGGGACCCAGGGGAGGGGTCCTAATGGGGCCTACATTTGGTCAATTCCATTGTGACTTATGGGACAAAGTGACAGTTTTCGGCAATTTCAAACCAGTATTTTGAGAAAATAGTTGCATCAAATGCATTTTTCTCAGTTCATGGTTAGATCTATCATATCACAGTTTATGAAAACACCATACTTAGTTTGAAAAGTATCATTGCATTACATACAGCAACGAAAACTTGCTGTCATGACTTATGGGACATCTGAGGACCACCGTTTTTCACATGGGAAAGTAAGTTCTAAAATATTCTTACACACAGAGTCTCTGGAAAGATATTTTCTTTCCTGAATGTAGCAAAGAGTTGGTGCTTACCCTGAGCCAAGTGGTATGAATATCTACTCATTGGTACAGTAGCAGGATAGGGAAAACCAGTGTGACTGATGGGACACAAAAACGTGACTTATGGGACGCTATCAACTACCACATTTTGAGATTGAGAGAATAATATTTACTGATGCCGGAACAAGTTCTAGAACATCATAAAACCAATCTATGACCAAAGAACATTCAGAAAATAAGCCATCTGAGAATTACACAAGCTGTATTATGGTCATGATAGTGTATCAGAAATGATACATAATTTCTGCAAAAATTGGCAATTGTCATGAAAAATGAAGGTTTTTCGGACATAACTCCTCTCCACGTTCACCGATGTTCACAAATGAGGTATCAAAATATCCGTTGTGAAAGGCTGCTTTGAGTAAACAATACCAGATCATCTAATTAAGCTTCATTAGTCATCTATACTCAATAGTTTGATTTTCATAAAATGCAACCTTTCGGTGGAATTGACCATTTTCATCTTCTTCTTGAGAACCCCATGACCAAATTTCACCAAACTTGGCAGGTAGCATCCCTAGGGGGTTAGGATCTCAATTTGTTAAAATGGGCACCATGCCCCACCCAGGGGCCCCGGGGGGGGCAAACCCCCCAAAATGAAGGAATCTTTAAAAATCTTCTCTAGAATCAGAAGTTATAGAGCTAAGATAATACTATGAGTGAGTACATTAATGACTGTAGTTTCAAGTTTGTTCATAGCAAATCCAGGGGTGCCCCTCTTGGGGGCAGGGGGGGGGGGGGGGGTTGGGAAGGTCCAAATGGGGGCCTGAATTGTACATTTTCATCTTCTTCCTGAAAACCTCATGATGGATTTTCGTCAAACTTGGCAGGTAGCATCCCTAGGGGGTCAGGATCTCAATTTATCAAAATGGGCACCATGCCCCACCCAGAGGGCCCCAGGGGGCCCCAATCCCCCCAAATTAAGGAATCTTTAAAAATTTCGGCCCTTATTGTACATTTTCATCTTCTACTTGAGAAGCCTGGTCAAATTTTAGTAGATCTGTGAATAATTTAGATTAGTGACTGCGTGAAAGGTGAACTTGCGATACTCAGGTGAGCGCTAGACCCGCGGGTCTCTTGTTACATTATCCTACCATCTCGGTACATTGTGCTTTTTATCAAGCATCTTGGGTGTGGAAAACTGTTATCAATTTTCAGGTCAAATTGATTCACAGTCTGCAGTACAGTGCACTCCCGTTATAAAGAACACGGTTATAGTGAAATTTCACTTACAACGAAGTGAAAATTCAGGCTGCAACATTATCCGCTCTGTTTTTTTTTTTATTGTTTATTTGTTCTGTTATAACCAAATTTCGATATATGTAAACAGTAATGAAAGAAAACTGCCGATCCAGAGGACTTCGTTATATGGAAAGTGCTTTCTTATTTTGATTAGAGTAAGGAAGCTTTTTCATGTATTTCCCTCCATGTTTATAACTTCGGAAGTTAAAGTTATTTCTACCAGATTATGAGATATCAATGACTTTGATATCTCTGTGACATTTGATGGAGTCTCTGCTTGAAGCTGAATAAGTCAATTTTTCTGCCCCATTAACTGTCGGATAGAATCCATATGGTACATATAGGACCATATTGACCAAGAAGTTCAGGATAACAAAGATTGTGCAATACCGCAGCTTATACTGGTCATACTACGATACAGTCATTCTCACCCAAGTCAAATCCAAAGAGAAAGGGGAGAATACTTCAACTTACATGAATTTCAACTTACCGAATAGACTTGACACATGTGTGGATGTGTACCCATCCGGGGTAGATCCTTTCCTGACTTAGCCATCTGTTTTGACTAGTGTGAGGTCAACTGTATTTGTATGGACTTGATATGATTTTTAGTGATTTATGTACATGTACCCTATGATCAGCTACATGTTTTTATCTCCGTATTTCCTTTGCTCTCAGTTCCAGAAGGTTTGTCTATTTATTACACCAGTACAATTTGTAAATGACATATTATACTCTGAAAAGAAATAATGCTGTAATAATAACACTTTTACTATCTTCACTGTCTATTCAACATATCTTTTTCTTCTTTCTTTCTTGGTCTGCTGGTACAGACCATTTTCCATCAGAAACCTTTGTAAGTCGAAGTATTCTCCCCTTTCTTTTTGGACTTGACCTGGCTGAGGAGGACTGTATTACAGTATGACCAGTATAAGCAAGTCAAGGAAATGACTTGATTGATTTTAAATTCATATTTATGCACATTTCCTATAGAAACTTCATTAACTCTTAACGTGCCATGGTCGCCGAACGGCGACCTTAGTCCTGACGTGCCATGGTCGCCGATCGGCGACTAAGAAGAGCAAGAAAAGCATTGATCATTTAATTTCTTGTGGTACCGTAATGCGTTACACCAAGAAACTGCCAGTGATATGTACTGGTAGCTGATTAGCACAGCCATCGTTTCCACTAAAAATATGGGCATGCTTACATTGGAAAATTTTGAGTAAATACATGGTTTTTCAGCTAGATATATTTTTTTCGCGACGAGGAAAATCTGCAGCGAGCGCACCCTCTGCGAGATGTGTATGGATCAAAAGTCTCATTGGTAAACCACGCGTGTGTATGCTATTGAATCTGCGTGTATTGTCTGTGCGATTCCACTCGCATTGTTCCGCTTGGACGCTGTCCTGCGGGAAGCTGCTTTGATTTTGTCCCTCAAAGAGGGTCAGCCTTCGTTCGTCGGTCAAGTCTTTCATCCTTTTGTTTTGGTCACTAATCGTCCCCACGCTATAGCATAGGAATTGCGTGCGGACAAAGGCCTGCCGATTTCAATAAAGTACCCCCCACCCTCCCGCAGTCTGCTAGACAAAAGGAGGATTAGCAGGTTCTTCCATCTCAAGTTGACAAAAGACACTCTTGAAGGGCCCGGGACAATTACTTTAGTTTCAAATACAGGATCTGGGACTATAGGACTGAGATTTGGGAATGAATTACTGAGGCAGGAAGAGAAATTGCTAAAGCAAAATAAACTGTTAGTATCTTTGGAATCATACAATTCTAGAAGGCAATTTTGTTATCATTTGAAAGAGGAGATTTTGCTCTAAAACTTCCTCACAGAGTAAAGGGAACGTTCTATTGAAGAAAAATCACGACTGACTCTTTTTTTCCATACTACACAAAAATTTCTTATAATTTTTTTGATGTATCAATTATTTCGGCAATATTTCAGGTTCAGATAGATATTATGGCAAACTGACTACATGACACGAAAGAACAAACATTTTTTGATATACATGTATGTTGTGTAGAACTCAATTCAAAACAGTCAATAGTTTCAGAGATATGGCAGTTTTAAATTTCATTGACAGTCCAGTTTCGAAACGGTCTGGCGTTAGGTAAAAACCTCTGGCACGTTAGGGGTTTTGGGCCTGGCACATTAAGAGTTAATTGAGAGTAAACTTGATGCATAAATTTCTGTTTGGACCCACACCAGAGGCAAAGAATATACACATTGGTAAAGGTTGGCAAACTCCATTGCTTTTCTGATGAGATGCATGTAATGATTATAGCATTGTACAAATTGTGTGATTGTTATGTAATTTGCAGTCTCACTCCTGCAGCTCTGCAGCACTTTGTCCCCCCCCCCCCCACAAAATATGTTACAACATGTTGATTGTATTTATGCGTGCTTGTACAATTTCTTGTGTTCATGATTGAATGAAACGGGAACTTTGTACAATATTTTTGTCATTTTGATAGTGCAAAGGCTGAGCCTATATGATTATGAAATTAAAATATTAATACATGTACATACAGTACTGTATATATACTGTAAATAAATAATTTTGAAATCATATTTGCTGCATGATTTCTTAGTTGTTCCACTGTTGGAAGGTTGAGGAAGTGAGTGATATTTCGAATGATACATGTACATTGTATATGCTTGAAGAGACACCTTTCCGATGTTAATATTATTGTAGTTTCATTGGTTCATACATTGTGCATGTGCGCTCATCTTTCTATTCAATGTCACATTTCTGACCAATGTGCAGAAGACAATACAAATTAAGTACCAAGTATTAAAGGGTGTGTACAGTTCTGGTCGAGGTGAAGATTTAGCTTTTAACGTTTTGTGAGATATTCAGAAACCACTCTATGAGATGTCAAAGAGCATGCCAGTTCTAAGGGGTATCAAAAGTTTATTCGATGAAAATCGGTTTTGAAATGGCTGAGATATCAAAAGACAAGGTGAAACAAAGAGATACTAATAAAGTTGGGGCATGTCGCCTTTTATTATTAGCACTTTTTTGGATATCTCAGCCATTTCAAAACCAATTTTCATCAAATAAACGTTGAATCCTTCTTAAAATTACATGCTCTTTCATATTTCATAAGAGGCTTTTCATTACCTCACTTAGGAATGTTCAAAACATGAATCCCTACCTCAACCAGTACTGTACAGTCCCTTTAATAGTGTGGATCAGACAGAATCTAGATTTGTAGTCAATTTTCAGTTCCTTACACATCAAGTGTGGACACTGTTGGGAGTGAAGTGGGCTGTTTGATATGTGCACAGTTATATTTTCATTACAGGGGCCGCCAAATGCACCCCCCCCCCCCATACACACTGGCTGAAAACATGCACACACACACACACACACCAATGACCACAACAAAACCAATGGCTTTCTAAGGGTCTGGCCTAGAGATTTCATTGAAACTGGCAGGATGTTTTCTCTTGACCAGATCACTAAACGCAAACACTACTCTTACTTCCCCCACCCCCGCTTCGACAGCTTCACCTCCACACCAAAACTGTCCTTCAGCCCCTGCATAATACATATACACCTTGTACTGACATATGCCTGTCACTTGATTTATTCTGATTGCCTCCACTTTTTGTGATGGGTGTGTTCCTTCTTCAATCTTCAGACTGTCGATACTGTAACAGGTTGGGGTTATCTTTAAACTACATGTGCATGCACGTGTAAAAGTAATACCAGGCCAAGGAAAAGGGTGTAATCTTTCATTATACAGACAAAATACACGTACAGAGAAGTCTGGGCCATGTGATTGATATGACAACAGGTAGGAAGCCTACACATACTGTATTTGTATGTGGTAAAATCTTATTTTTGAGAATGGAAATGTTTGTATGAATTGTTTGTATGAAAGTGTGATGAAAGTATCATAGTTCAATGTTGGATTGGCTCATATGAATCATTACCCTAGGCAAAATTGTTTGAGGATGTTAAAATTGGCAACATTTAGAATTAATTGGACCAGTAATTTGGTTGCAAATTGGCAACTGCTTTGAATGAGGAATGGTGAAAGTACACCTGAAATTTTTCCCACTTAGTCTGTTGCCAATTTGACCCTTGTACAGAGTGACATACTTTATGTAGTAGCACATTCTCAGATAATGCACCTGACATAGCACCATGCATGTGTATGCACAGCTAAATGTACAGCTGCTACACACACACATGCACACCCTGTAGAAGCCAATATGGACTGGACTACAGGCAGGTTGTAGTGAGCAACATGGATCCTCTCTCTGCTGGAATACGGTAGAATTGGATCCAAAATACATTGAAAAAGGCAAGCAAAGAGGTCAGTTTTGCTTTCTTTAAGTAAAATCATGATTTGTTGAAGTATAAAGTTAGAAACAGTTAATAAAATTTAACTTAGAAAAATATATTGTTGATGTGAGTGTAAGGTACACTGCAGTTGCTGTGTAGTAGGGCATGTACATCTGTACACACCCATAAAACTTCTGAAAAGTTTGTTGTTATTTGCATTTATGTATATGTATGTATACACATTTGATGTTGAATTTAGAATTTAGAATTACAAAACAAAGTAAATAAGTAAGAAAATATCGATAATTATTTCAATTGAAGGTTTGACAGTTCAAGTAAGAATTCATTTTTGATCGTGGATGTATGTTAGATTTGAGTCAGTTCATCTACATGTGCATCATTATGTTAAATGAGGTAGTAGAATTGAGATGCCTATGGTATTGGTCTGCATTTTCATTCGTCAATTCACATGTAATTTGATTGCAAAAACGTTATAGTGAAGTGAATAGATTAAGTTTATAAAGGTATTCATTAGATTTTTCATCTGAGAAACTCTGTTTATATAATTATGAATTTGATAATTGGTTTGCTGTACATGTACTTATGATTCTTTACTATGCATTATTATACTAATGATGCACAGGATAGAGTGTGTTAGTGAAGGTGTGGCGCGCTCGAGAGTATTGACAATGGTGCGACATGCACGAGGCGCAGCCGAGTGCATGTTTGCAACCGTTGTCAATACTCGAGAGTGAGCCGCACCTTCACTAACGCCACGAAATAATCCTGTGCATCATTAGTTTTATAAAATGGGTCGAAAACTAACAGCATTATTCACGTACCTTTGTGGGTCAATACCAGTCAGCTACATGTAGCACTCGCTCAAAAGTCAAGATGTCCGAAGATGTTCGTCCCAAACATTTACGCACGTCGCACTCGGAAATCCCGCACACTGTACTGTACGTACGTATAAGAGTATACGTACGCCACGTACTGTTATGCACAAGAAAGGCCGCCGGCTGTTGTGGCAGCCCGCGGCCCGGCGAACTAGAAGTTGTTTACAGGATTGACAGCGCGTATAGTAGCGCGTGACGCACTTGTAACAACTGATTGAGTGCGCACTGCTAGTGTAGCACATTGTGACGTACGTCAGGCCAGGGAGGTGGAAGAGAGACTCTTCTTAGTGCTATACTTAAAGAAAATAATGCACGCGCACGTGACTCATTTCAGCGCTTCCAATTGGCTACATTCTTGAACCCATTTTATAATACTCAACAGTTTTCACGGAATTATGCACCGAATTATGCAAGAAATCATGAATGGAACTAAGAATGGAGTTACACATATGGAAATGATTATGGAATCAAGTGAAACGAAAATGCGAAATTTCGAATAAAGCATAATTCCCGTAGAAACCTTTGTTGGTGTTTTTGTACTGTCGACCACTACAGCCACAGAAAGTATGAATTAATGAACCATCACGGACCAGACAATATTAAGAAAAAAACCTAGAAAAAAACAAACGAACAAACAAAACAGGGAAGGAAAAAAGACCCAGCTCAGTGGCGGATCCAGAGGGGGGCGCAACCGGCGCACGCCCCCTTTATTTTTCGTAAAAAACAAAAGAAATAAAAAGAAAAACAATGAAATGAAACCCGGAAGTGGCACCAGAAACATTAGTCACGCCCCCCCCCCCCCCCCCTTTACAGAATTCCTGGATCCGCCCCTGCAGCTACTCTCATCACGGATCGGTTGCCATCTGGCGGCTGCACCAAACTCCCCACTTACATGTACACAATGCCTAATGTACCAGGAAGGGTTATAGATGGAGTGACAAACTCTTTGTATTCAATCCCTGCAAACACGTTTGGGTTCTACAGCATTACAATGGGATGTCTAACATTTCTCTATGCTCTGCTTGGATCAGCTCTAGCTCTGTGAGGAAATATGGAAATGAATGTTTCACACTTCTTGAATGACAAGCTATATTTCAGTGTAAATTTTGAATTACGTACTAGAATTTTGTTAAAAACAATTTATGAAAGAATTTGAAGTTATAAGCATTTTCTTTCTTCTTCCTTATGCACAAATCAAATCAAATGATAATTAGACCTTCAAAAAAAGATCTTTCTCCATATATAAGCTGTGATGCACACATGTGTACATTTAATTTTCATTATTATTTATTCTCTGTCTGGCATCATTTACAATTCCTTTTTTTTTTTTTGCAATACATTGTATAATCAAACATATACACGTATATGATACTATAGCTAGTTTCTACATTTTAAACATTTTTTTTTTTATTACACATACATCTGTGCCATAATTACAGCATACATTGTGTTATGAATTAAGCCATACAGAACAGTATTTAGTCCAGGCTAGAAGGCACCAAACCTTGGGTCTTTTTTTTTTTTTTTAAGAGTGTTTTATGATGGTTTCTTGTCAATTCGAGGGTGCTGATTCCAAATCCGATTGATGCCACTCGCGTAACCTTGAGCATTTTTAATTCGGCCGTGATAAACACAATAATGTGCATTATATTATGACCGATTATTCTGCCAAACTTTGTACATTTCTGTTCCTAAGAGTTACTCCATCTGCATTTGCAAGAGAATTTTCATTTCATATAGGTTCATTTAGTATTTAAAACTCATTTTCAATTCAAAATGGCCGCCATTCCTGTGCTCATAATGAATGGCAAAACATATGAATGGAAATATAGAACAAATTTAGTGTATTTCCAGTCCCGTATACCTACGCTATCATAAAGTGCTGCATGTGTAATACAAATATGTTGGGTGCCACATGCAATAATAGAGGGCCTACATGTATTTTTGAGCATTTAATATTCGTATACCTTATATGTTTAAAACAATTTCTTATATATTTTACTTTCTCTCAACAACGAATATAAGTTCACTTAATTTCAAAAGTTCATTTTTATTGTCTTTAAAGATCTCTTTAATTAGTTGCCGATGATGAGCTTGATAAGCTTGACCCTTTAATTGGCAACCGATGAATACGTTAATGCAGTGAAGGAAGGGGTTCCAACATGATGCTTGTGTAAAGGAGGGGCGAGGAAAGAGACAGAAAGAGTTAGAAAGAGAGGAAGGTGATAGAAACCTCTCGATAATTGTCTTGCCAGATTGACTCACAATACATATTTTATGCACGTACATGTGTACATGATTGATTATATAGATTACAGTAATGTACTCGCGTACAATTAGACATGTGATACAGTGTTGCTATTGTCAAATCAGCCACCTCCCTGGTCAAAGGAATTATATTGAATTAAGATTAGAAGAAAAATAAAAACAGCTAAGAAGCATACGCAGTTCAAGAAAGCACATTGCCCTATGACCAGTCAGCCTAACTAAGATTTTCCTTAATTTTGATCCCAAGTATCTCTTCAGGTGTGAGTTTCTTCAATTTCTTTCCCTCTACAAATTAAATTTATTAAGATCGCAAGATTTGTTTATGATAATAATAATAATTGTTTGGATATAAACTCCAAATTTTATTGTCCGAAAATGGAAATTCTTTTTGCCCAATTGATCGTGGGCCCGGCAGCCACTGAGCAGCGCCAGATCGACGTTGCTCTAACTTTTTCAACTGTTGAACGGCAAACAAGGTAGCAGCAACTCCCATCTTTTAACGTCTTTTGGTATGACGCGGCCGGGGTTCGAACCCACGACCTCCCGACTGTGACGCAGCCGCTCTACTTACTGAGCCAACATATCGGTACAATAGATGACAGTAGATGACAGGTTAGAGTCCCACTGGTTCCTTTTTCCCGACATGTTTGTTAATTTACAGATCAGCAGTTGCGATCTTAACAAATTTAATTTGTAGAGGGAGACAAATTGAAGAAACTCATGCCTGAACCTTTACCCCTCTCAATAACATCTTTCTTTCATGAATTATTTCTTCGTCTCAAGAGAAATATTGATTTTCAGATAACATTCAAAATCACTATCAATAATTTTCCAGCTTGGATGTTTAAAATAAATATAATTCGTTTTATGTAAATTCAAAGATAAAACCTTACTTTTAAACCACTGAGACAATTTTTTTGATAATATTGAAAATTTAATGATCTATAATAGACATCGAAAATCTGAGTTGGGAAGAAATACATTTCTATCATCAGCAAAAAAAAAAAAAATGTATTGTAATATATTTCCTGCATATTGGGTAAATCATTAACATAAAAATAAGAGTAACAAGGTCTCTAGTATGTTTTGACCCTTGCAGTGACAGCCATACACGTTCAGTCATTACTACATGTATTTCAAATTACAGGAATCAAAACATGTATATTGCTTTATAGATTGTTCAAATAACTTGCAAACAGTTTGATAGCATTTCCTCTTATACAGTGTACCATAATAATGTAACTCTGAAAATAAAATGGAACGACCAAGAGTATAAAATAATTTTAGATACTTGAGTCCATAAAGATGCCTACAATTTGCTTTTGTTCAGCTAAAGCATTTGATACTCTTAGCATATAATCGAGCTAGTGTTTAGTCAGTTGAATGTGATTTCCTGAACCCATACTGATCAGGATTGAGAATATTGCATTCGGTAGGGAAATTTTCTATTGTATATAATTCTTCTCAATGTTTTAGAAATACTAGGGGTATAACAAATAAATGGGTCAGTAATACGCGAAGAGTCTTTTTTTTAAATAAACAGGAATAAGTTCTGTAATCTTGGATGAAGTGGGGATCTACTCCAAACTATAAAGAGAGATTGAAGATATGAGAGAGAGGAGTAAGAAGCAATCCGATATATACTTCAGCAAAACAGTTCTAATTTCATCGTGACCAGCAGAATGTGATGATTTCAAAGATAATGTTATATCTATAATTTCTTGAAATATTGAATGATTACAAGGATTATGTAGATATTATTATCAAAGTTTTTCCGTGCCTATCAATTTTTTTGAAGCCTGGTTAGAACCAACTTCTGCGAAAAAAAAAAATATATAGAAGGCATTGGCTACATTTTGTGAGGAATTCACACGGAGATCGTTGATATAAGAAATTTGTGATTTATTTGTCTGTTTACTCTTCCCTAATATTTGTTTCACACTTTTCCATTTAGAATAGTTTCCTTGTGCATTTTTAAATTGATTCATCATAATATAAGCTACGTGACGTCCGTTTCATAATCGTGGTCAGTTTACTTCTGTGTGTGTGTTCGTCCCTCGTTCTCGAGGATGACGGATGACCAATGACATCAATTGGCTCAATGGGTTCGGAGGTGGCTGATGAGGCCAATCTGGGCAAGAAAGCCTCTCCCACAGGTAGGGCAGAAGTGGGTAGGGGCTACACTGCTGGGGTTGGCTGCTCTTGCTTTTCGCATCTGGCGTTTGTGCTCAGCCTGCTTGACGCGCTGCTCCTCTGCTCTACGGGTCCCTACAGCAATAGCATATGCTTCTTATAATCACATATATTTTCTTCGAATCAGAATGTTCATGTAATTGTAACTTAAACAATTCATTTCTCTTTATTGTTGATTCTATTGTAAATTTCCTCTTGTAATCCATGGGTGGTCTGACTCTCTGCCTGCATTCTTTTTATTCTGCAGTAATACATCCGCTTTTCTATCTTTTTTTTTTGTAGTATACTACTAGTATCCTATCTTTCAAATAAAGTACTGAGTAGACCTACTGTGCTCCGTTATAGCGTGTTTCAGCTTCTTCTTTTTTTTTCTACTTTTGCATTGACAGATATGATTTTTTTACACTATATTTAGATTAGCTGCTCCAATTCAAGGCAATATGGTTGCAAGCACATTGAAAGAGAGGGAATACTGCCGGGAAGTCTTCGATCAGTTATTGTGACAGCAATGCAATGCACTCTTTCGTCAAAGCGCCTGACACTTATCGGCGGTGCCGAGCACGACTTCAAAGGAGAGCAGAAATCGTTGATCACCATGGTTGCACTCACTGGAATAGTGATCACCAAATAAAGAGCGCATGCATCACCACCCGGGAGGGAGAAAGATCAGAGGAGATCTAGTCTGGGTGCCAAAGCGACTTTTTGGGCCTAACCTTGTTTTACCGTCCACCCAATTTTTTTTGATGGTTTTACCCTATTTCGGGGGTGCTGAATCCGAATCTGGATGATGCAACTCTTGCATCCTTGAGGGTTTTGAGATATTCAAGATGGCCGCCAAAATGGCCGTCACGAACTGGAAATTCCCACGTATTTCCTTCTAAATGGTGATAGATTGAAAACAATTGACGGTTTTACCCTATTTCGAAGGTGCTGAATCCGAATCTGGATGATGCAACTCTTGCATCCTTGAGGGTTTTGAGATATTCAAGATGGTCGCCAAAATGGCCGCCAACATATTGAAAACTTTCGCCCTAATTCACGCAGAAAATCGGAGGTAGCAGACGATGGAGAAAGTGAATGCGTGTTGGGCGAGTGGCTAGTCGACACGTTAATGGGGTGGCCTGCAGCACCGTGCGTGGAGGGACATCATGTTCACATAATGTTTCACGCGTAGTGTGTTGTGTGTGTAGGCTGCAGAAATCGGGTTTATAAATCTACAGTTGAGATATAGTCTAGGACCTTATCATTCCTTTACAACATTATTTCAGTTCATTACCTGTGTACAACACGTGTATATAAGCACCCGCGATTGCAGACAGCAGGTGGCAAGCGACCGTTGCAACTACTTACATTATTACCACCTCCAAAGAAAATGCACCAGTCCGACTAGAGCCATCGTCGAAAAATGAGACGGAATGTGAAATATATTTGATTGTTTTTGCTCCAAACTTAACAGTTATGTTGCTCATAAGGCTGCTACGTATCTAGATAATGTCTCACATACAACTGTATCTTGATATTGCATTTGAAAATGATATTTGGCGAGAAACAAAAGCTTGAAATCACAGGAATTCACACTGCTGGCGACGGCAGACAGTGAAGGTCAACGGCTCAATTTGCGTTGGTAGTCTCGTCACGTGACAGTTCTGTGTGGATTGTACACGTTCCCTATGACAGCAATTGTGACTGGGTAGTCTAGCTTTACTGCTTATTTGCGTCAGGACTGCTCAACTAATGAACAAGATTCTTATATCACAAGAATGGGCAGAATCTCTTCTTTCTGAAACCGTGCGCCCCAAGTTCGTGCGACTTTCCGTTCTCGAGATATCCCGTGTGGAAGAATTGCAAGATGGCAAAATATGCTCAAATTCGTCAAATTTGGACTGTTCGCCATAGACAAATCTACTCATAAGGTACTTTTCTGATCAAATTTGCGTCACTGCTACAAATGTTACAATAATAATATATACACATAAATAATCCCTAAAGTGTCCACTTTCAGAATCCGGGCGCCCCAAGTTTGCTTCTCAAATAGATTAAAAGTTATGGCAGATTTTGTGGAAAAATGCGTTGATTTTTTACCCGTTTTACGTGTTGTAGCGTTCGCGCGGAAGCGCGGCTTAGCAGATGACCGAAAGTTTTCAATATGAACCGAAAATTCCCACGTATTTCCTTCTAAATGGTGTGAAATTGAAAATAATTGATAATTCTATCCTATGTGGAAGGTGCTGAATCCGAATATGGATGTAGATGCAACTCATGCATCCATGACGTTTTTGAGATATTCAAGATGGCCGCCAAAATGGCCGCACCAATTAAAACCAGAAATTCCCATGTATTTCCTTCTAAATGGTGAGAAATTGAAAATAATTTATGGTTTTACCCTATTTCGAGGGTGCTGAATCCGAAACTGGATGATGCAACTCTTGCATCCATGAAGTTTTTGAGATATTCAAGATGGCCGCCAAAATGGCAACCAATTAAAAACGGGAATTCCCACGTATTTCCTTCTAAATGCTGAGATATGGAAAACAATTGATGATTTTGCCCTATTTCGAGGGTGCTGAATCCGAATCTGGATGATGCAACTCTTGCATCCATGAAGTTTTTAAGATATTCAAGATGGCCGCCAAAATGGCCGCCAAATAAAACCGGAATTTCCCACGTATTTCCTTCTTAATGGTGAGATATGGAAAACATATCATATTGTGATAGTGATGTAGAGAAGTGTCAGTACTGAAATTACCCAATATTCCCTGTCTTAATCCATGAGCAGTTTTAATCTCTTCATCCATGAACACTCAAATTGGTTATTTTGTTTATATTGATGGTCTTGATGACATTGTTGAAGACACGAGTGGGACATTTTTATAGTTATGCTTCAATTTTTTTTCCAATTATGATGTAACATTATATATGTGTATATGTATAATATGTATACGTATATTACAAACACACACGAGGGGACGGTCATATCACAGGTAACGCGAAAAAAAATTGAGTAAAAAAACAAACGACAACATGGAAGGTAATAATTTAAGTATAAGAAAATGTTAAGGAGTTTCCGTTCATACAGGACATTTTAGATGTCCCAAAACCTTCAAAGACCTTCAGCACCCTCGTAATAGGGTTAGACCATCAATTTATTTTAAAACTTTTACCATTAAGTTAACATTGGAATTCTGCCACTTACTTTGGCTGTCATCTTGGTCGTCTAAAAACCCTAAAGAATGGATGAATTTCAACAACCAAGTTTCGAGGGTGCTGAATAGGGTCTAAAATTTTCCAACTTTTGACAGTTATATTGGCGGTCATCTTGGACATCTCAAAAACCCTTAAAAAGAATACGAAAGTTGCATCAACCAGATTCGGACTCAGCACCCTCGAAATAGAGTAAAACCGCCAATTGTTTTCAATTTTACACCATTTAGAAGGTAACAGAGGGCTTACATGGAAAATTTCGTTTTTAACGGCCATTTAGGGGCCATTCTGGCAGCCATCTTCATCATCTCAAAACCCTCAAGGAAGCAAGAGCTGTATCCTGGAGCTTCAAATTCAGCAAACTCAAAATAGTGTAAAACCACCAACTGTTTTATATTTTACACCATTTAGAAGGAAATAGGGGGTCTACATATGAATTTCCGTTTTTGGCGGTCGTTTTTGGCGACCATCTTTATCATCTCAAAACCCTCAAGGATGCAAGAGTTGTATCCTGAGCTTCGGATTCAGCACTCTCAAAATAAGATAAAAACCACCAATGGCTTTCAATATATGGGAACTTCCGTTTTGGGTGGCCATTCTGGCGGCCATATTGAATATCTCAAAATCTTCAACTGAATGCAGGAGTTGCATCATCTAGATTCTCCTTCAGCACCCTCGAAATAGGGCAAAACCATCAATTGTTTTCAATTTCTCACCATTTAGAAGGAAATACGAGGGAATTTTCGGTTTTGGCGGCCATTTTGGCGGCCATATTGAGTATCTCAAAATCCTCAAGGAAGCAAGAGTTGCATCATCCAGATTCGGATTCAGCACCCTCGAAATAGGGTAAAACCATCAATTGTTTTCCATATCTCACCATTTAGAAGGAAATACGTGGTAAATTCCGGTTTTGATTGGCGGCCATTTTGGCGGCCATCTTGAATATCTCGAAAACTTCATGGATGCAGGAGTTGCATCATGCAAATTCGGATTCAGCACCCTCGAAATAGGGCAAAACCATCAATTGTTTTCCATATCTCACCATTTAGAAGGAAATACGTGGGAATTTCCGGTTTTAATTGACGGCCATTTTGGCGGCCATCTTGAATATCTCAAAAACTTCATGGATGCAAGAGTTGCATCATCCAGTTTCGGATTCAGCACCCTCGAAATAGGGTAAAACCATTAATCGTTTTCAATTTCTCACCATTTAGAAGGAAATACATGGGAATTTCCAGTTTTAATTGGCGCGGCCATTTTGGCGGCCATCTTGAATATCTCAAAAACTTCATGGATGCATGAGTTGCATCATCCATATTCGGAATCAGCACCTTCCACATAGGATAGAATTATCAATTGTTTTCAATTTCACACCATTTAGAAGGAAATACGTGGGAATTTCCAGTTCGGGCGGCCATTTTGGCGGCCATCTTGAATATCTCGAAAACTTCATGGATGCAGGAGTTGCATCATCCAGATTCGGATTCAGCACCCTCGAAATAGGGCAAAACTATCAATTGTTTTCCATATCTCACCATTTAGAAGGAAATACGTGGGAATTTCCAGTTCGGGCGGCCATTTTGGCGGCCATCTTGAATATCTCGAAATCCTCAAGGATGCAAGAGTTGCATCATCCAGATTCGGATTCAGCACCCCCGAAATAGGGTAAAATCATATTAAAAAAACATTGGGTGGACGGTAAAACAAGGTTCAGAACTCAATAGTTCTGTGGTTCAGCCGCTGGCACCCAGCCTAATCGTTCATTGCTGCATCGAGTGCATGCTGCTACACTGCACATGCGCACTGCGACACAGTCATGCCCGCTCTGAGGTAAAAATAACTACGGGATTTCCCGAAAGAATACAAGTACGCTAGAAGTACGCAACTCGTCCTTAACTTTAACGCCTCTTCGACCTCGATCTGCGATGCCTGATCACTCGGCCTCTCCACTCCCGCACCTTCTCTCTCTCTCTCTTTCCCTCCCCATATGCGCATGATATCTACTAATACCTATCTATCTCCCTCTGTGCATCGTGTGTGTGTGTGTGTGTGTGTGTGTGTGTGTGTGTCTGTCTGTCTGTCTGTCTGTCTGTCTGTCTGTTCATTGAGTGGAATTAATCCTTTCAGCTGCTAAAATTTCGTAGTGTGTTAGTGTGTCTGTTCACAAATTGATTACAGTTTTATCTACAACACCTCATACTAGTACATAGGCTACAATACACCCCTCAATACTAGTATGTAGCAATTGAACACTAGTAGCCCTACAACTTGTGCTAGCCCATACATGCAAATCATAGACACTCAAACATAACACTAGAATATACTTAATAATGCATTTAGGCTGATAACATTACAGAGCCGGTGGAACGTTTTCAAAAAAATAAATGAATAAATAAATGAATAAAAGGTCTTCAGCTCATCTTTCTCCTTCCACCTCCGGGGGGGGGGGGGGGGGGGGCATTTCATGAAGCGTTTTGGTAGGTTATTTTTCTGGCAAACTGTTACTACTGAAATCCTTGCATCTTATTGGCTGAGAGCAAATTTGTCCGACAACTTTGTCGCACAAAATGCTTCATGAAATGCCCCCCCCCCCCAGTCTCTTCAACTGACAAGCAACAAAAAACAAACAAAAAAGTTCATCAGCGCAAAAAACATAACCATACCGCGCTCACAAAAGGTTATCTATTTCTTTCTAGTGCCACTTACGCCCTTCTAGGGTAAAAAAAAGTGGGGGCCCAAATTCGTGGCACCTTATTTCTTTATCTGGTGAAAAAAAAGAGGCGAGCCCCCTCGACCCCATCCCCCCCCCCCCCCCCGGCCGTTCCGCCGGCCATACATTATACTCTTGGTAGTAACCAACCTGCCTGCAACTGAAATGGTACGGTAGATACCATGTCACAGAGCATCCCAAGTCCCAACATAACACAAGTTATGTGTTCTGTGAAACTTCTTGGGACAGGTCTTTCTTTTATCAGATCACCGTTACCTGTCATGTTTCACGCAAAAGCACCCCTGTATTCTGTGATTTATCTGATTGGAATGGAATGTATCTGAATTGAGATGAATGAGGGCTTGTGACATATGAAGGTCGATATTTTTTAGAGCGAAAGGAGAGGGTGTAGTTTCGTTTCGCACCCCAGTCGGCACTTCATGCGATATATCCGCCACCAATCAGATTCTGTGGCCTCCTCACTCCATTTTTAGCAGGGCGGTGGTGAGCTCGGGTTACAACGGCGCGGCGCTTTCATGCTGTTTACAACTTTAAGTTACACGTTCAAGTAAGTTGTACATTTACTTTATTTACTTTAAGCGAGTTGTACTTCAAACGATACCTTCTACTCTCAGACTCAGCTAATTTGCCGCTAATTTTACAGAAAATTCGAGCAGAATCGTGAATTTAGCTTTAGCAAGCTTTTCCTCGATCCTCTGTAAAGTAACTTGACCGAAAGATCGGTCTGTATCTGTCCGTCGGGGAATGTTCCGCATCCGCGGAGACTGCGTGGAGGACAGCGTTAATGGCAAAATATAAAAAGAGTCCTCCGGACAGACGGATCTTTCTGTCTATAAAGTAACATACGTCATAGATCTAAGTCTCCTCTTCTCCTGACCTGGCAGTGATAATATAGACGACGCGACAGAAACTGTGAAAGTTTGGACGTTTGGGAGTCTAACCACGGCCACGACTAACGTCAGATCTAACTATCTAGAAGTCTATCCCATTCTGTTTCTGTTTCTGTTCCGGTTCAGTCGGTATAGCTAAATCTAGGAAACTCAGAATTGTAAATTGTACTGTTTCCTCGCAAGTAGATTCCAGTCCACTAGTTTGCTGTCTTGTGTGCAAGAATGAATAGGTCTAATTTACTTCAAGTTCAGGCTTCAATACTTTTGTACGTTTTTCTTTGTCAGTGTCCTTTTGATTCTCCTGCTGTTTCCTCTGATTGTTCTCTCCCCCCCCCCCCCCCCCCCCGTTAGTAACTTTAATGTAGGGGTTGCGTTGGCCTAAATTCCCACTTCCCTATTCATGATTTTGTACAGTAGTTGAAGTCTCGAAATTCTCCTCCTGTTCTCCAGAGACTCAGAGTGTCCCATTCCAGATCCTTGGAGTTTAACACCATTGGGAGACGCAGACTGCTCTGTTGTTTGTGCTGTTGTTGTCATTCGTACAGAATCTAGCCGCCTTACATTGAAGGGATTCTATGAGGTGAATATCCCCTTTACGATATGGATCCCATTAGCCCCGGAGACCGCGCCGCCAGGCGCACGGTGGCTGTCGCAGTTAGGATCCCATGAACTACTGAACTGAGTAAACTGTTACTCTGGCTAAGCTGTGAAGCACAGCCCGAATGCCGTTTGCGTTCACAATAATCAGTGACAGTATAACTGTGTACAAGGAGCGCCCCGGGGTAACACTCTTGCGTACTCTCTCTAGGTAGAATGGGTTTAACTAATGACGTGTAGGCAGTGGCTTTGATGGACTTGGTAAAGAACCAGACATTTCTCTCCATGAAACCAAGAACCTTGTTAATGTAATCTTAGCTTTGGTGGTAAGTTTTTTTGTAGTGGGTGTCCCATCTCAGTTTGTTGTCAATATCTACCCCAATTAAGCTAACTAACTTCTTGGAGTGGTTGAGCACAGAAGGTGTACCAGGTACAAATCCAGGTAGTTCCTGTCTGGTGGATTCTGTTTCAGTTTGTTTTTAATAGATTTTCATCACAGAACATTTATACCGGTTGAAAGACATGGCCTATTTGTTCTGCCAGTCTTCTGGCTGATGAAAATCTTCATGGAGAGCTTGGGAGTTGCCGCTTGTGTAGACAACAATCATCGGCGAACAGTCTAACTGTGCTGCTATGGTTGTCTGGCAAGTCATTTTGAATGTTAGTATACTGTTACATAACAAGAACATCAGAGGGCCCAGTACTGTACCTTGTGGTACGCATAAGGGCAATTCCATGAAAAATGTTCACTTTGGTGAAAAAATGAAGTTTTGAGTTTCACTTAAGTTCTCAAATATTCTAAGAAAGTAACATATATATTTTCATTTTTCACTAGTCAATGAAAATACTGTATGATGTGTTGCAATGACGCAAAAATTTGGCTATTTTTAAAGAGTTTAGTGTTCCTGTCTCTAAAGAAGGCCAGATATGTCCTATAGAGGCCTTGTTCAGCTTTTAAATTATAGTCCAGTGTATATATCAACAGAAAATCACAACCAACTTCCTTAGCATTCATCATTTTTTGACCCATTGATCCTTTAAAGTTGTGTGATTTCTATAACATTTGAAGCGTCATGTCCGTTACGTTTTTTACTATAAGTTTTCATAGCGAAGAGGAAATTAGCGTAAAGTTGCTGCAAATTCATTTTCTATGTTAGGATTGAATCCCCTTGCATGTGTGAAAACCACTTTTCTATACCACTTCTAGTTTTCCTGTAAATGGCGTAACGGACATGACACTTTGCGTAACGGACACGACACCTGATATTGGACAAGTGGCAGAAATAACACGGCGGGGACATATATTATGCACCGCGTAATTTCTACTTTTCCTTGTTTCTAATGAGTCTATATCCTTATTCTGGTTTCTAACAGGTAGACCATCTAGATTCCTGGTGACAGGAGGTGGGCTTTCTCGACTGCATTTGATCCCAGGGTGGATGCATTTGATCCAGCATGCCTCGTGATCAATCACCAAAGAGCCTTAGGGAGGATGGTAAGTGCTTACTCTGACTTTTACATGGTAGGCCTACATGTACACATAATTCTGGATTAAGGACATAACGTACCTGGTACGTGTACATTACAAACTGCATGATGAGTACATCATGCTTGTGCATATCCAACCCATGGTTTGCTCCACACTAAAAGCCAAACTGATATTTAGTGACAAATTATACCAAATTTTGAATGATTCAGTGTATTAAACATGTATAGTTTGCAATGACTGTGTTTTCTCTAGCTGTAGATGGCTGCTACGAAATATTCATTTGAAGTGATTGCATTACTGGTATTTCAACACTTGAATTTGTAATACAGGCACATTTTTTCAGGATAAGTTTTTTGTGTTTTATTATGTGACTTCTATACTGTACTTACTGTAGCTATATAGATTAATTCCTTTTTTATTGTACTTTCCAATCTGAAGCAACAGTTCTGAATATTTTTTTTTCTTTGTGTAAAGCTAGGTAAAATTTATTATTTGCTCTTAATCTTTCTAATTTCTTTATTTTCTAATGTTGGTCTTTGTACAACGTACTGTATGTAGATATTGAGAGACTTTAGAATTAGGATTGCACATCGTATGCACAAGAGCAGCCTATTTTGTTGAACTGTCTTACAAGGCAAAGGGAGCTATATATCTTTATCATTAGTCACATAGTACATTCTCTTTTACAGCAGTGGACTACATTTACTCCCTCTCAACATGAACCTGTTATAAAGTGAACTGGTGCCTGGCCATCAAACCTGAAGCCACTTGAAGTTTAGAAGTTTTGAATTGTGTTTTTTTTCTCAGTAATATGCCAAGAGTGCAAGCCCAATGTTCTAAAAAATTGGTCTTTCTATTCGTTTGAATTCATGCACCAGGTAGTGCCAAGGTGAATGGATACAACATTACTATACCTTGCTGTTTGATGGTTATCTTTTTGAGAAGGTACTACAGCTGCATCTCTGTCTTCTCTCTTTGTGATTTAATTCTGCCCAGTTGTTTAGTCTTCATTCTGTGTAGCAAGCTGCCTGGGCAGTATATAAAACTAACACCTCCAGTAACTATACACAGCCCAGTTGCTGTACGTAGGTACGTCGCGTACAGCGTAACAGCGTCTGGTCGGGCTACACCTCCAGTAGCTCAAAAACAGAGAGGGCTCAGACAGTCTCGTGGGGTAGCGATTTGCGGGTAGACGATTAGCTCACTGTGCGGTGCAATAGGCTTATGATGTTATTGAACACAAGAGGGTGACATAAAAAGGATACGGACACACACACACACACACACACACACACACAAAAAAAAAGAAGACTAGAGCCTTGTCTACGGTCTGTGTTGTATAATGTCCTTGCTTTCCTCGTCCTTATTTAATATTGTTCGCCTGTTCCTTTGTACTGGTGATCCGTCCACAGATCAACCAGCAAGGCAGTCGAGTGAACAACACCAGCTCCGGCTGGATCTGCGCATGAAGCTGAGTGACTTTGAGGGCGACATCAGCAGTGAAAAATGGCAACTTGACAACCACTTGGGAAGTGGAGGATTTGGAGATGTATTCAGAGCTCGACATCGTGATCATGGTGAAGTAGCACTTAAGCTGGCCAAACCAGGTGCCTGGTGAGTGGGGCTGTTGAATGAAATTGTCAGACTCTCTTTCCCCTCAAATAAGAAATGATCACACTCTCAAAACGAAGCAGAAGCAAGACATAGTCATCATTTGTCTTTTGTTGCAGGAATTCCAACTCTCCCACTTTCGATGGGAGATCGCCTGCCGAAAGCCTGTTTTCACAAAATCTCCCATTCTCCCGCTTGAGATTTAATTTCTCCTGCCCTGGCTCTGTGTCTCTTTTTTTTTTCTCATTAACCTGTTGAGGACAGGCTGATTTTGCTACAGCATGCATTTCCTATAGACGCTTGCCCGGGCATACTCGTGCTCGAAATGATCTTGGAATGCCCAAACACCTTTTTATGCCTCCGCCACGAAGTGGTGCCGGAGGCATTATGTTTTCTGGTTGTCCGTCCGTCCTTCCGTCCGTCCGTAATGAATTTTGTGAATACCGTAACTAAAAAACCTTTTGAGGTATCCTAATGAAACTTGGCATGTATGTGTATTAGGGGGTGAAGTTGTGCCTATCAACTTTTGGGTGCACATTCTCAAGGTAAGATACGTAAATTTTCACTATTTCCACCATATCTATGCAACGCCTGAAGATATTTTCTTGAAACTTAGTGTATACATGTATTACCCAATTAAGATTCTCTGGTGAACGTTTGGGGTCATGAGGTCAAAGTTGAAAAGGTCAAGTAAAAATACAGTTAAACTCGCCTAAGTCGACGTCGCATATGTCGAATAATCGCGCAAGTCGAAGATTTTAAAAAGTCCCGATTTTTCCCCATTCACTTACGTGTATTAATTCACTCACAAGTCGAATTTTTTAAGTCGAAAACTCGCCTAAGTCGATGAAATTCCAAGAACACTTTCACGGAAAAACATTGAATACACTGTGCCTAAGTCGAATAAGATTTTATTGTGTAATAAATCACTGTTAAAATCATGAGATGCCAGTTTTTGTTTAAATACAGTATATACCAAAAGAAACTTTGCGTTAAAAACATTAACGTTTCATTTACGCAAGCCGTTTCACCTGAATCGTTATTAACGCAAACTAACGATCGGGAAAATTAACGTTTGTAGTAACGAGGAGTAACGATCCCAAGCGCAAATTAACGATGTTTCGTTGACATTAACGACAGTAACGCAAGAACTCACGCGAGATTTTGGTTTCCGTTACCCAGACCTGGTGAAAGGACGACGTATCGCCTCTGCCAAGTGTAGCGATATATGCTTTATATACTTAGTGGAGTCTTTTCGCGAATCGTATCACAATTTCGCGAATGGTTAATATGCGACCGGGGTCACCAAAAACGCACGCCGTGCCAACCCCCCCCCCCCCAAAAAAAAAAAGCCGGATGTTTGCCTTCAGTAATTTGGAAATGAACAGCGGAAACAATCGGCTACATAAGAGCTAGAATAAATGTCAGATGTTTGCTCTAAATTTTGGAAATGAATAACGGTAATATTCAATGTGGATAAAACGTCTTGCTGAAGGGAAAATATCGGGCACACCGCTCCAGCTCTCAGCTCCAAAGTAGACAACATGCATGTACATTATACACGTGTATGCGTGGTGTAACTGTAAGTCGATATTTTTCGACTTACGCACAAGTCGAAACTCGCCTAAGTCGATGTGTTTTGCTCAGTCCCGAGAAGATCGACTTATGCGAGTTTAACTGTATTAAAACTTCACTTTTTTCTCCATAATTGAAATTGTTCAATGTATCTTCATGGAACATAGTATATATACATGTACTGACTGGCAGTGATTATGTAGAGAATTTAGAGTTCATGAGGTCAAAGGTCAGGGGTCAAAGGTCAAGAGCAACACTTCAAAATTTTTAGTATTTCCCTCATATTTATGCAATGCCAGCAGGATTATTTTTTTTTAACCACTTGGTGTATGCATGTATAACGTAATAGAGATTCTCTGGAAACTTTCTTCTTTTTTTTTTTGCCTCAAAGGTCAAAAGGTCAAAGATCAAGTTAAGACCTTAAATCCCCAATACATGCTCTCCTATTCATCCAATTAAACCTAGGTCAAGGAAGGTGAACATTTCAACACATTTGTGACAAACTTGTCATTTTAATATTTTGCCAATTTTGTGAAAATGTAATCACACATTGTCTACATGTACTATAGACCTATTAGGAGAATCATGCATTATGGCGGAGGCATACCAGTCGCCTTAGCGACATTTCTAGTTAAAACCTGGAATTAAATTTCAATGTATCGAAGGGGATCCAAGGTCGAGCATCATATCATAGCATCTGCATATATGATATGTGAAATGATGTTTTATTAAGCCAAGACATACGATTTGAATCATTGTTCAAATTATTACTTACTTAGTGCCATTGTATGTTGAAAAATAAGTCTGAGATAACATGAGAGATCATCTAGAACCCTAGAGCTTTCAGGGCCCTTGAATAGGTGCTGGACCCTGGCCGCAAGGGACTTTGCGCTCGTGATGGAGTCTCCAATTTGCCAGGGGTTTCAGGTGGGAGAATCTCCAGATAAGGACCCCGTTTCATAAAACTTGTTATCAATAACAAGGTATGATACAATGTATTTGTTATAAGCTACTGAAATCCTTGCTTCTGATTGGCTGAGAGCAAATTTGTCATAGAAATGTGGCAGTTGTCACTGATAACAAGTTTTATGAAATGAGACCTAGAAGGTGCTTGGGGTTGGAGTCTCTGTTGTCAACAATTTAGTGCACTTTCTCTAATAACTTTTCACAGTTTGGAACTATGACCACAAAACTCATACCACATGTACATGTTCTAAAAATGTCGTTTAAGTCTGAATATGGGTGAAGTCAGACAAGGTCAAAGGTCAAAATGTCAATGAACTTTTCATGGTTATAAGCACTGTACAGGTAGTATTATGGTGTTCTCTCAAAAGCTTTCCACAGATTGGAGCTGTTGCCACCAAATTAATACCACAGGTAGGCCTAGATGTCACCTAAAGATGCTTGTCAAATGGTCAATGAACTTTACCTGATAAGCACTGTAAACATAGTATCATGGTATACGCTCAATATTTAAATTCACAGCTTTGAGCTACATGTATTACCACCAAATTCACTCACTACAGGTACCGTACATTGGTACATCACCTAAATATGCCAGTCAAGATCAAATATTATTATTATTATTATTATTATTATTATTATTATTATTATTATTATTATTATTATTATTATCATTATTATTATTATTATTATTATTATTATTATTATTATTATTATTATTATTTATTTATTTATTTATTTGGCTTTCATTCCTAAATATCATAATACATATTTCAAAATCAAAACATACACTGGAGTGGTAAGTGAGCACCAGGTTGGGCAGCCTGGGTCTGGAAAGAGCCAAATATTGATGCATTTTAATGAGATCAAAATATCAATGAAGTTTCCCTGATTGAAGTGCCATATAAGTTATGTGCTTTCAATAACTTCCTTGTTTTATAGGACTTTCAGTTCAACTATTAAGCATTTACCAGGTGATCTTCAGGGGATTTAGCCGCAAGAATTCATCAAAATATGAATGAAGGGACATGTGCATGTACAGCACATGGCAGTATTAAGCCTGTGTAGAGAATGTTATATATTTCACGAGTACAGTATTATATAAACTAGGACTTCAAAATGATTTCCCAAAGTTGGTGGCTTTGTGATTGAGAACCACAGGAATGAAATGAGAAATGAAAATCATCTCTTTTCTGGAGAAAAGTTAGTGATTTCTAACCTTGAAACAATGTATACAGCACATTTGTAACAGCGAGCAATATTTTCTTGATATTATGTTATTATACCCCCGCCAAACGAAGTTTGAAGGGGGTATATAGGAATCAGCGGACGGTCGGGCGGTCGGTCCGTTGCAAATCTTGCGTCGCGAACTACTTCCTCAGTTTTCAACCGATTCCCATAAAACTTGGCACAGATGTGTGCCTTGGGTTGTAGATGTGCAAGACGTATTTTTTGACAGTACCCAAAAGTATGTTGCCATGGTAACGGCATATTATGGGCAAAAATGGGTACAAATCTTGCGTCGCGAATTCCTCCCACAGTTTTTGATCAATTTTTATGAAATTAGGTACAGATGTTCATCTGAATATGTTAATGTGCAAGACACATGTTTCCGCAGTGGCAAAAAGTGCGTTGCCATGGTAACGGCATGTTATTGGTAAAATATAGGGCAAAATGCTTCATGGCAAAACTGCTTCATCAGTGTTCTTCCAATTCTCATGGAATTCATATTGAATGTTTGTCTTAGGATATAGGTCAGCATGACACATTTCGTGACAGTGACAAAAAGTATGTTGCCATGGTAACAGCTCACATATCATGAGCCAAAATGATGGAAAATTTTGTGTTGCAAACTACTTCCTCAGTTTTTGCCCAATTTCCATGAAACTTGGTACAGATGTGTGCCTTTGGTTGTAGATGTGCAAGACGCATTTTTCGACAGTACCCGAAAGTACGTTGCCATGGTAACAGCATATTAATGGCAGAAGATCAAGGAAAGATCTTGCGGATTTAACTACTTCCTCAGTTTTTTGACCAAAGCTTATGAAATGTTGTTTTGACCAAAGCTTATGAAATGTTGTTTGGCGGGGGTATAACCAGTCGCTGTAGCGACATTTCTAGTTGATTTTATTAGTATCAGTAGACTGGGAAATTTGTGAAAATGAAACCACCCCAAAACACACTGCATATACAGTATGTAGTAATTGTATGAAAAGTTGCAGCTTCCCAGCCATTCATAATTCAGTTAAAGTGCTCTGCTAGTTCATTAAAATTGCTAGGAATCTTTCAGAACTAAATGCTTTTCCAGTGATCTGTTCTTAAAGGGACGTAGTCCTCACGAAATTTAAAAAAATATGTTGTTGTTGGTACCTCAAATGAACTACTTTCATCAAAAACAAACTTTCAAATCACCAAATAAGCTCGTAAATTTTGGTTAAAAAAGTGTGACTCTGCAAATGAGCAAGTCTTGGCGGAGAGTCATACGTCATTGATGCACAACTCTTTCCAGCGGTGTTCTGCTCGTCATGCGTACGCTCCCTAGTTATTTATAAATACATGTTTACTATTTATTTTTATATCAATTGTCTATATAAATAAGCATGAAATATTTTGTTTGAAATAATAAAACCACATATTGTCACCTTTTATGAAAAAATCAGATATGATCATTTTGAACACTTAAATTGGTTTTCTGAGGCACGGCTGTCAACTTGAGAGTAGGGCATCAATGACGTTGCACCTTTTGGCAGGCTCTTACACGATCGCTTGCAGGAATTATTTTTTTTTAATCGCGTACGGAGACAATTTTTGATGTCCACGCGTATAAATTGGTGAAAGATTATATTTTTTACTCTTCTTAATTATCAGTACAGTGAAAATCTCAGGACTGCTTCCCTTTAAAAAAGAGCACTCCAAATCTTTTCACAGTACAACATAAATTTATCTTTTAACTGATCGATAGTTAAAGTCAGTGATGCAAGGTAATATGATGCTAGCCAGTATGAAAGAGCATTTGGTGTTTGCCAGAGAAATAAATGAGAAATTTGGACAAATCAAAAATTGTTATTGACTTGTGTATAGCAATCATAATGAATTTATGTCACACTATTGTGTGTATAGGTGATGAATACTCTAAAACAGAAGGTGTGTTGCATTAATCCCACAGGGACTGGATTGAAATGTACAAGAAGGAGATAAAGCGACTTGGCGACACGCTTCTCTCTAGTGACATAGTATCCATCAAGGGGATAGTGCAGAGTGACAACATCTATGGTATTGTGATGGAATACATGGCTTATGGATCCCTTTGGCACTTTCGAGTCAACAAACTTAAAGAGGTCCCGCATGGAAATTACTCTTCTTTGGCTGTTTTGCAAATAGCCCGCGGTTTGCGATTTCTTCACTCACATGGCATCATTCACAGAGATCTGAAGCTTGAAAATGTGCTGGTATCCATAGACTATAATGTCAAGGTAAGTGAATATGATGCAGATGACAGACTGTGGTCCTCTTAAAGCAGAAAACATCTGATTCTTGAGGATAAAATCAGTATCTCTGGCTGTTGCCATGGAAAATTGATATTCTCCGTGACAAAAATGTGCAGTCTTCGTGGAACTTAGTATATATGCATGTACCGATGGGCAGTGATTATCTAGGGAAGTTGGGGGTCATGGGTCAAATGTCAGGGGTCAAAGGTCAAGGTCAACTCCTCAAAATGTCACTGCTTTCCTTATATTTATGCAATGCCTGAAGGATTTTTTTTTTTTAAACTTGATGTATGCATGTATAACCCAATATATATTCTGTGGGAAGTTTCTTGCCAAAAGGTCAAAGGTCAAGTGAAAGTGCTAAATTGCACTTCTTCCTCCATATCTCAAAAGTAACTCAAGGTATTATCATGAAACTTACATATTTGTGCATGTTCTACCTAACAGTGATTCTCTTTGGAACTGTGAGGTCAAAGGTCAAAGGCCAGGTTTAGATAATACTATTTTACCATTTGATACTGAAATTATACTTTTTCTCAATACCTTGAAAATTACTCAATGCATAAACTTATAAAAGGGTCAAAAGTCAAGTAAAAATCATCAGTTCCCCCAAATACCTGCACTCTGACGTTTTAATCATTCATCCAATTGTACCTAGTTCTAGGAAAGTGAACATTCAGCACATTTGTGGCAAACCTGTCATTTTAATATTTTGCCAATTGTGTGAAACTTTCATCACCCATTGTCAAGACATTGTACCATAGACCTATTAGGAGAAGCATGCATTATGGCGGAGGCATACACCAGTCGCCGTAGCGACCTTTCTAGTTTTGAATATTGTTCATATGGGGGTCAAAATTGCTAAGACGTTACTATAGGCTCTACTGTTAAAATTACATTTAACGGCATTTAACATGCTCAAACACAGTAGTTCAATTCAAAAGACCAGAAATAACAAAATGGTTTGTATTATGCAACATTCTAAGACTTTGAAAAGTGTAAACATTTATCCTAGAATGGTCATCTGTGACCACCTTGAAAGCCTTTCACAGATGTATGACAGACTTGATGGTATTATTGCTCAGTATGCATGTGCAAATACTGTATAAGTGGTTATTATCGCGAGGGTTTGATTTTCGTGAATTTCGCGAATCACAGTTGGATCGCGAATTTAACAACACGTGAAAATGTCGCCATACACTAGAGTAACAATACATGCAAGATAGCGTTGGTGTTAATTCGTGAAATCAACATCTCGCAAAATGTCTGTCACCTTCTAATTCACGAAAATATCTGTGCGCGAAAATAACAGCATATACAGTAGTGTGAGGATGAAATGTGAATTTAAGTGGTAAGCATGACGTCACATGTTCTGATGCATTGATTTTTGTTTTTCATCTGTCTCTGTCGCTGTCTCTATCTGTGTGTCTGTCTGCCTGTCACGACCCTCTTACTAGATTGCAGACCTTGGTCTGGCCACGAATCCAAACACCTCAAAGGGTGCAAAAGAGAAAGTAGGCACGCTGTCTCACAAACCTCCAGAGGCATTTACTCTTACATCTAGTGAGACGAGTGACATCGTGACTCCAGAGTATGATGTCTACAGGTGAGACGGGAGCAAGCACTGGTGCATTAAAGGTTCCTTCACCATGTCTTTTGTTAAATCACATTAATATCACAGACACATGCAAGTTATGCTGAGTCAAGGGGAAGGTGCATTCCAATGTCTTTTGTTAAACATATCAGTACTTTAGCAATGATTGACAGATGAGGTCATAACAGGAATATTGGTTTGGAAGGATTTTTTTTTTTTTTTTTTTTTGCATATCCAAGTAATCTGAAGATAAATAAAAGAAAAATTACTTTGAAATATAATGTTTCTAGATATTCGTGTCACAGCAAAAGTGATGTTGAGGGTATCATAAATCAACACAAATCAACATGCATTTGTATTTCAGACAACCTTTAAAGGTACTGTTTACCATTGGGAGCTATGATTTAAAAATGTTTGAGATATCACATTTAATGCATAGTGTAGGTCACTTGTATAACAAAATACCCTATCGTATAAAATTTTTGCAATAAAGCCTGAAATATAAGGAGATATTACTATTTTCGTCAATAAACCATGACTGTACAACGTAGATGGTTTAGTCCAGAAACATCCTTATTATGACTATTGTTCATATTTGACAATACTTGACATTGATGATACTGATTCAAATTTTTACATTGGTCATTTCTATCCCTAACTCACATTTCAGAACTTTTATGCAGCACTAAAGCTGGGTTTTTGTTTCATCTGCAAATGGTAAATAAAAAATAAAATTTTAAAGCCAACATGTAGTTTTCAGAAGGGCTCAAAATTCATCTTTCACCATTTGGAATTTGTTTGTAATACATCAAAGGGCTCTACCAAGAAACTTATCTTGCTGATGCAATTTGCCAGGATGAGTTGTTTTGTAGCATTGTGAGATCAAAAGTGTAGAATAATTTTAATCGTAGTACATGACTTTTATTCCAAAAGAGCCCTCCCTTTTCAGTATTGTGGGGAGGTAGACTACTACATGATCATTGATCATGCTCTTCCAGTCATATTTTTCAACAAGCTTCATACGAGTCACTGTAGCACAGAACATCGATGGATATTGTTATGGGCCAATTTATTGATTGTCGATAATCGATTATGAAGAATAATGGAACAACCATTATAGGGTATGCTACAAGATCGTGGACCTCTAGGGAACCTTTTTTGCTAACATTTTGCATTTTCTTTGTTACGCAATTGAAAATTTTGTTATTACAGCTTTATTTCACACATTTTTATGCACATTGTGTTTTAATTCAAGTTACAAAATGGTGGTGTGACACTTTGATGAGGTACGCTAGAAGAGGTACAGTGTATACATGCATCATGTAGAAGATTTGGGCAAACACTCTTTAAGGTATGAGGTCACTGAACTTTGGGTAGAAATACCACTTCCTGCCAAACTTTTTCTAGGAGCATCCAGTGGTAGTATGTTTGGAATGCAAGAATAGAAAGAAAAATAAATATTCAGACAAAATGGGTTAAAATCATGGTCAAAAATCAAGTTGAATCGCTTTAGTTTCTTTGTGTGCCTTTGTCTTTTTGCCCAGCTTATCAATGACAATATATGAGCTGCAGTCTGGACATCGTCCATATGGTGAGTTATCAAGGAAGAACATTTTCATGCAAACAAATGGCAAATAATAAAATGATATTGCAGTGTGAGCAATTGAATAAATGCCATATATTCTGTACAATACCGTACACTGTGTGTGTGTGCCAATGCCTACAGAGATGCAATCTGGGAAGCAACGTGTATAATTTGTAATGCAACTGGTACATACCGCATGCAGGAGATTCGGAGTTGTGGGCTTGGTGCTGATGCAGTGAAAATGGTTACCGTGGAAAATTCAAGTTGTAGGTTTAAGTACCTTAACTGTAAACAAAACCATACAATAAAAATTATAATAGATGGAAGACTTTTCCTGAGAATATACAGACTGTTCTAACCTTTGGGTTCAAATACATTTTGGGGAGTCCCTTACTAATATGCCAGACACTTTAAATGGAACATTCTATGTACATGCCATCTCTCACTTGTCATTATCTACCAGTGTATGATATACACACACACACACACACATATATATATATATATATATGTAATTATTATTTTTTTTTTAATGAAAGGTATGTGTTTCAGTAAATTAGGGTTTTATATTGAATGCCACAACCTGTAGGCATCTTTTGCACAGTGGTACTCTTGATCTAGTATTGGTAATGGCCTGTATTTCTTTTTTATTTAAAAGAAAAAATATTTTTGTCCTAGGATTTAGCCTTTCAAAGGCTGTGCAATTACACATCAGACATATATTACAACTGATGTCATTCTCATTCATGGACAGAGTTTTCATGCACAGTAAATTCTATTTCACATCTTCTTGTGCAGTGAAATTGTTCATGCTAATGGTCATGTCACATCTTGAAATATTTGTCTGTGTACCCATATTATATTTTGCATTGCTGAATAGGTGATCGTGGAGAAGATATGATCTGTCAATTCAAAAGAAGTGATGAACATATGGAGCTAGAGCAAGAAGTGAAAGATAAAACTCCCAAGGAGGTTTTGGAAATCATGCAGACAGGGAGAAAGTTTAACCCCAAACATCGACCAAAGGTCCAGGGTAAGTGAGATCTCATCGTTGTTTCTACCTCCTTCTGTGCACTGCTTTTATAGCTTGCATGAAATCGGAAGTCGACAGTAGGCCTACTGTCAATACAAGCTTTATGTAAGAATATATCTTGCATGTACCTTGCTGATTAAACCTACAAGCAGTCTACCTGTATGTCATGCATAACTGCAAGGTATTATGGGTCTACAATCGGATGTCAGTTCAATCATGGACCTAATACACACGGACATTCATCGTCTCGTTAATTGTATCCCCCGAACAGAGTTCGGAGGATACTATGGATTTGGCCTAGTTGCGCCGCCGCGTCCGCCGCAGAGATTTTCTTGTGAGCGCTCTCCTGACTGCAGTTCTTCTTAGATCATCTTCAAATTTGGCATGAAGGTGCATTATGATAAAACGAAGATGCCTATTGTTTTTGGTGATGGCACCCTTGCTTGTTCCGTCTTATGTGAAAAGGTAGATTTAACAGGGTCTGCTTGTACCGTGTGTGATGCTGGCCTTGTTTCTTGACCAATTTTTTTTTTTTTTTTTCAAATTTGATATGCAAATGTATCATAGTCAAATCTATACACCTATACCTATTGATGATATTGCCATCTTGCTCACTGTTCCACCTTTTACAGGGTCAAAGGTCCCCCTGATAATGTCAAAATTTGCAATAGTGCTTATTTATGCAATAACTTGATTGTTACTCAACGGATTTTATTCAGACTTGCTAAGGAGGTGTATGGGTGGTCAATCTACATGAAGGACACAACAGTTTGTGGTGACGATGCCCTCAGTGTTCCGACTTGGATGCCATCACATTTCTTGTGTGCGCTCTATTAGCCACATTTCTTATTAGATTTTCTTCAAATTTGGCAAAAAGGTGTATCCGTCTTTAGACACGAAGTGGTATTAAAATATTTCAGGGTCTGCTTGTGTGTACGATCCTGGCTGTGTTTCTTAACTCCAAATGGAGTATGGGGGGGGGGGGGGGGGGGGGCTCGAGGAAAACGTGCTTTTTAATTCATGCACCCCGGCCGAGTGCTCTAGTTAATTCATGCACCCGTACATCTCAGAAGCGCCACAAAGACATTTTTACTTCACTGCTTTGATCCCATGATCGTCACCGCCAGCAAGCCGGGAGAAGAACAAGATGGAGATTCGAGAAATCTAAAACTGTATGCGCAGAAGAAAATAACTCGCAAAAATCAAGTAAAGTGAATGTGCAGTTGTGGTGTATTTTAGGAAATCATACCTCAAACAATTTCGCTTGGGAGAAGCAGGCAGTTTTCAAAAGAAAGCTAGCGTTTTGGCAGAATGATTGTCATTTGTGATCTCTATATTTCACTTTTCCGCAGCTTATTCCAGGGCAAAAAGGGATGGTAATGGTAGAGTAAAGATATATCTTGCCATTTGGCAAGGTCTTATGCGTGTGCAAAATTGTGCGACTTGGCAATTACCCATCTTTTGAAACAAATTGTGTAATGATCTTAGGTTTGCTGCTCCTCATCATCTGTATTTATTTAAAGACATTTCCGTCTGAAAAGGCACATCAGCGAAACAAGACTGAAATGAGGGAAAAGATTCTTTTGTTAGTGATGATGTTAGCAATGAGTTCATTCTCTTTGTTTGGGACATCTGTAAGTAGTTTAAATGCGCCAGGTGCATGACCCTGTTGCTACAAAATGTGTGACCACCTCTAAAAATAACTCGCATACTTGCCAACTAATAAGATTTTATCAGATTCAGTAAGATTTTTTACATGAAAAATAGCAAAGTAAGATTTTCTGTCAGAGAAAAAAGATTTTAAAAAAATATTTAGATATACCTTTCATGTGTATTTTCTGAAGATTTGACTGAAAGTAAGATTTGTAACTTCAGTTTGCATATAAAATCAGATTTTTGCAATCCACGAGTAAGATATTTCATCTTGAAATGTTGGCAGGTATGAACTCGTGAAGTACCTTTTTTCCACAGAGAGCGTGATTGGGTACACTCTGGTTCACATTTGAGCGCTCGAGTGCACCCTTAGCTGTAGCTTTGTTGTAATATTTACTGGTACATCCCAGCAAATTGCATCACTACATTTCTGGCATAAATTTTGCAGTTCTGTTGCTAATTGCCCAAATATAATGAAGTCAAAATGAAATGCTGTAAGGGAATATGGTTTACATGGAAACTTCAAATGCATTCATTGTGCATTAACTGTATGTATTTGTGAGTCAGGTTTTGATGTCTGTAGTCATTTCAGAGTTGACAAACATATATGCAATGTACAATGTATTATTAATATTTCTAGAAAAAAAAAATTTAAGTTTTGTTATGTACATCGTGGGAAATGACCTCTGATATTTGAATGAAATAAGAAAGATTGGTAGTTACACATATCTTAAATTGATACTTATAAAGAAAAAGCTGTTTTGTTTTTGTTTTTGTTTAAATGTATGCCTGTTAATGAAATGTGTATTTTCTATATTGTAAACTGACTGTTTTGGGTGCACCAGGTGGGTTGGGGAGGATGGCCTGAGGGCCCAAGTCATTTAGTTGGCTCTTTCCAGACCCAGGCTTCCCAACCTGGTGCTCACTTACCACTCCATTGTATGTTTTGATTTTGAAATATGTATTATGATATTTGTGAAGGAAAGCCAAATAAATAATAATAATAATAAAATAGAACTGTGACACTTTTACAAGCGCTCATGCATTGTGATCTCAAAATAATGAAGTACATGGGGTTTACTGGTACACCACTGCACACAAAGAGTTGAAAAGTTAAAATTTCCTTATTTATTAAGACAAAGTAAGACAAATAAGACACTTTGTAGCTATTGTTATATGTTTCTATGAACACAGTACACATGTCACCAAGATTGATTTTTGTTCTCAAAATAAAAAAGCAGACATGCCCTCATTGTTCCTGCAATATGACATAACAGGGTCACTATCAATCTCAGACAATATTTGCAATGATAGTGATCTCTGTTTGGTTTCTATTTGACTTTTTTGTTTTCTCTGCAGATATTATAGCGCAACTTGAAAAGATAGTTTCATCAGATGGAGCATACCAGGATGCGCACCTCAACATATCCCTACAGGTATTGCAGTTTTTATGCCTCCGCCATGAAGTGTCGCCGGAGGCATTACATTTTTGGGTTGTCCGTAATCAATTTCTGTGGACAGCGTAACTAAAAAAAATTATTTGAGGTATCCTAATGAAACTTGGCATATATATGTATGAGTGAGCGAAGTTGTGCCTATCAATTTTGTGCTGCACATGCTCAAGGCCAAAGGCCAAATGGTCAAGGTCGTATACTCAAAATTTCACTATTTCCCCCATATCTATGCAATGCCTGAAGGTATTTTCTTGAAACTTGGTGTATACATGTACTGCTAAATGAAGATTCTTCAGAGAGAGTTTTGGGTCATGAGGTCTAAGGTCAAAAGTCAAGTGAAAATATTAAAATTTCACTTTTTCTCCATATCTCGCAAATTGTTCAAGGTATCTTCATGGAACTTAGTATATATGCATGTACTGACTTGCAACCATTATATAGGGAATTTATGGTCAAAGGTCAGGGGGTCAATGGTCAAGGTCAACTCCTTAAACTTTCACTATTTCCCTCTTATTTATGCAATGCCTACAGGATTTTTGGTGAAACAGAATATATACATATCTTACCCAATAGAGATTCACTTGGAAGTTTCCTGCCAAAAGGTCAAAGGTCAAGTGAAAGTGCTAAATTTCACTTTTTCCACCATATCTTGAAAGTGACTCAAGGCATAATCATGAAACTTAGTAATTATCTATGCATGTTCTACCCAACAGTGATTCTCCTGGGAATTTTAAGGTCATTTGGTCAAAGGTCAAGGGACAAAGGCCAGGATAAATGCTAAAATTTTGCTATTTAATAGTGTAATTACACTTTTTCTCCATACTTACTCAATAGGCGTGTCTTCATCAGCCCGAAGTTCAAACTAGCGGGACATTTTGCGGTCTTAGAAAATAGCCCGATACAGCGAATGTGCGTCTTCATCAGTTCGAACAGCCTGCTTCGGGAAATTAGTCCGAAAATTGACGCATGCGCACTTTGCAATATCACTCTGCCTAGCTCGCGGTTCGAGAATGGATTTCCCTGCTCAAAATCTCCTATATCACTGTATGTACGATTCTACAACCAGGGAGGTGAGCAGTACAGCAAACTCTCTCCAAAGGGATATTCATAATGCTACTCTTTCTTCTGTCCAGTGAGGCATCTTATATGAAATTAACGAATTGCAATGTTTAAACAAATCCAAAATACACACAAATCTGCAAGAATCTTCAGCTAAGGTAGAGTGGACCAGAAGAAGTTTATAAAACAAAAACAAAAACAAAACAGATAGCATGCACGGCACTGAATTTTAATAGGGAGGTGAGAGAAATCACCTCCCTGGTTTTAAAGGTGTCAACAACAGTAGGCTATAGTACACACATGTGATCCTTGAATACACCGTGCGTGTAATGTACTATACACACTCACTAGCTTGTACATGCGCTTTCCATTGCCGGCTGGCTAACCAGAAGCGTGGAGGGATCGAGAAAATTTCGGGCTGATGGAGACGCACCCAAATTAGTGCGCTATTTCACGAATTAGCGCTCTAGTTGATGAACTAGACCAAGATTTTGGGGAAAATTTTCCCGATCAAATAGCGCGCTGTTTGCGTCTTCACTACACAGATAGTGCGCTATCTTGACATCGGACTAGTTTGGTAACCGCAAGATAGTGCGCTATTTTGAAACTCCGGGCTGATGAAGACACGCCTATTGTATAAACTTAACAAAGGGTCAAAAGTCAAGTAAAAATCCTCAAATCCCCAAATACTTCCACTCTATAGCCATTCATCCAATTATACCTAGTTCAAGGAAAATGAACATTCAACACACTTGTGACATGCCTGTCATTTTAATATTTTGCCAATTATGTGAAACTGTCATCACACATTGTATTATTAGGAGAACCAGGCATTATGGCGGAGGCATAGCGACATTTCTAGTTTTATTTTTGTTTTTACTTGAATTTGAATTAAATGATTTATTCATGAATGTCATATGTGACTTACACATCACCAAAATGTGTTGCAACAAAAATGTGAAAAAAAGAGTAAATCCTGCACTGATCATTGATCGTACTTTAAAACATGATATTTTCTGCAGCATGAAATTTTTGCGAATTAGCTGACAGCCTGTTTCGTGGCATGAAATATTTGCGAGTTACCTCTAACATTCAATGCTTATCAGTCAGTCCGCAGCACGTATGCTAATGAGCCGATCCGGCAAGATTTATTCAGCACTCTCGTTGACGATCTTTGTGTTCGAAAGGTGTCTCTTCGTGCGAGATTTTGCGAGACTTTGATAGGGCTATGGTTTTCACAGTGTAGCGACTTGTACATACATTAGTCATGGCTACAAGTCACGGTAAATTGCTCTCCAGACTTTGATCTTTATTTTGATACTAAATTTGCGTATAACATCGGATCTTATCATGACTGTATAATCAGTTAAATTTGCGTAAATTTTACCTGCTTTTCATGGAAGATTTTGTCGTCTAAAGTTCGTTTTTGGTTCCTGACCGGATTAAGAAACTGTTGTTTCTGATTTTGGCTTTTTCGTAGAGAGGAAACTTAGATGCTCATCATATATTGGAGTCAAGGAGACACAAGCATGATTTATACTAGTTTTTCCGTTTTGAAATGTCTGTAAAATTCACTCCTAAGCCGGAAGTATGCTCCACACAAAGTGTACAGTGGCGCGAAAGAGCTCTCTCATTGGACAGTGCTTGCATTCAGCGCTTGAACTACACGCGTGCCAAGAAACCGTAAGTGGCATGAAACCGTCAGGTAGCAATGTAATGACGTAATGCAAGTGCTGAATGCAAGCGCTGTCCAATGAGAGAGCTTACTCTTGAGATTGCACGGTTTCAAGCTGATCAGCACTAACATCGATGTATATTTTACTGGTTCCTGAGCGGATTAAGCAACAAATTGTCAAGATATTTACATGGATACAAAGATTAGGAGATGGACTACCACATAAAGCATTTTCATTGAGACGCAAGGTGAATTTGGTATTTTTTTGACGTCTAGAACGTGTACTGCACAAATTACTATTTTCATCATTTTTCAAGCTCAAATTACGCTATGATATTTTTCATTTACAATTATTTGAGTAACATGTGACGATACTTTACATATTTTCCTTGAATTTGATACCAAATTTGTGAATGTGAAGTGTATTTTTGTTGCCGAAAGCCAAAGGACAAAATCCCCTTACGCAGCTCATTACGTATGCGAGCCTCAAGCGGGCTTGCATACGAGTTGAATAAATATGAGCGAATTATCGGGTGCTGCGGTCTGACTGTTATAGTGTAGACAACTTTCACATGCATTTTAATTTTGCGAATCTTGGCTATTGTGAGATTCGTGAAATTAAAATGCACGCAAACATTTCTCATTTTACAGCATTTGGTGCTCCTCATCATTGTAACACACAAATTGACATCCCTATGAATCCATTAATTACAATGTAACTTCTAATATAATTCTGTAATGAACATGCATGACAATCAACTATTCCATGTGTGCACCACACCTTGGCATGCCTTACATTGTTCAGTAAACCTATGTGGTACTCACTTTATTTGAAGACATTGTCTATAGATACCTCCTTTAGTTCAGATTATATCTCTGTCAGTCTTGTACTTCAAATCCAGAAGCAATCAACCCTTGACCATGACGTAAATACCTAGTGCCCAATACTGTATAAGCTGTTATTTTCACGTACAGATATTTTCGCGAATTGGAAGGTCAGAGACATTTTCGCGAGATGTTGTTTTCACGAATTCACACCAACGCTATCTTGCATGTATTTGTTACTCTAGTGTATGGCGACATTTTTGCATGTTGTTAAATTCGCGATCCAACCATGATTCGCGAAATTCACGAAAATTGAACCCTCGCGAATATAACCGCTTATACAGTATGTTCAAAGTTCACATAAACTATTACGATCCTTCTCCATCATGCACATACATCAAAAGTGAACATCAACTTGACTGTACTTCATGTGTTTTTTTTTTTATCTGAACAGATTTTCTGGTCAAGTGATAATTATGAAATGAACAACTCATGAAAGTATAATCACTGTTTGTCTATTGGGCTGTTTATCATCTCCCAGATTACCGGTAAATCTTTGCCTACAACTGGCAGTGCTGACAGCAGCAGGAGGGTCGTTGGAACAGGCTGCTCCAAGGTGAGGTATCACAGGCTTTCTCATGACAACAGATGATTCATATTTCTCATGTAGTCGCTATGGTTCTTGGTTGCAGATTCAACAACTTGCTAAATTGTCATACAGTCCCAAACTACAATGAAAAAAAAGTTTTACACTTGAAATATATGGCATATCCACAAGGGATAGGGATATCACTCTTAGACAAAACAACGCTCCTTTTTTTTTTCTCTCAAGGGAATATATTGCATGATTGTGTTTCATAAAAAAAATACCCTCGATCTACACTTTTGCTGGATGGATAGCAAGTCATATCAGAGACTGATCCCCTTCCCTCCCTCCTCTCAAACTTAGGACATTATACAGTTACAGCTTTTGTCAAAGCTCGATGTGTATACTTCATCGCATCTGATAATAGTGCCCGTCATTGTGTGCTTGGTTTTCTGCAGGTCAGTGGAGTCACACAGATTGATCATCCAAGTGATGAAGTGAGTACCGACCCCGCGGAGCTAGCTGACCGTTTCCAGCGGCTAAGTAGCAAAGATCAACCCCCAGAGGACCAATCCCCAAGTGACCAACCCCCAATCCACCAGACAGGAGCAGACGGAGTTCCACATGCATGTAGAGGAAGCCTGCCAGGTAAGTCCAAAGGGGCCACAATGTGCGAAATTAGCATGAACTTAATTCGGCAGTATAGATTAACAATCCTTCAAACAAACTCTCTTTAAAGTGTATAATTGTGCTGAGATCAAACTGGGACAGTCTTCATTTTTTTTTTTTTTAAATATCTAAACATGGTGATCACACATTCGCATTTTCAAGAAGCACAATGGACTTTTGTCATTGAAGTCAATCTGTACTGTGACACGCACTGACCTTCAGTGACAGTGTCAGTCATTGTTTATACCTGTTGATCTTGGTGTGTTTTATATGGTGCATGTCACTGATTCCATCCTTTCAACCAAAACAATTCCAATTTAACCCTAACTAGGCTAGGGGGAGGTGGGGGCACGGAGGCTCCTCTCAACATTCCGCGTGGTATGTGGCCATTGCAAAAAGCCTTCACCGCAATGTTTCACAACTATTTTCTTTCAAGCCTCATGCGTCTTTTGACATCAAAATTTTCGACCCCGGCCACGCGGTTCCGAAAGTCACACATAAATATGTACATGCTTGTCAGACCAAAACATGTTGAAAAATGTGAATTTCAATGCAAATTGTGCTTGCAGTTAAATTTCATAAAAGCATGATTATTTTCTGGTTTTATGGATTAAAATCAATTACTTATATATTTCCATGCGTGCAACAATGTCACAGACAAATTTCATTAAAAAAAGAATAATTGAATAACAAGAAGTCAAAACAACAGAAATACATATGAAATTCTGAAAAAGGATAAAATATTTCAGAAATCTTTTGATTGCACAATTTTTTTTGCACTTACAGATGGAGAATCTCCAGGTGGAGCAGAGGGAATTCCTCCTACTGATCCTAGTTCCTTGGACTCCGATGAGCCAATAATCTTCAACCATCTCTCTGATGATGACAGAGCCTTTGGTAAGTTTGAAATACACTCCAGGATTTTGATAAGCATCATTGAAATATCAGTGATCTTGTATCAAATTGATATTAGTGTTTACTGTAAAACCAGAAATGTTTGCTTGCATTTTAATTTTGTGAATTTTGGGAGCGCCAAGATTCGCATAATTAAAATGCATGCGGAAGTTCTTTTCTGTACCATTTGCGTTGAACGACAGTGGCAATTTGCGAAAATTTCATGCCACAAAAAAGGCCGTCGGCTCCAACTCACAAAAATTTCATGCCGCGAATGTATCATGTTTTACAGTATCCCAATACACCAGTATACATTTAAATGTATGTTAGGAAAAACAAGACTTTCCATTCAAAGCACATTTCTTGCAGTCATTAGTGGAATTCTACCCATGGGCTGACATGTCCTCCAGTTCTCGCTATCACATCGAACTTTAGAAACTTGAAAGGCAGTGGCGCTATTTATTTTCAGTATTAAACGAGTTCACAATGCTGTGCAGATGCTCAGCGCGAGCTCTATTTGTTCGTGCACACACACAAAAAAAAAAAAACGTTGAGCACCATCTCTATCTCCAAACTGCTATAGTTTTGAAGATTTTATTAGCAATTGTTAAGTTTTTGGAAACAAAATATCAATTGTAAGTTCTGAAAATACATTTCTGTTGTGTTTTGACAATGTTTTAGTCATAATAAAGAGGGGGAATAGATGTGATTACCACACGACATGTTCTGCCCATGCCTGCTGCATAGTATCTCCATATATACCGGAAGGGCACATGTGATCGTCGAAAGTGAGAGTCCGTTTAACCAGGGAGGTGTTACAGAGATGGAGTGGCAACTCTTCGTAATTCATGCACTTATATGTTTGGGTTCAAGGCGCTACGATGGGATGTCTAGCATTCCACTACACCTTTAAGTCATGCTCGGCACCGCTCTAATCTGCAAGACGAAGTTCTGAGACGAAGAGCGCATTTCACCTTTCGTTGAATTACAAGCTTTATTTCACCATAAAATTTTAAATGAAATACTCAAATTGATTTAGAATAGTTTAGAAAGAAGTCAATATTATAAACATATATTTCTAGTTTCTTCGTAATGCGCAAATCGAAATGAAATGAAAATTAGACCCCCTTAAAGACCTACATGTAATATTTTCTATAATGCGCACATTTCCACATGTTTAATAATTTTCTATCTTTTAATCTGGTATATTTTGATCTTTCAAATAAAGTACTCCGCTAAAGCGTGTTCCAGCGTGCTTTTAAAATATTTGCTGTTAAAATTGTCAGTTTGTCACTGCATTTTGATTCGCTGCTCCAATTCAAGGTACACAGATTCATTGTTGCTATCACATTGAAAGAAAGAGCGAATTGCAGTAGGGGCAAGTATTTCTAGATGTGATAACGCTATTCCCGATTATTGATGCTCTCTTTTGTCAAAGCACATGGGTAACACCTGTAGTTGAACGCATAACTTCTCGGCGGTGCCGCGCATGACTTCAAAGGAGAGCAGTAGTTGTCTCTCCTTCTCTAGCACCTCCCTGGTTTAACCTCTGCATATTGTGCTTGGCATGAGTGTGTAAAAACACCTTATTGATTTGCATGTATCGTATGGCCAGTGTTCAGACCAAACCACTAACGATTAAATGTGTACATTTATATGCAATTTATTGAGTTAATGCTCTTTCCCCTGCCATGGTAACAAGCTATCAAAGACCATTTTGATATCAAGTGTACGGATAGAATAGTATTTAGTGCATAGCAAGTGTTGCTGGTTGTCATGTTATGTTTTATGGTAATGGTGTATGGTTGTTTGATACACAACACATGTACCACCATATTCAAAATTTGTCTTTATTCAAGCAGTATCTGTTGAAAGTCTCTTAAATGTTAGATACTTTGTAAGAATTTTGGAGTAGGAACAGCATTATGTTGCTGTTGTGTGGTTTAAAAGGTAAATGGTCATAAGTATTTAAATGCTAGATGTGATATGAATTACTTAGTCATCCACATACAAGTGTCATAAAGTGTGTAACAGTATGTATTTGGTGTTGTTGTTTTTTTTTGTCAATGTATTTTGTTTTTTGGTTCATTACAGATATTACTGTCTTCATTCAGCCTGTGTTCAAGGTTCAAAGAAAAATCAAAGAGGGAATGTGGACGTGCATAGATAGATGCCACAATCGAAACTGGTGGTCAAACCGTCATGTGGAACAGTGTCTACACTCTGCAAGAGTAGGCCTTGATGGATACGGAATTACGCTGGTCCACCTCAAGCTCCCAAGTTCAGACTCTGACAGTACGTTTGTTCTGACGCTTCGAGCAAGTCAAGGCAAGGCCCTAACAGACCTGAAGAGACTTTGCAGCGATGGTAAACTCTGTACCATGCTCTTTCCCTGCTTTGCCGATGAGGAACTGCACAAGGTGTGTGGACAAGCGAAGCCCGCGATCGACGTTGAGTTGTGCGAGGATACGTATGCAAAGGGCATGGCATTCTTTGAAAAACTGGAGGAAAAGGATAGCAAGGAGATGGATGGAGAAACAAAAGTCAAAAGCAGCAATGCAATATCTTCAACTGTTCACTCAGGTGGGTAGCTGTCCTTCAGTCTCATCTGGATTAAAGGATTGGATCGTAAATCTTGGATTACCATTTGAATTCCCTTTAGTCAAACCTTTTGTGAGGATGTACTTTATTGTCAGACAGACTTTGGATTCATAATCATTACATAGGACTTCATTCTTCAAAAGAGTTTGGAATATTGTGGATGATTTGTTTCATATATAAGTCAGGATATTATGTTTTTTAAGATCTCGCATAATCATTGTGTTCCACTTTTACTTTTTTTTCAGTCTCCTCACTCATATCCCTTTTAAAATATTTTTATCTTTACTGGGGTATTTGTTCTTTGCACAGTTAATGAAAATGATTTTAATGTTTCATATGTGTTCGAAAGTTCATGGCATTATCAATTTCTTTTCTTTGGTACTGCAGTTGGAGATGGATTGCACATAAAAACAGGTATGAAATCTGCAGAACATTTAAAGTACCAGTTAGTGTGTCACAAATCATTTCAGAATTCCTGCGACATGATTCATAGTGCAGCGACTCTTCCATGTAAATTCGTGCAAGGATTCTGCTACTCTTCAAATTCTCATGAATTTTGTGCTCAAGTTTATCGCCTGCATGAATGTATTGCAGTAATGAAATATAGGTTTATTTTTAGTACGTAATTGTACTTTGATCTTTTAGTCTGGAGTGAGTATGTATTGACTCTGAATGCTAAACTGGAAAAAGCATGTTCATTAACAAACTACAATAATATTTTTTTTTTTCAATAGAAAAATATTGCATTCATGTCTGGAATGTGGAAGCAAGCAAGACCACATGAGATACTATTTGTACATGCCTATTGTAGCATTGCAGAATCATGCATTCCTGCTACCTATACATACAAACAACTCTCATTATAATGAAAGTCCTCTTGAATGGTAGTTGCCACTTGTATGCACTCGTAAACAATTTACCATTGCGCTTGCCTGCAAAAGTTTAAAAAGTTTTAAAACTAATGAGCTACTAGCTCAGTTCTTTGCACTTATCTGTGTACAGAATACATAGCACATTTCGTTTGGCTTTATTAGGTATGACTGCGTATGTCTGCTTTCCAGCAATATGAAGCAAAACGTAAGCAAAGTACACAAAGGTGTGACAGTAACATAAGTGAGATCCATACTAATGATGAGTGAACAAGTTTTATTGGTGTCATGCTGTTTGTTTGTGTCTTCACATAGCGCGGGCAGAGGTGCATCTGAACAAGCTTCCATCCAACGTTGTGGTTGGGGACCAGTATAATTACTATGGAAGCAGTCATGTGACTTCAAACTCAGTACCGCGGGGTCGGCATTCTCCAGCATCATCTGGGCGGACATCCAGACAGGTGCAACGTGGTGCACAATCGCAGCAACAGTGCAAGGAGGCTCCACCAAAACTCTCGGGTGATTAAGCAGGATGAGCGCTGAAACCGTTACAACTTGGGTTAGCAGGGCAGGGTGAGGGTTGGAATTGTGAGACTCCATGAACTGTGCATAGTATTCATATTGCTGACTTTTTGATGATTTGAGAATACAGATGCATTGATGCCAAGTGGGAATTTTTGTACACTCACCATGTCTTGTTCCTTACCTGCACCTGATTATAAGGGCAATTCCATGCCATATTTATGTTAAATCTGATTCAAGCCATGATAGGAAGTGATGTGTATTATTGCCCTTATCAGCTTTGTGTTAAATTCTACTAAAGATAGGGGCCTTTTGAGCCACAGACAACTCTCTAAGATAGAAATGTGCATTGCCGTTCCTGTTTCCCACAATAAGATATGGATGTGGATCATAAATGCTGCTCCCCCCCCCCCAAAAAAAAAAAAAAAAATGCACAAAACAATAAACATAAATAAGTTAAAGAGATTAGAGGGATGTAGCTTGCATGTGTATGAGGTATTGGAGAAAGAAGTGAAAATCATTAGATTTGTTCTGTACATTTTTGTTAATGCCAGGGGAATCTCCAAAGCATTTAATAAGTGAATAATTCTGGTATTTCCTACCATATTCATCATTTCAAGGGGAAAAATTGCTTGAGATGAATTGAATTCTACTCTAGCCATTAATCCGAGATATGTCATATTTACAGAAGAATATCTATAAAAAAAAAATAGATAAACTTTCCTGAAGTGGAGATTTGCAAGATCATTGTGTTGTGTCTTCAGCTCCGGTGGACTAACTTGCATATTTGCACTTTGAACAGGGGGAAGAAAACCTAGAGCTAATGTTGTTTTGGTGTGTACATGCCACTAATAAATTATATTGATTTCTGGTCAGTTTCCTTCTATTTGCATTTGTATTAAATTTATTGTCCCCGCCGAACGAGTTCGAGCAGGGGACTATGAAACGGGCTCCGTATGTGTGTGTGTCCGTCCGTCCGTCCGTGCGTCCGTCCGTGCGTCCGTGTGTGATCAAAATCTTCAATTTGCTACTTCTCTGTCATTTATGAGCCAATTTTGATTCTGTTTGCTTTATATGATAGCACTACATGGGAGCTTTGAAACTTCTACACAGAATTTCAGTCGTGACCTTTGACCTTGACCTTTGACCTATATTGTACATTTTGCTACAAAATGCTACTCCTTCGCCATTTCTAACCCGATTTCGATTCCGTTTGCTTTATATGATGGCACTAGGTGAGGGCTTCAAAACTTCTACACAGAATTTTGACCTTTGACTTCTTTGACCTTTGACCTTGATTTTTGACCTATATTGTACATTTTGCTACAAAATGCTACTCCTTCGCCATTTCTAACCCGATTTTGATTCCGTTTGCTTTATGTGATGGCACTAGGTGAGGGCTTCAAAATTTCTACACAGAATTTTGACCTTTGCCTTCTTTGACCTTTGACCTTGATTTTTGACCTATATTGTACATTTTGCTACAATATGCTACTCCTTCGCCATTTCTAACCCGATTTCGATTCCGTTTGCTCTATGTGATGGCACTAGGTGAGGGCTTCAAAACTTCTACACAGAATTTTGACCTTTGCCTTCTTTGACCTTTGACCTTGATTTTTGACCTATATTGTACATTTTGCTACAAAATGCTACTCCTTCGCCATTTCTAACCCGATTTCGATTCCGTTTGCTTTATGTGATGGCACTAGGTGAGGGCTTCAAAACTTCTACACAGAATTTTGACCTTTGACTTCTTTGACCTTTGACCTTGATTTTTGACCTGTATTGTACATTGGCTACAAAATGCTACTCCTTCGCCATTTCTAACCCGATTTCGATTCCGTTTGCTTTATGTGATGGCACTAGGTGAGGGCTTCAAAACGTTACACAGAATTTTGACCTTTGCCTTCTTTGACCTTTGACCTTGATTTTTGACCTGTATTGTACATTGGCTATAAAATGCTACTCCTTTGCCATTTCTAACCCGATTTCGATTCCGTTTACTTTATGTGATGGCACTAGGTGAGGGCTTCAAAACTTTTACACAGAATTTTGACCTTTGACTTCTTTGACCTTTGACCTTGATTTTTTACCTATATTGCACATTTTGCTACAAAATGCTACTTCCGGCGGGGACATATATTACGCACAGCGTAATTTCTACTTTTCCTTGTTTCTGTCTGCATTTGTTAGATACTCCAAAAGCTGCATCACTACGGTGATCCCTCGCATTAATACCCAAGTTGAATTATCCTTCCGGTTTATACCAGGTTTAACCCTATTCTAACTGGGGGGGGGGGGGTCAAATTGACCCCCCCCTCCACGTTTTGCGCCACGATTTCGCAACGCGCAAAGATTTTGCCGCGTCGTTTCACAACTTTTTTCATTGAAGTCTCCCGCATATTTTGAGACCAAATTTGCGACGTCCGGGTACACCGTTTTGAAGTTACGTAATGTTTTGCATATGCATGTCAACCAAAAAACGGCTCAAATTCATGATATTGTGTGCAAATCCAATGCAAATTGTGTTTTCTGATTAAATTGATATAAATTAGATTATTTCAACTTTAAATCATTGAAATTAATCAATTCTAGTGTAGATAAGCCTGAAAAAGTGCCTGCAACAAATTTTGGCAAAAAAACAATAGAAAACAAAAGGTCGGAAAAACAATAAAATACATTAGAAATTAACAAAACAATAAAAAACAAAAGAAATTGATTTCAATTGTGCTAATTTTTTACAAGAAAATTGTTTGATGTGTCTTGAGGAATTCTGACACAAAAATATAGCAATCCTCCAGTCTTTTTAATGGAGTTATAGGTGAAAATATGATTTCATGCACAAATTTGCATAATTGATTCATTGAAAATAGAAAGGCAATATTTTTCTATTGTATGACCATGTTATCTTTTAGTTGACATCCAGCTCTATCTTCAGGCAAAATTTCGCGGCGATCGCACGATCGGCGGCCGAGATCTGAAGGGGGGGTCAAATTGACCCCCCCTCAGTAAAAACTTGGTCTCAAATAGTCCAGTTAGAATAGGGTTAAAGGGACTGTACAGTACTGGTTGAGGTAGGGATTCATGTTTTTAACATTCCTAAGTGAGATAATGAAAAGCCTCTTATGAAATATGAAAGAGCATGTAATTCTAAGAAGGATTCAACGTTTATTTGATGAAAATTGGTTTTCAAATGCCTGAGATATCCAAAACAGTGCTAATAATAAAAGGCGACATGCCCCAACTTTATTAGTATCTCTTTGTTTTATCTTGTTTTTGGATATCTCAGCCATTTCAAATCAGATTTTCATCAAATAAACTTTTGATACCCCTTAGAACTGCATGCTCTTTAACATCTCATAGAGTGGTTTCTGAATACCTCACAAAACGTTTAAAGCTAAATCTTCACCTCGACCAGAACTGTACACACCCTTTAAGTGAGTGTCACACACAAAAACACTGCTGTAGCTTCTGACCATCCAAGCATTGAGAATTTAGGGTTTCTGGGACAAACACTGCACAGGGTCTTCTATAGCTCAGTTGGTAGAGCACCAGGCTAGCATCCGGAGGTCTTAGGTTCGAATCCTGATGGACTCCCATTTTCTTTGCTCATTTTTCCACTAATATGTTAAATTTAGTCATATCTATTTCATCACTTACTTTTTCATCCTCTGTACAGACTCCAATGAAATGGTATCAGAGCAACTTTGCCAGGACATAGCAAAGTTTGTGCCAGGGCCGAGGATGAAATTGCTTGGACGCCGACTCGGTCTCAGGGATGCTCAAGTAGATAACATCGTCATGGATAATAGTCAGTATGGCGGGGAAGAAGCTGTCTACCAGATCCTCAAGACATGGCGGGGCCAAAGAGCAAGTGGGGCCACAAAGGCAAGACTAGCTGGGGTCTTGTGGGAAGCTGGTTGCTATGATGCAGCAAGGGAAGTGCCGTGATGGGGTTCTGATCATCACAAATACAGGAGCTGTAGGGAAACTGACTCCATTATTGCAGCTGACATGCGACTTTGACTGATGCATGATTGACGCAAAAACTTGGCACGCTCTCTCTTGTCAGACTGCGGATGGAAAGCAGATGAGATGTTACTTTAAAGGTACACAGACAGTGAATTCAAGAGAGCACTGTTGAAAGATACAAGTTTCACGGCAATGTTCATTCTGAAAATCATTGATGTAAAACTATGGTAATCTTGATCATAGTAGCTTATGATACTGTCAGGATCACATGTCAAAAATGGCAAGCTGCAAAATTTGCCAGTAGTTGCCGCAATTTTGCACTCTTGCCCATTTATGCAACCTGACATAATGATACACATGCCTCTATGTGCTTTGTATGTGGAGAAAATATATTTCTAGAGGAATATCTGTCAATGATTGTACATTTTTAGCCAGGATTGTGGATACTGGATACAGCTAAAAATAGTTCATCTTATGAAATATTGAGGCAGGAGTATTTTCATCAGATTTGTTTTTATCACGAAACCTGAAATGAACTTCTTACGATCGAACCTAAACAAGATAACTCCAGTTACATTGGTCTTCCTTATCTTCCTGTAATAGGTGAACCGTAAGCATAGATAAATGTTTGATTTTTATCACTATTTATATGCATTGTGTCAATCATTGACCATTTACAAACGCATTCCGGGAACTTTATGGAGGCACGACTTGGCAGATATTATTGCTAGGGTGATAGAATTTGTATGTGTGGGAAATGCCGCAGTGGGGGCACCCAGGGGTCCCAAATCTCCTAATTAAAGAATCTTAGGGGAGGAGGGGAAACACTCCCCTTTTCAAAGCAGAAATGATAGAGCTGAAATGATCTCATACTGTTCTTTTGTGAATGTATTTTCAAGTTTGTTCATGTCAGATCCAGTTGTGCCCCCGTTTGAGCTGAGTCTGGGGGAACCAAACTGGAGAACAATTTTCATAGTTACATCTTCTTTGAAACACATGTTCAAAATTGTCACCAAATCTGGCGAGCATTGTCTATTGCGAGATTGACAGAATATATTTTTGTACAAATAGGCACATTGGTAGGATTATGGTGATTGCATTTAATTGTCAAGTCTCTGTAAAAATTGTTCTCTACACTTTAAGTTGCCCCATTATGATACTCTTTTTCCATTGCCAGCCATTTTGTAAAGCTATATTGCTGCACAGCCATCTATGTGTGGCTTGATACATTTTAGTGCAGTTTCTAAACTTGTGAAGAGTAACATAATTGTTATGAAGTTTCGGCACTTAATGTGACTTTAAATCCTTTTGACACAGGAACAAAAGAATGCAATTTTGAGCAAATTTGAGCAGCAAATGAGGATATGAAGGTTGTTGATATTATATATTTCTTTCACAAATGCCTCTGTATATACAGGCATACAGTATATTAAAATTGAAAGCAGTTGATTGCTGTGTTCAGGACTTGATAACAAATGAGCTATTTATAGGAGAGTTTTCCTTCAGCATTGATTATAAATCTCTCATGATAAAAGAACTTTCTTAAGTTTGACAAAATGGTTCTGAGCAATATGACACATCAAAAGTTATTGTCTTTGGTGCACATGTATATATTACTGTCCTTTGCTGCTGAAGATTGCAGTCTTGTGTTAAGTAGGGGTCTGTCTCAGTTGTCTGTCATCACATTGTCAACTTTATTTTGATGGGTCTTCCACAAATGTAATGATAAACATTACCCCACACAATTTTTTGTGGCACCTATAATTACTTTGCCTTCTCTTGTAAATCAAAAAAATATATATATAGGTACCTAATGAATTGACAGTTAAAACTCTTTTGACAGTACTACATTACGCAGTACTAATTGTAATGTGTTTTAAATATGTAGCATAAGCTAATTTTCCCTCTGTCTGTTACTATTCTATTGAGAAGAATAGTGAATGTGAAGAATAATGAATGTGAATTGATTATGAAATTAATCACATATGATAATATACTAATGCCATGTATCACCTTGACATAGTGGCCATGCATAACCATATTTTGATAGTTCCTACCTCAGTTGTGAGTCTTCAGAGTAAATAATATTTTCATCCAATGATATGTCACCTTTTTAAGTCCAAAATATGTATTTTACAGGTACCTCAGACTGGTTTGTTTGATATTTTTTATGTCTAGGGGATTGTACATGATGAAGTGAATCCTTCATATGCCCCTCCATCTGGAGAAATGCTTGATGCATTGATGTACCCTCTGATTGCACTTTAAAGAGATGGCATAGTTTTGGTTGAGGTGGGGGGTTTAGATTTTTTCCAAGTTTATTAGAAACCACATAGGAAATATGAAAGAGCATGCAATTCCAAAAGGAATTTAAAGTTTATTTGATGAAAATTGGTTTTGAAATGGCGGAGATATCCAAAAACAAATTAAAACAATGTGGTCATAAGCGAAGGTGGGTCCCACCTATTATTAGGACCTCTTTCTTTTTGGACATCTCAACCATTTCAAAACCAATATTCATCACATAACTTTGAATTTCTCTTTGAATTGTATGCTCCTTCATATTTCTCATTATCTCAGACAAACACACACACACAAACACACATACACATACACAAATAGAAATAAAAAAAAAACAACAAAGAAATGAAATTGGAAACCTGAAGCCCCATCTCCAAAACTATGCTATCCCTCTCCTTTAAGTCTTCCATGTCATTGTAGCAATTTGTATTACAGTGCACTCCAATTTTAAGGAACATGGTTGTAACAGGATCCTGGTTAGGGCCTACAACGAAGTAAAAATTCAGACCCCAACATTATTAGACTCTCTATATTTTTCATCATTTATTTGTTCAGTTACAACAGAATTTTGATATAACAAATAAAACTGCCGGTCCAGAGGACTATGTTATAATGGTAGTCGACTGTAATATTTGTGACTTTTTACAAGTACGGTGTCCATTAGTGATATTTCACTAATTTTGAGATGAACTGTAAGACAGTTCACTAATCCTTTGATACAACCGTAGTTTTCTAATTAAAGAAAATCTCATTGAAGTTGGTAGGGGAAATGACAACATCCTCTAGTATTAACCGAATTTCTTTGAATCCATGTACATAACAAAGTTCACCTGTACATGTGAAACATGATTCATGCAGTGAGAATCTTTTTGTGTGTGTATCTGTGTGTATTGATGGTAGGTGCCTATGGAGTCTGCCATTCAGCAGAATTCTATCAGTAATCATGTTTTTTCTGTGGAATTCAATACCCTAAGCTCAATATTATTCCTGTATCATGTAAGTAAATTATATTCTACAAAAAAAAAAATGAAATAAAAAAAAGTAATTGGTTTTGATTGATATGCGTACATACTATGCAATGTATATGTTTATTGTCTTCAGAACTGCTTTCTATATTTAATCAAAAGCATACTAGTATGTGAATTTTTAAGCCCGTAGGTGCCATTGACAAAATCATATTCAGAACTTATCAGTCCGACCATTATGTATGTGCCCATGAAGTGCTGTATATGAAGCTCAACTTTTTGGTACTACAAATTCAGTTTCACTTGCAGAGCACCACCATGTGTATGTGTATGCCTCGTTACGGAGGCAGTGAAAAGCATTGTTTGTGCTGGAATATAGGCGATTTCAAGTCCGGTGGTAGTGCTTGTGATAGTATGTGCACATTACCATGCAAACGATCTCCAGTGCAAATAAAACCGAACTCAAAGTCAGTTGGTGTTGGGAGGTTGATTTCAAATAACAACGTATTTCCAGTAGTTGGTGTTTGGCGTGGTGTTGAATGTCGTCTGCTGAAGCGAGCTCTGCTGTTTGTGTTGGCAACTTATGTGTTTGTTTCCCCATGGCTAACACTAGCCCCTAGGGATCATCATCTTTGTCATTTCAAGGTCAGCCGTGCCGGTCTTGGCATTGCTGTGCAAGACCCACATTCACATCCATAAGTAGAGTAGAAATTCCTGTGAATTTCATGGTGGTTTGATGCCAACATCTACGGTTGGGGATCGATAGATTTGATCAGTATGGTTGCGTTAATCTGACCATCAATGTTGAAGCTCAATTGAAGGCAGTTTTTTTTTTTTTTTTGAGATAGCACTAGCACTAGCACTAACACTAACACTAGCACTGAATTTGAAATCACCCACTGTTAACTCTAAAGCATTCAGTACTCCATCCTTATTCTCTTTGTGTGATTGCATATAGGTTGGTCAAGCATTCCAGTGTGAATACATGTATATGAAGCAAGTGAAGCTGTCTTTCCTACACATTCACTTCATGTGCAAGTTGTAATTTAAGCAGGTTTTGAAGACAATTTTTTCTGTATGTTTCAGTGTGTATCTTAATCAGCAATGAAAGCAAATACTTGTTCTCCCAGGGAAATACTCAAGAGTTCTATTATACATAACGGCTCATATCAGTAATCAAATTCTGTCATTAATGACATCTGGAATCTGTGCCTTATACTTCATTGACCTAGCAATGCTACATTTTGTATTTTTGGTGTGTGTTTGTTTTTTGTTTTTTGTAAATCTGACATTGTTGCATACTTGATAATACACCCTGTTTGATATACTGTAAAACAGGATATTTTCACAAATTGGAGGCAAGGCCTTCTTCGCGGCGTGAATTTTTTGCGAGTTGCCGCTAACATTCAATGTGTATGGTTTAGACAAGAACTTTCACGTGCATTTTAATTTCGCAAATCTTGGCTCACAAAATTCCCCAAAATTAAAATGCATGCGAACATTCCTCATTTTACAGTACATTATTTGCACATTGTGTATGTACTTCTAGTTTAACCAAATACATTGATGAGTCGTGCTGAAATGATGCGCTATACTGGATACGAACATGTGTGTGTATATGAAGGGTTTGTTTGCAAAAACCGATAAGTCCATTTTTGAAGATTTCGAAGTATGATCTCTGTCATAAAATACAAAATAATACCTTTTAAATGATATATTGGTCACTACATATAGAGGTATATTTTTGAAGTTATGGTCAAAAGAAGCAAAAATTTTCTTATTATTCTCTTTATTTTTCTTGACCTTTAATCGCAAATATCTCCATTTGGCAAATATGGACTTATTGGTTTTTGCAAACGAACTCTTCATATGATAATTGATTAACCACACTCTACAAAATGAAATGGTAAATCAACATTTTTAATGTTGTCATTCCACCAACTCAGTTGTTGGGTTTGCCATTTCTGAAATGGTAGTTCGACATTTTGAGTGTAAAATTTAACATTTTGAGTGTTTAACTTAACATTACAAAAGGTTCGAGGAGTGACAGCATTTAGAATGTTGATTTACCATTTCACAATGTGTTGAATGTTTGCCATCTGAATCTTGGTTTTGAATTGCAATACATTGTATGTCCATCTCCAGTTGAATCATTTCCAAGGTATACTGTTCAAGATAACTTTGCTGTTACTAACAAATTTTGGTTGTGCAACTCATTCAAAACATACTCATGGAGACGAACATTTCCAATGCTTTTCAGAAGAGGGTTTGATAAGCAGATGTCTAAAATGGTTAAAACATTAATAGATACAAGAAATGGAAAATGCATGATTACATACTTTTCCAATGCTTTTCAGAAGAGGGTTTGATAAGCAGATGTCTAAAATGGTTAAAACATTAATAGATACAAGAAATGGAAAATGCATGATTACATACTTCAATGCTGTGAATATACATACTTCTCAGTGATACACGTGTATTTAACACAAAGTATTTTTAGACTACACAGGGTAATTTTTCTGATTTGCTCTGAAGTGCAATGTGTTAGTGTGATTTAAATGCAGTCTACTAATAGAGAACTTTGATGATTATACCCCTACCTATATATATATATTTTTTTTTTAATGTGATAGAGATATCTTACCTTTCCTTTTGTATGATTTACTGTTTATATCTGCAACTTTTTTTTTTCTTCAAGGATACAATGTAAAAAGAAAAATACAATAACACCCATTTAGGTTAAATAACATTTTCTAAGGAAGATCAAAAAAGTTAATGTTCAAGCAAAATTAATAAATCTTTTGGAAGCAGAATACAGTAAAGTGTTGCAATTTCACTTTCATGGCATGTTCCACATTGCAGGGGCCATCATGATAAACTTACATAATGATGTTTGATGAGATTACAACCCTTTTCTGACAGAATGACTAAAAAACTATTCTGGAGGATCTACTTGCAAAAAAAAAAAAAAAAGGGTGGCGTGAAAAGATGCAAAGGGGTCACGAATAATAATGGCCAATTTTGATTTCTTTTTAAGTAAAGAAAATAAATGAGTACGTGGTATAATACTGAAAGAGGCCATGAATTAACATAACTATATGAATCTGTTATAATTATCAATGCGGTACTATTATTTCAACATATTTTCTTATAAAAATGTTTATTCATTGAAGGACAGTATCTATCTATCATCATTAGCTTTATTTTGATTTCTTTTGAAAGATTAAAGTGAGTTGCTTCAGATAATTGGCAACTAGGATTGGAGATTATTGTGATGAACTTTGTCACAATAAAGTGCCAATGTTTTACAAAGTTCATTGTTTACAAATGGCATACATTTTATTGTGTTTGTGTGTGTGTGTGTGTGTGTGTGTGTGTGTGTGTGTTTGTTTGTTGATCTGCATTACGGAGTGTATCTGTGCGACTAGCTGGCACAGAAAACCCCATAGCATTGTACACTCTGTCCAAAGCCCGTGGCACAGAAATATTACTCCATTTTTAACTGACTGCATGTGATGGGAAGTAAAAAAACAAAAACAAAATGAAGCAAAACAACAGAAAACATGTAAGCTGCATCAAAACAAAGACAAAGTTAAAAAAAAAAAACACCCTGCAATTTCAAGGCTTCATATTTTCACAATCGCGTCAGGAAATCACGTAAGCAAATTAGGCAATTATAGATTCTTCTTTGCATTGCCATGAACGCGTTTAAGGTAATGTAGCTCATTATTAGTCTCAATTAAGGCCCAAATTTAATTATCACCGGGGGTTGTACGCGTACAATCTGTATACTGATCAAAGGTTAGGACCTCGACTCCCACCCCACCCTTTCTATACAAGGACGGAACGATCGGAAAGTCATGGGTGGTTTGTGATTTTTTTTTTCGCCCCAATATTGTTTTGTTTAGAGAACAAAAAAAAAAAAAAAAAAAAAAAACGATCTGATGACAACCTTTATCCCACCTGTGCGCTCTGCAGAGCTGCGTTGCTGACGTTATAATTGTGTGTGCATGCAGTTAAAGGGACATTCCGGACGATTTTCATAATTTCACATCATGTAGGCCCTACACATTGTAGTACATAAATCAAAAGCTCCATGTATAGATTCGTGGAATTTGTTGTGGTCCTTGAGCAGAGAAACCAATAAATTGAAAATCTTAAACAAATTACACTGAACAGTGTTGATGACATCAGAGCCTCATATATTTCAGAAATGTAGCAGTGCAATTCCATTACAATACCACTTGCTCAACAAGTTCACCTGTGAAGAATCTATGCATGCCTTCTTCTTTTGTTCTGCTTCCGTGAGCCCCAACTCATGCATTCCTATGGTGATGCTGCCATGTCATCATCCTTGTTCATTGCAATTTGTTACAAATTTTGAAAACATTCTCATTCCTCATCCCAATCACTATAAATTCTGAAACTCTGTACTCAGCTTAACTGATTTATAGTTGTTCAAATGTAAAAGTCTGAAAATCATCCGGAGGTCCCCTTTAAAGGGATCGTATAGTGTCAGTTGACATATTTAAAGGGATCATTTTGGCTGAGATCTAACTTCAGGTTTCTAACATTTTTTTTTTTTTTGTGAGATAATGAGGACCCTCTTATGAAATATGAAAGAGTCTATTCCAAGAGGAATTCAAAGTTTATTTGATGAAAATTTGTTCTGAAAAGGCTGAGATACCCAAAACAGAGCGATCTGAATAAAGGTGGGACTCACCTTTTACTATGTTGGCTTTGTTTTACTTTGTTTTTGGATGTCTCAGCCATTCCAAGACCGATTTTCATCAAATAAACTTTGAATTCCTCTCGTAGAATGGTATCCTCTGTACTATTTCATAAGTGTAGTTTCTTGGTATCTGTCAAAAAATCAAAAGCAAAATCCTCATCTCCACCAATACTATACCATCCCTATATGATTCTGGCCCTGGAATTTTGCAAAATTGGCTGCCGCGGAACGTAGAAAACGTCACGCCCTGTGTACCTCATGCCTGTTCCACGCGCACAAACACACAATTCCCTATACCTACAGAGGTTTGTTAATCCGAAAATGAAAAGGGTTCGTTAATCCAAACATTAATGTGGCGTTATTCCGAAGGTTCGTTAATCCGAAAATGAAATAGGGTCCGTAACGAGCCTTCGGAATCTCCGAGCTTTTTTTTTTTTTTTTTTTCATTTTCGGCTCTCCCTTCCCCCCCCCCCCCCAAAAAAAAGGAACGATTTCCTTTTGCAATGCATGGCTTATGATGATGTACCATGAAATCATTAATTTTATGTAAATAGGTCATTGCGCGCACAAGATTATGACATCTAAAAGCGCGTGATATAATCTTACGCGTTGCCAAAGTTGAAAAGGAGTGAACACAACTCCAAACATCACACTATCTTTTAGCTATCCATAGCTTGTTCAGTGTCTATTGCTTGGATCTTGGTTTGTCTTCGAGATGCATGTCCTGTAAGTATTTTTTTTTTCTCAAAGCTATGAGAATGTCCGTCAGGGAGGTGGCACAGCTCTGAGCCTGTATATAGGAGTTTTACACTATTAATTCGAAGAGTATATAAAGCTCGAAAGTTATCCTTACCAGTTGATGCTCGTGGTGCCAATTCAGCTCTATTTATGGTTGTGAGATTTTTGTCTATGAAAAGTTGCACTGAAATGTCGGATTAACATGGATGGACCTTGGAAGTTAAAGGGATAGTACAGTATTGGTAGAGATGAGAATTGGGCTTTTAACTTTTTGCGAGATACCAAGAAAACACTTATGATATAGTACAGAGCATACCATTTTAAAAGGAATTCAACGTTTATTTGATGAAAATCGGGTTTGGAATGACTGAAACATCCAAAAACAAGGTAAAACAAAGCGATTGTAATAAAGTGTGGGTCCCACACTTTATTAGAATCGCTCTTTTTGGATATCTCAGCCTTTCAAAACTAATTTTCATCAAATAAACATTGAATTCCTCATAGAATTACATACTCTTTCATATTTCATAAGAGGTTTCTCATTATTTCCCCCAAAAATGTTAGAAACCTGAAATTAGGTCTCAACCAAAACTGTACGATCCCTTTAACATATATTATAAATATGTCTTACGCTATTGAGAATTGTGATGCATTTTGGGGCAAGGATAATATAGACTACTAATATCTATGCAAATGAAATACATATGTTGTATAAACTGCCGTGTCTATCATATTTTCGTATTTTTACGTCAATTATTTGATAAAGATATAACAAGTCCAGGCGGATGGTGGTGAAAAGTGCTTCGGAAATGTGGAATGTCTAGATTGGACTCTTGTACTGAATACTAAGTGGGTATTGGGTATTCTGCATGCCTATTAGAGTTGTAATTAAGAAAGGGATTCAGAAATCGCCTCTGCGTAATGTATCGAATGAAGGAAGATAATATTTTTTAGATCATAAGGAATAATTTGATTAAACTTAATAACACTGTTCACAGTTCTATACACTTTATGTAAAATAAGATATGGAAATTACAGGTTTCCTCGCAACCGTACCAGCTGTATCTCCCTCACCAAACACTCCAATGTCGTGTTGTATGTCATCACGCTACAGGACCCTATGATGTTGATTATTTCTTTATTTCGGTCTTTTATTGTGTGGTTTTTGCTTAGGAACGGAGAATTTTTCATGAATTCATAATATTACTCAAAATCATATGAAAATTTTGAAGCGTTTTTTAAGTCTAGAAATGTAATTAGAGTTTGAAAGAAAAATTATCATGTTTCCGTTTGATAATATATAAGCCATCATGTCTTAAAAAGTTGTCTCTCTTAGTCTTAGTGTATCAATAATATTGATACACTAAGACTAAGAGAGACACATAGACTATATTATAGTGTGAATCCTTCCCTTGTTTAATGTGCAGATAATGTATGAAAATAGGCCTATATCACTTAAACAAGTTTTTATCACCAATGTTTGCCATTTATAACTTGAAATTATAAAGTACATGTCCTTGATCTGGTGTATCTTATCAGTTGTTATTCTTCGATGTCCCTGTCATTGTCATTGTCAAAGTCATTGCCATTGGCCTACAACAATTAAGTTGCTCTGCAACACAGTTACTAGTACGTCAGTGCTTTGTGCACCTGCAGGTAGCCATGCGCATCTCCCCCCCCCCCCCCCCCGGCGCCAAATGCGCATTATACCTTTCACCCATCACACATTAGTAAGGTCACTGCGCGCACAAGAGATTATGACATCAAAGCTAAAGGCGCGTGCGTGATTATAACTTCACGCGTTGCCAACGTTGAAAAGGAGTGAACACTACAAGCTACTACAAACAGTACCATTCAGCAGCTACTAAGTATCCCTAGCTTGTCTAGTATCTTCAGCTGAGTCAGATCTTGGTTAGTCTTCGAGATGCATTTCCTGTAAGTATTTTAAAGAGCTGCATGCTTACAATTCTAGTTTTCTGCCGTGCAAAAAAAAAAAAAAAAAAAATCTCGATAGAACTTCTGTCTATACCAATTTGAATTGTCACATTTTTTGATAAAGTAGATCTACGCGCAAAATGTTGGAGTCTCAGATCGAGTCAGACCGTTTATCTAGGAATCTAACTGCTTTCTACTTCATTGGACCACGTACTACACTGATGGATATATTTGTATCATTTTGTTTCCACTCTGTCTTACAGCGGATGACAACGTTTGGATTGTTAATTTGTCTTTAATTTTTTATGCGCTTGTATTGTAAATATGGTTTGTTATCATACTACTCTAAAACCAGAAAAACTGGCAAACTACAATATATCACGTTAGGCCTAATGTTTGTGCAGTTTATGTACAATATGTATGCACGACAGAGAAGTCATACACGTCTTGAACACGCAAAGTATTGGGCGGAGTTTTGGTGCTCCGCGTACTGGAGTAGAGTAACCTACTATGACGTACCTTGTATGCGCCAACCACTGGTGCCAACACACAAACACAGCTAGGGGCCTATTTCAGTGTACATGTATACAATTTTTTGGGAGTGCAACTGATTGATAAAACCAAACCATATGACGTCATAAAATGTACTATGCGCGCACATAAGATTATGACATGAACGTGTTTATTTCCCTATAACGTTGAAAAGGAGTGTCTAATATCTTGTCGATCCTTATAGTGTCTGAATTTTCCGCTGGACGTGTAGAATATCGGTTATTCTTCGAGATGCAAATATCCTGTCAATGAGCCATCTCGAAAAGATGAAAACTTACACACTGGCCACGCGCCAACCAATAGAGTACTAGTAAGCAACAGACCAACAACAACCAAACACACACACACAAAAAGGGGTGGGGGCGGGGGCACAATCTCGATGGTCGCGTGTGTGCGCAGATTGACCAGCTGATCACTTTGCTGGCCTCGTACAACAACACAGCAGATCACATGACTTGCGACTCTTCCTGAAATTTGTCCACGGGTTTGCTGCATGTATTACATGCACTGCATGCAGGCGGCGGCATGAGCAGAGGGTTCACTACTTCTACTAGAGAGAGATCCCGGAATAAATGGGACGACAGCATGTTGACTGTGTATAAATGGTCGCGTTGATGTGAATAGTGAAGGAGAACGAAACTCAAACGAAAGGACTACGCTACGGAGCCTTGTGACGTGATTTTAGTGAAGGGTCAGGAAATATCCTCTGCGGTCATATTTTGGCATTGCCACTGAATTGTCGGTAACTATTAGTATTATTGGTAGGTACACATCCCCATTTACACGTGAGTAAATAATTGTGTAGGATGAACCATGGTCCATGGAGCTACTAACAGAGAACCTAGCGCAGATCTCTACTGACTCAGATGTACTCACCTGTACTAATCACCTAGCCTAGGCTATGGACGGTATGGTAGTGTAGGCTAAGTTCACCTTCATATGAATAAGAGGGTCTACATGTTGATTGAGAAAATGTTAAATGCAGCAATATTAGACAGTAGAACACTTGAGTGAAAGTTCAAGGAAAAATATAAAATCAGACAATTCGTTCAAAAGTTATTAATTTTTAAGTTTCTGCGGATGTGCAGTCACTGTATATTCTAGTCACTGTAAACTGCTGCACTGCGCTAGATGAGAATGGTCTGCTACAAAGTAGTCTAACATGTTTGTTCAAATGTTGGGTGTCTGTAGTAAAGACAAAGTTACTACCTAACGTTAGCAGTTAGCTAGTAGAACTCTGAAAGTAGACATTCTACTTGTAATGAGTGGCAGTGTATGATGTTACATACATGTGTAGAACAATGTACAGGCCTACAGATACAGCTACATTTGTATATTAAGGCAAATCAAAAAAGAAAATTCCACAAAATGTCACTGTTTGACATTGTTTGAAAAAAGTACAGTCCCTCCAACTTGTTACTGTCCGTACCACTACACATACAGGTATGTTTATGGGCAACATTATTCCCCCTGCCTTCTGAAAGAGGCAAGTCAAAATAGTGCTCTTCTATTATGTAAGAAAAGTAAAAAATGTTGAATTTTCTTTATACATGTAGTTTCTTTTACATAATACTGTTCTACACATGTGACATCACAAGCTGTAGCAATGTTAGTCTTCTCATAGTGCATCCATTGATGGCACTAATGGCAGCATTGAAACCTAACAAATTCATAACTTTTGAACAGATTGTCCAATTTTCCTCAAACTTTCACTTAAATACGTAAGTGTTCTACTAATATTGCTGCAGTCAGTCTCTCAGTCATTCGGCAAGGCAGGGCTGCATGCACACTATTAAACCCATACTTTTTAGTGGTCCATTCCTGGAAAAGTTACTAGTGGGCAATTCCAGCATTACAGACATTGCATTTAGAGAATTTTTGGTGACTTTGTGGGCTTAAAGACTTCGACAACTCAGCATAATCATTCTTGATCCATTCATGGTTTATTCTAACCCAGTCATTCTGAAGTGTCAACAGTCCGAGTTTTGATCAGTTACTATAAATCATTTGATAGATATTATGCAAAACGTTTGCCGTTACGGACATTACATTTTTTGGACACGATTATTTACCTCCATGTGGATATGTTGAGAAATTTATGAATCAGAGCATTAGTAAAAGGAATTTTCTGAAGAAATGAGTGCTCTGGTCATGTTTAAGTTGTAGATTGATAATGGTGCGCAACACATTCAGCATTTAGTCTAGTCTACAGGTTCTCAAATGTAGCGTTACAGACATTACATTGTTAGCGTTAATACGGACATTACAACTTTGTCCACTTTTTTAAAGTCCCAATATTCATATTTTAATACAGTCCATATCTGAGACAAGGCTAATATTAGTGATTTTTGGTTCATTCTCAACCATGAACTACTTTGAAACAAATGCTGAAGTGTTTCTGAGTATGGAATAATGAGAGTCAAAGATAGTGTGTTTTCACAAAATTATCAAAAAATTTACCCGAAAATGTTTTTTTTTTGAAAAAAAGAATGCCTAAATACACTTTAATTGTATCAAAATACCACTCAAATGAAAGAAGTAGACAAGTTCTAGCATTTGATGCTAAATTTGTCCTTGTAGCTCATATATTTTTCAAATTATTGCAGATTTACAATTTTTAGGAAAGGTGACGGAATTGCCCCTGTCCGACAGTGATAGTTACTGGTCCTGGACCGTCAGACTTGACCAGTGCCAGTGTATCTTTCTGTGTGCATAGTGAAGGTCATGCTCTAGGTCATTGACTGAAAGATCAGTTTGTATCTGGTCCGCGGAGACTGCGTCTGGCTTCACGGTTCCCCTCCGGAGGAGAGCGATAATGTCAAAAAAATAAAAGACTCCTCCGGACAGACGGATCTTTCTGTCTGGCTCTGTCACTGCCTTCTCAGTAGAGGCAGATTGGGCAAATACAGGTGGTTTGTACAAAGCTAATACATGTACAGCCGTGTAGGCCTACAACCCATGTGCCTGGTATCATGCTTCACTCAATGTTAAATCAGAAAAGAAAATGATGATTGCCAGAAGAGACATAATACCATGCACACTACGATGGACAGTGAAAAAGATTGGGACAATTTGACAGTGCTGACAAAATTCATTTCGACACGTTCTTGTGGAAATTCTGCAAAATTTCATTTTCTATGAAATGGTTTTGTGATCAACTTTTTTTTTTTTAAACAGCTAGCAAAAGATGTTGACATAATGATTATCTGTTGTGATTCGTTGCAGCATTGTCCTGTGGTGTTTCCTTCGCTCCAAGATGCATGCTGCCATAACAGCTGACCACCATCCGGAATTTGACACTCGCCCGGACAAGCCGTGAGTACCAAAACCGGTGAAAATGGGGACTTACAGTTTATGAACTTGTTTACCATACGAATTGTGATGTGACTTCTTGCAAAGTTTACTGAAAGAGTTCTGTTCAAAACTAATGGCACAGTCAACGCATGACCAAAAATCAAGATTTGTTTCAGTGTATCAGGCCGAGTACCATATTCAAAGTGCCCATTAGCAACGCATTCAGGGGGGAAAAAATAGTGTTACTCGCACAAAATCCTCATCTTTAACTCCTTTAAAGTTTTTTTTTTTTTCAGAATGACTGTTAAGCCCTCACATCGTCAAGTTCACGCTAGTGAAATTACATTACTGGTAAGACACACATGAAGCTAGGTGATTTCTTTTTGATTTACCCTTTGAAGGATGCACATCTCGCAGCCTTCCCTCCTGAGCCACACTAGTGGGTTTAACAACTACCGGGGACTGTTGAACCTCTGCATTGTCCTTCTGGTAAGAAAATCAAGTTCCCAAGAGCATTCATATCAAATGCTACACTGTAAAATGTAGTCACGAGTGTGTTTGTGTGTGTACTCATCTTATACACACTGTATGTATTGACTAGTTTGCATTATAGTGTATTTGCCTAACAAGTACCATTTGCCTGTTCTTGTAAATGACATTAATGTCAAGCAAGTGGGATACTTTCTCATGGCATACGTGTACGATGTGAAGTCGTCACATCTGCTGATGGTAGTGCAAGGTTGGTTTTTGCTTGTTTGTTGTTTTTGGGGTTTTTTTTTTCATGTGAAACCAGTGGAGTGTATTCTAATTCCATGCCTCAAATGCAGTGAAGTGAGATGGTAACTTGCCTTATGTACCGGTACTGTGAGTACTACTGTACGATAAATCATCTTTTGCTTTGATGTGTGCAACATTGCAGATGCATAATAGAACTGTAACGATAGCATGAGCATACTTTGTGTTGCAAGAGGGTGATGTTACATCTGTACAATATTGTCGCTGATGATTATCAGCGCATTAGGAGTACACCAAGATGTGGATAAAATCGTTGAAACCTGTTTTTCCCCGGAACAATGACTACTTCTGACTTCAGTCTGCAACATACAGTGTATTTATTTGTGAAGTTGTTTGTCATCGTTTTGCTTCTGAATTGTTCAGAAGTAGATTTTAAACAGATGATATATTTTCCATCCATTTCATGCAGCATTATTCTAAGAGATATTTTGAAGTTGTCTGGTTATAAATATCCAAAGCTGCTCCTCTGTAAGATGATGATTTGCTAAATGGAATTCATCATGGATATGATTTCGTGTCATAAACATACTTTCTTCTCGTAATAAATTGGTGTCTAGGTAAACAAGGAATTGCTTATGCGCTGGCTTTAGATACTAAAATGTATGTTACGGCTTTGAATAAGTGTGTAAGGGAATGTATACAATGTATACCCTAAGCTAGCTCCTGTCAATTCAGTTTCAATGTGTTTGATGATTCCAATACAGGGCATGTCCACCAGCCGACTTGTACTTGAAAATCTCATCAAGTAAGTACCTGGTAGACCATGACAGCGTTGACTGCCAAAATTGTTTTACCAAGTATTTGAACGTTGAAAGCATTGACTGTCTAGCCAATTTATGGCTGATTTTATACATGAGGCACCCAACAAATTTTGGAAGTGATTTGTAAGACATGGATATATTTTCTTAGCTTTATATTATGCAATACACACTGAATTGTTCTCACTCTGCAGAAGTCCATGACATACGGTGTACAATTTCTATAGCACCATTTTCCATTCTGATTGAATGCTCAAGGTGCATTACACCAAATAATGTTAAAAAAAAAGTAAAATGTTTGTCTCTTTAGGACTGACCATGGCATTATTCATTTTGTCACTAGTGATACAATATGCCTGGCCTGCATTGTCAATAAAAGTTTGATTAGTGCTCATTCATTCAGTAATTAGTAACTTTTGTGATAGTATGAATGCTCCATGTGTCAGTCAATGCACTAGTTATTGTACTGAATTTACGATGTCAGAGTAAGAAAAGCTACCAAGAAGAAATACTGTATGGTTCCTTGGAATGCATATACACAAGAAGTGGATCGTCCTGTATGACACGTGTACAGTGTAGGGTTAAAGGCATAAATTTACCATTTGCAGATAAAACAGAAACCCAGCATTAGTGCTATAAAATAGTTCTAAAATGTGAGTTAGGGATAGAAACAAACACTGTAAAAATTTGAATCCGTATAATCGATGTTATATTGTTAAGTATTGTTAAATACACAAAATGTGTACAATAGTTATAATAAGAATTCATCCAGATTGAACTGTCTACAGTTATGGTTTAGTGAGAAAAATACTGATATCTCCTTATATATTAGGCCTTTTTGTGAAAATTTTATATGGTAGGATGTTTTGTGATACAACAGACCTACACATATGCATCAAATGTTTTATCTTGAACATTTTTAAAAACACTTCTCCCAAAGGTAAACTTGACCTTTAAGGTTGAAATGCAAGGCTTTCATTTCTGTGCTATGATCAGTCTGCCTTTTATATACCAGTGTAAGGTCAGCATTTGCAGAAATATGGAGACAAATTTATACCGAGGGAATGCGTTCATGCATATCCAGCAGTTCCCTTTCTACTAAATCCTACTGGATACATCATGATATACCCTGCAACATTTCCTTTTTTTTTCAAATTTGTGAGGAGATTAATACTTGTGAAATTGACAAGTTCCGAAAGTACATGTATTGCATCCTGCATCATGATTACCCTGTGTATCATCTCTAAGATGGGAAATTAGTAACTTTCCTTCTGAAAAGAGATACTACTTCATTTCTCATTCCTTCACTAATTGTTCTCAATTGCTAATTCAACCACATACACACACAACACATAAAACCCCCCAACTTGTTCAAGATTTCTGTTTTACGGCATGTATGACGGTATGTATGACATAAGCCCCATCGTCAACCAGGTGTAACTAATACTTTTACTACCTGCCACTGTTTCATGCCTTTTCAAAATTTGTCCCCGCTCCGCTCCAGGTATGGCATTCTGATGGACCCGCGGATCTGGTTCAATATCTTCCTGGAAGACCCCTACAGCTGGCCCAACCTTGCTCTTATCATCTGTGAGCATTGTTGTTGTTGTTGTTGTAGCAAATGAAGTTTATGATTGCACTGCTCTCTCATTGAGATATATACACTTGTATCATCCCTGTTTGCAGCAGGGTGCCAACTTGCGGCAGGTGCCGTTTCAGTCATTTCTGAAAAGGCCCAATCAGGTACAGAGTACTCTCACTTCCTATAACACTAGCGAGTAACTTGTGGACTAAGCACACTTGATGCTCTTTAGCTGTTTTATGGATTCAATGAAACTGCCCCTGCCTCAAATAGGTGCCCTGTCCCAAACAGTGATGCTTAATCTACATACACAAATACTAAATGACATCAGAATATCTTTCAGCTACAAATTATATTGCACTTTTCATCTTATTATAGGGAACAAGCTGCTGTTTATGGTGACTAAGTATTAAAATGGTAGTGTGTGTGTGTGTGTGTGTGCGTGTGTTTCACCCTCGCTGCTAAGAAAATGTGGATTTTCTTAAGTTTGTTATTCAGATTTTGTGACTCATTAACTATGTTGGTACTTCTGCAGATTTTTCTTTTTCATTATTATTCCTGTAAGCGCTGTAGGTTGTGGGTATTTGTGTTGGCAAGTGGGCTAACTTCTTTAAAAGTAGACTAAGGCTTTTGAAGTTATAATACTGGTATCTGTAAAATGCTTCTACGCTCTATGATGCATCACTACTGTCTGCAAACTCGGGATTTTCGTGGGAAATTATCATGGCAATATTTTTTTTTCTTTCTTCCCACGCAGTCCTAAACTTCTTCATCCTCTTTGCCCTCTGGATTGAGAAGCTTGCCTCTAAGGTATTTCTTCCATACCTCCCTCTGATCATCCTTATTGTCACATGATGTTGCATCATTATCGAGCATTTTAAACAAAACAGAGCTATTCAATATTTTAAAGCAGAGTGGAATTCTTACAGAGCCTTTTGTGGGTGATATTGTCTCTGATAACTCTGTTTGTTATCGTTGCTGTGTTTTCTTATGAAAGCTTATGGTCTCCAAACCTGGTAATTATCATCATGGTATTGTGGCATTGTGGGCAGCCAAATCCAATATGCAAATCTATTGAGGTATTGGGCAGATTATAGCCAAATTCAAGATGGATTGGATTTGTAATCACACCCAGTTTGCATGACATGCCACATTTCACTAGATAAATCATTTACATTGCTGTGGTTGGAAAAAAAATGGCAGTAAGTCAGTGAAATTCATATGTCCAATTTCAAAAAGTTTCTGTGTCATTTTGTAACATAGAATTAATCATGTGTTCATCTGTCATGTTAAACTAATGAAGTTGGAGACAGGAATCCGGGGAATCCCCTGAAATGTGTGATTAGATTGAAAATCTGAAATTTTACATTTCTTCATATGTTAAAATCAAAGTCTTGACTAGTCCTGTCTGAATTTCAGAGTTTAAGAATGTTATGAAATTTCAGAACAAAATTTCTATAAAGTGTTATGAATTAATCTGTGTGTTTGGTGTGGTTTTTTTTTTTTTTTCAATGCGTAATCTCCTGTGTAAAATGGAGGCTGACTTTTGAGGTGGATTTCTTTTTATTCATTTATCTTATTATCCTGGGACAAATTATACCTTTTAGAAAGCTATAGAGTGTTGGTACTGTATGGAGAATTTCAAATAGCAAAATCAGCTGAAGCAGTGATTGGTGACTTTTATCATGATGAGAAGTCACTTTATAAACTGGTACAGTGTGCATTGTGCAGGCACAATTTTATGTCTCCCACAAGTCAGATGAATGGAGAAGGCGTGAATGTGACTACTTTATTTCTTTCTCACTCTACACCAGGACTTGATTGGACCACAGTTGACCAAGGGACTTGTCGTCATCAACACCATGACCGTGTTCCTCTTTCCTATGGCCACAATCTTGTACCTCAAGCCGAATCCTTGTACGTGCAGGTCTCATACGACCTCTCACATAATCAGGAGCCAACAATCCAACGAACTCTCACAATCTTTGATACACCAACCTATAAATTTCTTCTGCATAACATGAATTATCTGCATCATTTAGTGTCTTGTTTCCTACACAGAAAAAGAAAAAGGAGAAATATTCCGTACTTCCTATGTGTTCTGTTTGACATTAGAGTCAAAGAGGCCAAAAATAACTGATGCGTATTAAACCATAGTCTGAAACTGGTAACTTAAATGACGTCTCTTTTCACCCCCTTGTTGTATTTGACATGCTCATTCAAGATGAGATTTAAAAGAAGCTTTTCCAGCTGTAGATGACATGACTTGCAATATCTCTACCTAAAACATTGCAGGGTAGCACAGTCAAGTGTAATGACAAGTATGACATGTGATCGCCGTTATGATGAAACAGAAATGACATCCCCTTTCATGGTCTTCTCTGTTTGTATAAGAGAAATTCATGCATCCTGATAGTGTCGTACACACACATACTAGATAAAGTTCTTGTAAATTTTGATATATCTCTTTCATGAAATATCTAAAGATGGCCTCACACTATGCGTTTTTTTCTTGCGACTGCTTGTGGTCTCGAGAAGTCGCACGTGGTTCTCGACCGCATGCGACTTCTCGCGACTTGGAGGCGTCCGCAAGCCTTGCGACCTCCTTGCAGCTGCTGTCAAATTTTGAACATGTTCAAAACCTTGCGATCGTCTGCGGTTGCCTCTGCGAACCCTTGCGACTGGCTGAAATTTCGCAAGCATTGCGGTCGTTGCGCTCACACTATGCGACTCGATGATTTGCGATCTGGCAACCGCAACAGATCGCAAGCACTGCGATCGAAAAAACCGCATAGTGTGAGGCCACCTCAAGGCAGCTATACACGTGTGACACCCACAGACAGATATTTCATCGCTGTAATAACTTCAAAACCCAGTAATATCAGACACAGGTCAGTACACTCTTCACAGTATGGCTGTTACCTCCTCTCTACAGTGGGCTCCTTTGTCAGTCTTGGTGCCTATTCCATCGTGTTTCTGAAGCTGATCTCTTACGCCGCGACCAACCAGTGGTGCCGTGCAGCTCTGAAGCAGGAGGGCGCCGGTGTAGGCACGGCCCCCGCTGCCAAGGCTGACAAAGACCGGGAATTACGCCGATCGCCTCGCCGCCATTCCACCCCTCAGCCGACGCTGAGAAAGCGGTCGTCACATCGGCGCAACAGTGACGGTGGATCTTCGTCACAAGGTAATCGTCAGACCTCAATGCAGCAACATAGGTTTTAAGACTGGATTACAAGTGTTGTGGGTGTTGCTCATTGATATGTCTATAGGTGTCTTACAAATTTACAAGCTCTCCCATTCTTTTTTTGTGACAGATATGCACAAAAATTGACAAGCAAAGTCAAAGATGCATGCCCAGATCCATCCATCACAGAATTGGTGTTGTGAAGCTGTAATGCTTGTGTCTGTGTTGAAACCTTCAAATATTTGTTGTTGCATATTATGTACATTGCACATCATAAAATATAACTTTATTCTCATGTTTTTGTGGGTTTTTTTTTTTTCATTTAGCTAATGGGAACGCAGCCAGTGACCATGATGAAGTCAGTACAGCTCCTCTTGTCAACTATCCTGACAACCTTAACATCTTGGGTGAGTATTGGTGCTCCTTTCACTTTGGGTTTCTTATGAATTAATCTGAACCAAAGACTAATCTACATTTAATGCTTTTGAAATCTTGCTTAAAGGAGACCTCCGGATGATTTTCAGATTTTTACATTTGAACAACTATAAAATTAGTTATACTGAGGACAGAGTTTCAGAATTTATGATAATTGGGATGAAGAATAAGAATATTTTTCAAAATTTAGAACAAATTGCAATGAACAAGGATGATGACATGGCAGAGTCACCATGAGAATGCATGAGTTGGGGCTCAAGGAAGCACAACAAAAGAAGATGGCATGCATAGATTATACACAGGTGAACTTGCAAGCAAGCGGTATTGTAATGGAATTTCACTGCTACATTTCTGAAATATGTGAGCCTCCTATGTCATCAACCTTGTTCAGTGTAATTTGTTTAAGGTTTTTCAGAGTATTGTTTCTCTGTTCAAGAACCACAATAAATTCCAGAAATCTATACATGGAGTTGTCAATTTATGTACTACATGATGTGAAATTATGAATATCGTCTGGAATGTTCCTTTAATGTTTCAAACAGAGTTCATCAATTTGTTGGCACTTTCTCCATCCCTAACCCTGTTTCAATGTCAAAGGCACTACTCCTCTGAGTCCATTGATTCAAAACATTGTTTTGCATGCTACATGTTTTCAAATCTTGATTCATTCTGTTGCATTAGTCTATATTCTGCCTGTGATAACTCTGTTAAATACCTAATTAACTTGATTCCCATCAAGTTTGTTTGGTTTTTGTTTTGTTTGATGAGAAGTAAGCCACGGTGATCTCAAGTAAAAATAAGTTGAATTTTCAAGCTCTTGCTGATTATTCAGGTCTATCAAGATGCTTTTGTTAATTGTTTGTTCACTAGACATTTACTATTTCATGATGGTTCCTACACTGTGCTACGAACTCAACTTCCCACGGACCAAGAGAATGCGTAAAAGGTTCCTCATCCGTAGAGTGGTTGAACTGGTTTGTATATTTTGTTATTTCCTGCTTTTTGTTCTCGGTGACATGCTTTTTTCTGTTTTTGTGGTCAAGATGGAAGGAGAGGCCAGGATTAATTTTTGTTGTGTGTTTGAAAAAAAAAAAAAAAAAAAGGTTTAGTGTTCTTTCTCTTTGAGTGCTATTTGTCATTACAGTTGAAATTAACCCATTATTTGTTAGGTTACAACTTGTAACTAACACTCCCCTTTATTGAGTCCTGACCTTGACAAGCAGAAGAGAATCTTTTTTTTGCTACTATTCACAGCATGTGGAATTTATGTAATGAAAAGTGGTAGGAAGATGCAAATGTATTATTATAGTTGTTTGGAGGCACAAAACATTGCTCCACCAAAATTTGAAATGGCAGAAAAGCTTTGTACCCAACAACACAGGAGCCCGGAAAAATGTATTTAAAAAAGCAAGTGATTCTGATGTGGTGCTGTTGCATCCAGGCAGTAGAGCAAAGAAGATCTTCGTTTTGTCTATGCAACTTTTTTCATAGCCAGAATTTGTGGTGTAAATGATCACTTTTCTGTTGCTTGATCAGAAGTGTTGGTTTGTACAAGAAAAAATCACTCATTTACGTAAAGTTCTACTTCATTGATATTTCAGTGCATAAGTAATAGATTTTAGATTGTGGTTATTCAACATGCACATTCTGATGTTTGATTTTTTTTTCTTTTAAGCTTTTCCTTACCCAACTCTGCCTGTGCCTCATCCAGCAAGTAAGTCATATAAATTTCAGCTCTGTTTTTTCCATTGTGTGTGTGTGTGTGTGTGTGTATGTGTGTGTGAGTGTGTTTGTATGAGTAATATCACAGGAGGGGGAGTGAAATAGAACTGAATTTAATCAGCATGTACTGAGCGGGCGTTGACTAGTGGCCCGAGTATAATGTGTATCTTGAATTGTGTGAAAAATGGGGTAGATGAAATTATGAGGGGCGTTACCTAAATGGTTAAGCTCTCATCCTGTAGGATCTCGGTCTCTATTCCCTCAAGATATTTCCTGAGAATCTTACTTTCACATTGACTGTCTGTAGCATGATATCCTCTTACAGATCAAAGCCAAAGAAACAGGTTGATTTCACTAGATGACGTGGAAGTGTTTATGGAGAAGACTGTGTACGTTTGTTTCTTTTTTTGATATAAAGAGCAGTTAGCTGTTTGCCAAGCCTGTGCCGTCTAATTGGTATTTGTTTATGTGCAATATAGGAGCAAATTATTATAAATGATTGTCACTTTTTTTGTCTTTTCAGTGGATGATCCCAACAGTGCTGAATGGAAGGGAACCGTTCACTGTAAGTCAATGCCAGAGTTGATGTATTCTGTGTTATGTGTAGGGTTATACCCTCAACATTTGAAAAAAAAATTACTTTATCTTTTCAATCGTTCATTCTTCCAGAAGGAATATAGTCATATGGTCTTTCTGTTGACATATTTAGAAAATATAATGTGAAGGTATTGTTGAAGTGCAAGGAGAGAAGTAGAAATGAGTTCCTAAAAGTTGTACCACTATTCTGATATCAGTCAAGGATGAAACAGCAGAATCTCAGAGAGTTTTTATCCCTTTTGAATCAGGAGGAATGGAGTGTATTATTTTGTTGTGATCTGTTGGTAAGTAATCTGCAATCAAAGTTAATATTTGTTTGCATTCTCTCTTCCTTTAAGAACATGGACGTGAAGAGAATCGTCGAACGGGTTCTCAAACTTGCCGTAAGTGATACGTACCATGTAAGATTACCTTTCGGAAATTGTGATGTGATGGTGTCTTTTGGGTCCTTCAAAATAGCTCCCTTTTTCATATGTAACAATAACCATTTCTTGTGTAGTTCAATTTGCTTGCCTTATACATCATGATAAGAACTTTCAATTTTTGCATGGACTTTGCAGGAGCTCTTCTTACTGTATGTTTTAAGTTCAACGTATCATTTGTCAATTAGATCAAATTCATGGAGAAGCTCAATCTTTGTGGGGTTTTTTTTTTTGGTGTTTTTTCCTTGTTAGATCTTATTTAATTATGCATAAGAAGTATGAACAAGTGCTTGACTTCACTCTCATGTGGAACAGTAATTGTGGATGAATGCTAGAGTCCGTGTTGACTTTGATAGACATTAAATTGTTAGTGTTTCCATGGAAATAGTGTTTGGGTTGAATTTTCACTATCTAATAGTGTATCCCTACTTTCATCAAAACATTAATTCATTTTACTCTCTCACTCTCTCTTTGGAGTAAGTTCCCTTGGGATGCCACAGTATTTGATTTTTTTTAAAGAATTTTGATGGCATACCTCTCTTCTGACTCCAATGATTCCTGAATGCTGTCGCAGAACCAAATAATGTACTGTCAAGTTTATCCATTTTCAATTCTTTCTCCCCTTAGGTCCCAAACCACATCGTATGGTTGATCTTCTTCTACGCATTCTTCCACTCGCTAATGAACATCTCGGCGGAAGTATGTTATTTTGCTGACCGACAATTCTACCTCGATTGGTGGTAAGCTTTGAGACAAACAGTGCAGCTTGTACTTTTGAAGGTCTGCATGCTATCTTGTCATTATTTCTTAATGAATGTCTGTATGTAATTCCCAGTGTTAGCTGAATGTAGTGATTTCTCAAGTCATCTACAAGGAGTTTACCTACTTCATTTACTTTTGACAGAGATCACTAAAGTTGTTTTTATCTCTCTGTAAATGCATGCTTTATTAATACAGAAAATGCTTCGCAAGCAAATGTGAGTGAAGTTCCTCTAATAGGTAGTTTCATACAAAATTGATACAAAATTGTAAAGCATATTGTTTTTACAAATTCAGAGATTTGTATGAAAGATCAAGTGATGTATCTGAGTGTTATAGTGAACAAATGTGTTAAGCCAGTATAGAGTTCTGTATGGAAATATCAGTTTATGCAGTCAGTTGTCATACTGATGGAATCATTCCATTGTGGATGCACATGCAGACCATATGACAGCATTTCCATCATGAGGATTTTGTCTCCAACTTCCCGCAGGAACTCGGAAACGATTGCATACTTCTGGAAAAACTGGAACATACCTGTACATCGATGGTGTGTCCGGTGAGAGATTCAATTTTTCCTTCAGGAGTTTCTCTTTGTCTTTATGTCATTTGCACATGTTAAATGTCCTGTTTACCTTTGGGAGCAGTGATTTAAAAATGTTCAAGATATCACATTTTATGCGTATGTGTAGGTCTGTTGTACCACAAAACATCCTACCATATATATATTTTTTTTTTGCAATAAAGCCTAAAATATAAGGAGATATCAGTATTTTTCTCAATAAACCGTAACTGTGTAGACGGTTGATAGTCTGGAAACATTTTTATTATAACTACTGTTCACATTTTGTAAATTTAACAATATTTAGCATTGATTTTCCTGATTCAAATTTTTACAGTGGTTGTTTCTATCCCTAACTCACATTTTAAAATTATTTTAAAGCACTAATGCTGGGTTTTTGTTTCATCTGCAAATGGTAAATTATGCCTTTAATATCATAACTACAATGTCTTCACTGTCAAGCAGTGTTGGAAATTAATCTGAAGCAATTGACATTACGTTCGAGGAAATAAGATTGTTGTGCAGTGCCATTATGAAAAACTGGTGAACACAAAACAAAAAGACCAACATTGTTAAAGGACAAGTTCACCTTCATTAACATTAGGATTGAGAGAATGTAGCAATATTAGTAGAACACATCATTGAAAGTTTGAGGAAAATAGGACAATCCGTTCAAAAGTTATGAATTTTTGAATTTTTTGTGCAGTCACCGCTGGATGAGAAGACTACTGCAGTGTATGATGTCACATGCATACAACAATATAAGGAAAATATAAAAAGAATTTCACAAAATTTCATCTTTTGAAAAAAGTACACATTCCCTTGACACGTTACTGACATATGTTATGGGTAATATTATTCCCATTGCCTTTAGAAAGAGGCAAGTCAAGTGCTCTTTTATTACATGAAAAAAGTGAAAATATGTTGAATTTTCTTTACGTTTTCTTTATACTGTTGTACTCATATGACATCAGGAGCCTTAGTAGTCTCCTCATCCAGCGGTTCCAACACAACAATTTTAAAAATTCATAACTTTTGCATCGATTGCCCAATTTTCCTCAAACTTTCACTGATGTGTTCTACTAATATTGCTGCATTCTCATAATCCTTATGTTTATGAAGGTGAACTTGTCCTTTACGTTGTTAGACTGCTCTGAATGATTTCTAATACCACTTTTGCATGTATGCATGCATGCAAAAGAGCACACAAGTGCTGGGAGAGGAGTAGGACCCCTAAGTTTAGGGAACATGTGTATGCTCATGTAAGTTAATAGCAAGATGTTATCAATGCTCCCTACCACAAGAAATCTTATGGACTAGGACATGGGTATGGTTAACCTATGTCATATATAGTGTACAGTTCTGGGTTCAAGATCTGCTTTGAACACATGGTTGTCGTTATCATCGATTCAAAGTAGATTGTACCAGCTGTTTGATTACAGTCCCAGAGATACTGGCACTATTGGTCCATAAACTCAGTCCTTTCAGTTTCCTCATGCACCTTCAAGCTGCAGCCAAGGTTGCATCACTGACAAAATCTCATGCTGTCCGTCTTTCATCTGATCCCCTGCAGACATATCTACAAACCACTCCGGATTAAGGGCTACTCCAGGATGAAATGTCAACTTGTCGTCTTTCTGGTGTCGGCCATATTCCATGAGGTGAGCATTTGCTTCAAGTGTTCACTCTCGTGGGCAGACATGTTTCGATACATAGTTGGATCCTTATATCAAATCTTTGTTGTTGTTTTTTTGCAAATTGGAGCCGACTACCTTTCTTGCAAATTCTTTTGGCATTCATTGTATTTGCAGTCAAACTAAAATTTTAGTCAATATTGTTTTTGGTGGGATTTTTATTTATTTATTTTTTTTTTCAAATGGATATGCTCTATTTTGTCATGGATTGTGAATAGCGGTATCAGCCAACCTAAACTATTTTGCCTGATGTGCAACACAAAGTCTGTTGGGATATTTCCTGTGGTTTGCGGGCACCAATTTCCAAGAAGTGGTCTTGTGCTTGCTTGTCACAAGTTACTAGGTGTCTGTGTATGTTTTTTTTTTTTTTTTTTCATTGAATCCATTGCTTTAAGATAGAATGAGTGAACACTAGATAATGAATGGGTGAATGAATAATCAGTTGCATTTTTTTTTTGTTACATGCCAAGTACATGCTGTGATGTTATCATCAGCTGAGCAGAGCGATAGATGAAGTATGGATGATGTAGGCATCGTAAAGTTACAGCAGGACTATACACTAATGCTTTTTCTTTTTTTTTCTACTAGTCCGACCTGTATGTCGGACCAGTAGGTACCCAGTTTTTCCATATTTGTACTTGGTCCATTCCTGAAAAAGTTACTGGTCTGACAGCAATTTTTACTGGTCAGGGACCATCCGACCAGTACCAATGACATGTGCAGCGTTGGTTACTAACTAACAAGCCTGTAGGAAATCTCAAACCTGGCTCTTTTGTTTTCTTTCTCCAGTATCTGGTGAGCATCCCTCTCCAGATGTTCCGTCTGTGGGCGTTCTTTGGCATGCTTCTCCAGGTAAGACCCTGAAGGATGAACGAAACAACGGCCCCTTGGGGGTGGTATTTTTAGCCCGTTTTAATTCTTTTTAAGTCTGTTGTAACAAATCAATATTCAGAACACTGTTCTAACTCTGTTGTTACTTTTGTTTTAAATTCTGTTGTAACTTTGTTTTATCTTGCACTCTCTCTCTCATAGGCAGTTTCATTCCTGATGTTATTATTTATATTGACAGCAAATGTTACTGTTATAGCTTGTGCTTATGATAACAATATTGTAAAAGTTTAAATTTTAGTGGGTGTTGAATTTTTTGGGCATTTCGCGCAACCAGAAACTAGCACGAAAATAGAAGCACACAAATGTTTTTGATTGCCATATGTCCCCTTACTTACTGTTTTGATTCCGCGGAATTAAAAACATGCGAAACTCTTCATACCGGGCCGAGCGCGAAAAATTAGTTGTGTGAAAATATCCACTTTTACAGTAGTAGTAGTAGTAGTAGTAGTAGTAGTAGTAGTAGTTGTAGTAGTAGTAGTATATAGTAGTAGTAGTAGTAGTAGTTGTAGTAATAGCAGTATTAATATTAGTGATAATAGTAATAAGTATGATAATATAATGATTGTAGTCATAGTAATGATAATAACAGTAATAATACTATACATGATTTACACTTTCTTCCCTTGGCATTCTCCATCTTCCCTTGCTTCGTACAGCTTCCGCTTGCCTTGCTCACGGAACGTGTCGATGGTCACGTGGGCAACATGCTGGTCTGGCTGTCTCTCATCATCGGCCAGCCAGTAGCAATCTTCCTGTACTTCCACGACTACCTTGTGTTGCACGGGACGTTGCTCTCCCAAGTGGCCAATGCGACGGCCACCCCGTAACATCAGGGGTGGCCTCTTTTTTTTTCTGTCTCACAACATCCTTTCACTACTCTTTTCTGTCTCGCAACTTCCCGTCACTTAAAGCAAGTAATTGATTTTTTTGGAGTGGTAAAAAAGTTAAAAAAATTGTGAATTTTGTAGAGATGAGAAAGACACTGAGGTTTTCTTATCCTTGCTCTTATCATGGTATGGTCGCATGGGGGAAGAGCAAGTTGACAAGCCGTGCATCTAGGGAGATGAGGTTGAGCGAGGAAGTAGGGTGTGGGGCTGATGGCTGGTTGCTGCGGGGAGCAGTGGGCCGGGATGCCTCGGCTGTCTCAGGATTCGACGTGGAGTAGGTTCGGGGATTACGCACCCAAGTCTGGCAGTAGGTGGGGCAGGGTTACGAGGTGTGCGCTACCTTCTGGTGTGTGAGGGAGCCCTTCTTCTGCCTCCTGAGACCAGCCGGTGTTGGAAATGTCCCAAGGCAGTATGGGCTGCTTGGCATGCACCATCCCAGTGCTCTGATGCAGGGGATGGCAGTCTGTCTCAGACCTGTGCATTTCTGCTGGAGTAGATGGGCTTATTCACAGTTGCACGACAGCCTCTTGGAATTGGATAAAGAGAGAGTGTTCCCTATGGTGATCCTGCACTCTCCAGGTGCCAAATCTGTACACTGAACATCCTGTGTACCTGTTGCAGTGCCATTAGAAAGATCATGTGGCTGCCAGTGACATCATACAATCAGTGGGGAATGCTAATTGCTGCCATATTGTGAGATGCCAGCTGGACCAACTGTCTTCCTCCCTGGTGGGCAGTTAATGATTACTCACATCAAACATCTTGGTTAAAAACTATTGTGAAAGCACACACTTACTCAACCCTTGTCTAATAATAGAGCATCCGTCTGTAAGAGTACTCTCCTCTTTGCCATCATTTTATTTTTCCATCCATGGTTATCCTAAGTAAAAAAAATCATGTAATCCTGAATCATTTGGGAATGCACCTGAAACTTATCCCATCTGACTCAGACGGTTGTTGTTTTCACTGCTGGCACCATCTGGCATCACTTGAGGGAACTCACTGCACCTTTCCCTCGAGCCGTGCTAGCTTGCACCTTGCACTGTGGCGCGCAGTCTGTGGGTCCATGCTTGTACTGTGAAGACAGTACACCCCGACCTCACTCTGAATTCCAACCCCAGACAACCTCGGAGCCTGACATCAGGAGTTGCTTGGTCCTCACATGCAGGGCGTGGCTGGAATTTTGAGGTAGTTGGGCATGATGGGAGGGGGATCTAGTCATACATGAGCCAAGGACAGAGGTTGACTTGGACCATGGTTGCAACTTACCACCATTGAATGTTTAGCAACGACTTGGACTGGAGATTTGGGGATGCATGCTTGGTTAACAGTGATCTGTTACGCCTGTAGAACCACATTCAGTTCTTAGATCTTGAATGCTCAACTTCTTTCACAACCCCACATCACACTTCATACACACCCATCCGGCACAGTTCTACAATATCTAGCATCTTGGAAACGGATACATTTCATGTGTTCCACACAATATCCATCTACTACCCATACCACCTCTGTCCTTTGGGACCCAGGGCTGCCGAGTAGGTAAGATTTTACATCGTTTTGATATGTTTTTGCTCTTCATTCAATTTATGTTCTTTTGATATGATTATGTCGTAGTGTAAGATTTTATTTATTAAGCATAGTATTTCAAATGTTCCTATTGTTATTTTATGCTTATTGCTCGCCATATATATGTATATTTTTTTTCTTTTTTAACTCTGCACAGATTATTTATTCTTTTTATGTGCAGAGTTTGGCAGCACTGGGTCCCACCGTTGTAGTTTTTTTTACAGTACTAAAATCCACCCCTAACATTTACACACCATTGTCATTCCGGATAGCAGGTCATAGATTTCAGAACTGAGTGTAGTTCTACAAATGTTGCAAATCACTGTCAATCAGGTGTGATTACTTGGTCTGCTGTTTGAGCCGTTGCTGACATCCAGTGGGGGTATGTTGTCGCTCTGTTCCACTGCAACCTTTTGTCTCTGACTTATGCATGGTTGGCTTCTCTTGTCTGTGTGCTCAGTTGCCTCAATTTTCGAGTCGCGGTTGGATTTGAGGTCCAGTTTATTCCCGGTGTCACTTTCTGGGGGCGTCTGAGGTTTGGGGTCCAGTGTGGTGTTGAGATGCGCCGTCTTTGCAGTACAATCAAAGGCCTGTGGACTGTGTACCACAACGCCAGATGCAAACCATTTTTGTTCGAGTAAAGGTATAATGAGTCTCTGTGAGTGGTGTCATATGGTGCCAGGTAGTGGAGCATCGATCCATCATGTTAGGCGGGAAAGTTTTAGGTCTGTTCCCAAATGATTCAGGATTTCATGACTTTCCAGTAAAACAAAATCTACAAATTACCTAAGGATGTCTCTCAATGGGACAAATTTCATACCTGGCCACCATTAGATTTCTGGAAATAGATGTGGAGCAAGCAGTATATTTCAGTTCTCAAAATACTACCAACCCAAACTCAAGTCTTATTGTCAGCTCAATACTTCATTTATTCATCCATTTAGACATCTGCTTGCTCACACATTCATTTTTTAATCCATTAATGCATGACCTGTGGATGCCCTTGTTCATCCCTCCTCGTGCATTTATTTCATCATTCAGGCATTCATCATTTATGTGATTGTCTCTTTCATAATTCAATATTCAAAATGTCCATATCAATCATTCCAATTCAGTCCAGGTCAGCTGTAGCAGTGACCTGGGAGTTGCTCAGTTTCCCTGTATGTTACCTCCACTAAAAAAAAAAAAAAAAAAAAAAAAAAAAAACACTAAGAAAACCCCCCCAAAAAAAAAAAATAATAATAAAAATAAAAAATAAAAAAAAGCAAAAACTACTGGAAGCATTCTCAACAAATGCTTTGTAAAGATATGCAACCTGCATATCTTTGGGATAGGTTTAGTAACCCATTTAAACATAATCTCTATCTGTACAGGATAAATCAAGCAACCCAACTAAACTTGCTTGTAAAAAGATAAAAATATAATAAAAAATGAAAAACAATAAAAAAACAAACAAACAAACAAACAAAAAGAGAGAATACAGCCAAGTGTACAGGACTTTACAGAGCCAAGTACATGTCTTGCCGTAAAGGGGTGGGGGTGGGGAGGGGAACAATTCTCTATGTCTACTGCCCTGTCTTGCCAACTTTACACAATGGCAATCAGATTCCCAAAGCTCCCATCTCACTGAAATCTTGTCACTTGTAATCTTTAGCGTCCCATGCACCAGCATGTTCCATCATCAGTTGGTTGCAGAGAGGTCGTCGTGCTTCTGGTGATCCGCAGACCCTTCTGCCTACTCGCAGAGATGTGCACAACGTGACAGCTGCTAGAACCAGCACCTCTGCAGTGGGGTGGCCCATGTTGAAGGGCCATTACTGCTGCAGGCATTCCAGCAACTGGCCTGTTTGAAGGTAGGTGGTGGTGGGTGCGGTTGGTAAACCCTTGTCCCTCTCACGCTTGGAAGTAATGTTCACCGAGTGGCCCTTCTTCCCTGCTGCTTTACACAAGTGTGTGATCTCGGTGCCTTCCTTGCGGCGATGACTGGGGCGACCGAGGCATTCTTGCTCCCTGTCTTCTTGTCAGCGGTCAGACACGGGTCTCTGCTCTGCTTCGTCCTCCAGCTCATTTTCCCTGCCTGTTTCGGTCAGTTGCTCGTTCTTTTTCTTCTGTTGCCATGCTCTGATCTGAGTCGGGTGAAAGGATCGTTGGTGTGTTTCAAGTCTCTGCAAAACTTCAGGTCAAGGAAGTAAAGGAGAGGGAAAAAAAGCTGGTTCTTTGACTCATTCTTCTATAAAATGGCTTTGGTACAGTGAGCAGGCCAACCTAGTTTGTCATTCTGACATGCATTATGCAAATGTGGTAGTTATTGATGGTCATGCAATTTGAATGATACGTTAGCTGCTATCATAAATGAAATATCATGTTTGAAATAAAGTGACTGTGCCAGGTGGATATGAACAACTCTTGGTTGATGCGATGTGATGCCGATTATGGCAGTACAATGGATTGTTTTTGTTTTTTTCTTCTTATGCATTGGCCAAAGATATTTTCAAGGTAAAGTTCATTCAAAGTCCTTCACTAGAGGGTATGATAATGCACACTTTTCATATGGCAGTGTTGAACATGTGAAGTCATTGAAAGGGGTTGTCTAATGTAATTGTTCCTCTTACACGCCCAAGTCAAATCCAGCTTTAAAAGATAAAAAAAAGAACCAGTTATGTCATATTTCATGGTTTGTTCATCCTAAACATTAATCTCCATAGTATACGCATAGACCATTAATCCTTTGTGAACTTTGAGTGTCAATTGGCCCAGACAACCCCATAGCATTGTGCACACTGCCCTAGTAGATTTATGTCCCTGGCATAGAAAGGGTTAACAGTGTTCCTCTTCATGGTATTTGCTGAATGTGATGAGAATGATATCATCTCTCTCACACTTTCACTTTTATAACTTGTCTCTGTAAATAAAGAGTATCTGACCATCTATGTTAAAGCATATTGTGTTGTGATGTTGCTTCTCGACTCATTTGTATGCAACTGCAAACTTGGTCTGGTGAAGTATCATTTCTCAAGTCAGTGCATTGTAACACTCTGGTTTTACTGTATAAGCTGTTATTTTTGTGTACAGATATTTTTGCAAATGAGGAGGTGACAGACATTTTCGCGAGATTTTGTTTTCGTTAATTGCCACCGAGGCTACTGTAAGTTCGCTCTCAGCCTTAGCGCATGACGACATTTTTTGCGTATTGTTAAATTTGTGGTCAATCTGTGATTCGCGAAATTCGCGAAAATTAAACCCTCGCGAAAGTAACAGCTTATACAGTAAACAGAAAAAGATGAAATATGACATTTTAAACAAATCATTCCAAAAGGAGTTTTGTTTGTGATGAAGAGAGTAATGTAGTTGCCAAAGATCAGTTAAACTTTGGAACAAGATTGGACAAAGATGACACAGTGACAGTTATGTGTGGATAGGAGTGAAGTGTTTACCATGAAAGTTTGTGGACACCGTGAAATAATGGTCTGGTTACTTCCCCATGTTTACTGTTCACGATACAAATCATCATTCTGATAAAACCTCAATGAAGAACTTTGCTTCCTCTCTCTAATGAAATTAAACGAGTGGATTTTGTGGAGATCTTTTAAAGAAGGGTCATGGAGAAAGGGTTTCAGGTGTTTGAACATTCACTGGAAAAATATTTGAAATGGCTGAGGATTCTGTTGCAACTCTGCCCGAAGGAACGCAATGTTAGCTCTCTCGAGTGATGACCTACTAAAATTTGACCAAGTTTGTGCAAGAAATCACTGACGTGCTTGTTTATTCATACACTGCTTCCATTTGAAGTAACTCTTTTATGTGTATGTGTATTATTGCTGTGTAAAACATAACATCATGCAAATTCTGCATGAAGGGTATATCAGCAAAGGAAGACTGAGAGAGAAAAACAAAAATAAACAAAGAGGCCGATACCTGATGTGCCATGCCTTTTGCATAAATGACGGTCGCCATGGTGATCAACCACAATGCATTCTGCAGAGAGCGTACTGAAGTGGAGTGGATGAAACAATTATGACAAGTGCCAAGCATGATTGATTAAAATGCATGATTCATGAGATGTGGTGATTCAAGGCAGATTATTATTATGATGTTATAGTTGCAATCATATGATCTAGGGTCTCTGGAAGAGAAAAATAAAAATAAATGATTTTAAAAAAAAATACAAGTTGAAGAGGTAGGATTTTCTACTGCTTTTCATTTTATCACAAGGTGCTTTGCAATCCTATTGTCCTGTGATGTAGAGATGTTGAAAACCGACTGCCTTAAACCATGATTTTATGCTCCAAAATGGCATTGGTTTTGAAGAGTGTTGTGTATGCATGGTACCAAATGAAAAAATAGTCTCAACTCATTTCAAATTGCATTTGTTAAATGAGAAGGGGGGGGGGGGTTGCTCATGCTTCTCTAAGAAGGCCCAGATCATTTTTAATTCTTCATTTTGTATTATGTGGGAAGAAATGAAAATGAAATGAACTGCATTAGAGGGTGGTAGAGTAGTCGGAAGAGTAGATTGAATATTTTATAATGTAGCCCTCTCGTACTGCCAGTTTAGGTTAAGAGATGGTATACTGGAATCATGTGTATAAATCATTCATGAAAACTTGTATATGAAATGATCCTGTTTTTGAAATAGACATTATCTATCCAGGAATGTGTACTATGAATGCAGTTTTCAGTTATGATTATTTTCTCGTTATCAACAACAAAAAATAATACCTAATACCTATTTTAGTCTGAAATTATGTGTGGCTCATTACAGATCTTTTCATTGACTACAGTAACAAAAATCAGTTGAGAAAAGGGCATAATGCATTGTATAAAGTTATGGGAGTTAACCCCTTCCATTGGCTTTCATCAGCCGGTGAAAGAGCTTATCACTAGTTTGCCATTTAAGCTGTGAAGGGGATAGGAGTGTACCATCTTTCAGTTTTCACAGGATATTTAATATTTGGCTGTGATGTTATCAGCATTATGGGAGAGCAGGTGATGTTTTATTTTGAATGGTTGAGATAAAAATATGCAATCATCTACTTATATGAAAAAACATTAACCATTGAATGATTAAATGCCTTCATATTAATTTAGTTCACTTTGTGCTCACAAAATGCCCTCTGGCTATGTTAATGTGATACCATGAGGGGAATCTGTTTTGGTCGTAAGCATTTCTTGTTTCCACAGAAACATATCGCATGGTGCAGAAATGAAGTTGGCCTTGACATAACAAACGAGTTGAAAAACTTAATAATAGAAAATCACTTTCAGTATTACATTTTTGGCCTTGTGATGTACTGGAGGTAAAAAGAAAACCCTGTATGATGGAAGCAAAGGACTCTCAGATCAGTTGAAAGTGAAGGTTTGATGATGACCTGAACATTTTTCTAATAATATGAAGAAATTGAAATGAATGTCACCACCACATGCTTCTCTTACATGCACTGGGTTTGTATAAATTGTTCACTATTGTTCAGTTTGACTCGTCTAAAGGTTGTTCATAAATCTTCTTTTCTTGCCTTTTTAAGAACAGATGCCAGTTCCGTGTATGTTGCATACAATAGCACATGGAAAGAGTGGCTATGAAATCATTGTGTCTGTGTCTCTGTTGGTTGGTCAGTTGACAAACCTTTCCAAGAAAAAATACAATGATGATATGATCACTTTGAAATTGTGTAATCGTCAGCCTCATGCCAGAAGGGCCTTAACACCATAGACTTTGTACACTGTTAGGGCCCTTTTGGCATGCGGCCGACGAAATATCGTCTTACATACTGAAGTGTATAATGCTTTTGATCCAGCAGCCTAGTTATCACTGCCTTGGTGTCTGAACTTTGTAAGCTTGAATTACATCATGAGGGTCATTCGGGATAATTGATTGGCATTCTATACATCGAAATGCTGTAAGAGAAGAAGGAAAAAAAAAAAACACTGAAAAACTGTAGTGTCGTATAGTTTTGTTATGCCTCCGCCACGAAGTGGTGCCGGAGGCATTATGTTTTCGGGTTGTCCGTCCGTACGTACGTACGTCCGTATGTACGTCCGCACGTCCGTCCGCTTTCGTTTACGCGATAACTTGAGTAATATTGACTGGAATTTTATCAATCTTGGTCCAAGTATAAAGTATGATGGGGCAATTATTTGATTAGATTTTGGGTGAAATCGGCCAAAGGTCAAAGGTCAAGGTCAAATCATGAAATTGTATCCGTTTACGCGATAACTCAAGACTGGATGAAGCAAATTTCACCAAACTTTTTCGGAGGATGATTTATGATGGAGCAATTACTTGATCAGTTTTTTAGTGAAATCGGACAGAGGTCAAAGGTCAAAGATCAAGGTCAAATCCTAAAATTTATCTCTTTATGTGATAACTCAAAACTGGATGAAGCAGCTTTCACCAAACTTGGTCCAAGGATGATGTATGATGGGACAATTAGTTGAGTAGATGTTAGGGACATTGGCAAGAGGTCAAAGGTCAAAAGGTCAAGGTCAAATGCTAAAAATGTTGCTATTTCCCCCATATCTATGCAATGCCCAAAGCATTTTCTTGAAACTTAGTGTAGACATGTACTACTGCATAAAGATTCTCCAGAGAGTTTCATGTCATAAGGTCAAAGGTCAAAAGGTCAAAGGTTAGGTGAAAATGTTGCAATATCACTTTTCTCGCAAATGGTTCAATGTATCTTCATGGAACTTGGTACATACGTATGTACTGACTGGCAGGGATTATCTAGGGAATTTAGGGGTCATGGGTCAATAGTCAGGGGTCAAAGGTCAAGGTCAACTTCTCAAAATTTTACTATTTCCCTCATATACTAGTATATGCAATGCTTGCATTATTAGTTTAAAAACTTAATATATACATGCATTACTTAATGGAGATTCTCCGGGAAATTTCCAGCCAGAAGGTCAAAGGTCAAAGTTTAAGGGTCAAAGGCCAGATTTCAATGCCCCCCAAATAATCTATTGTACTGTAATTACACTCTTTCTTCATACCTTGGAAATTACTCAATGCATAAACTTATAAAAGGGTCCGTCAGAAGTCAAGTAAAAATTCTCAATTCCCTAAATATGTGTAACTGCACTCTTAGACAATCATAGCAAACCCAGTTCAAGGAAAGTGAACATTCAAGATATTTCTGACAAACCTGTCATTTCAATATTTTGCCAGTTATGTGAAACTGTCATCACACATTGTGAAGACATTGTACTACGCACCTATTTGGAGAATCATGCATTATGGCGGAGGCATCAGTCGCCATAGCGACATTTCTAGTTTGATCTGAGTTGATTATTTTCTGCAGTGATCCATATCATTCCAACTGTCAGACAATTCATACATGGAAAGTTGTATCATCACTGCCAATCACTTAAAGTGACGGTATAATTTTGGTTGAGATGGGGATTCAAGTTTTCACTTTTTGTGAGATAACTAAAAAGTACTTTTACAAACTCTTAAAGAGCATACAATTCTAAGAGGAATTAAAAGTTTATTTGATGAAACTCAATTTTAAAATGGCTGAGATATCCAAAAACAGAGCAAAACAACATGGTCCTAATAAAAGGTGGGTCCCTACCTTTTATTAGGACCACTTTGTCTTTGATATCTCAGCCATTTTAAAAGTGATTTTCATCAGATACACTTTTTATTCCTTTTCAATTTGTATGCTCTTTCATATTTCATGCAAGGGGTTTCTCATTATCCCATATAAAGTTAAACTCTGAATCCCCATCTCAACCAAAACTAAACCATTCCATTCAGTGCCCAGGTCCTTTGATTATTTCTCTCTTTTTTTTTCAGTACCAAGGTATGTACGGAAACACTTTAAATATGCAGATACAATTTCTCATTATTACAAGTCCATTGTTCTCATGCATTGTAGTGGGCTATGCAGACCTGAAACACCATTTGCCAGGCTCCAATGTGATCACATAAAAGTGAGGCTCTCCTGCTCCCAGGGGTTATTTAGAAGAAAATTTGCAGCTGTCAATACTCAGCTGTCAATATTTGCCATTGTTTTGTTTGATGGTGCTACACCTATTTCCTTCATTGATTTGATTAGGGAAGCCTGATTGTAAGTCATAATAAGACACTCTAGAGCTAGACTAGAGTGCTCCTGAAGTTGTTTTCGTACCAAAAGAGTCAAACCAAAGTCGAAGCACTTCTTCCATACGCACTCCTGCGTATTAGAATATTGTAATTGTCAAAAGCTCTATTGTTTCCAGCTACGTTTAGAAACTGAAAGACGAGATATGACGAATAAGGAATTGTTCACATGACATTTTTTTCCCTTCGCTGTTTACTAAACATGTTTTTTATCTTTCACTCGTTCAGCGCGTGGCGCATATAAATATGAAATATGTTTACAGTTTGTTCTCCTGCACTATCGGTTGTCAGGGTTTTTGGTAAAGTAGGAAGTATATTGTAAGGACCAATGTGATACAATCTGCTGTAATATTCATGTAATTGAATCATCGAAAAAACTCATGCCAGAAGTTGAGACTAGAAAGTTGCAATATGGGCCCGTATATGAAGAGTGACTTTTTTTTGATGTCTTGCACTGACTGTGTTAGGATATCATTATGAATCTTGTGGTCAAAAAGTGAAATGTGCTGTCTTTGTGAACACAGGAATATATTGTAATGTTTTACCTATGCGTTTGGGGACATGACGTCATACATAGTTTACTTTAAATTGCTATTGTACCTGTGTGTATGTATATAATATAAAGCCATCCAAATCCATATTTACAGGAAAAAAAATGTTCCGTGATATTAGAAGTTGCAGGTAATATATTTGTACATTTTGATCTCTTTGAATGAGAAGATGTTATAGAATATTATGTATATAAGAGCTACGGATACTCCGGATGTGTTTAATAGTGATACTTGCAATGAAAAGACTGTTTAGCAGTCTACAAGCAGACCAGCCGACCGCAGTAAAAATTACTTGCCTATATTTGCAGAGCCTCATATACACAGTTAGTAGAAAAGGTTATGTTGGTTTCATGGAGGCAAGGATAAGAAGCAAACAAAATGTAAAAAAAAAAAAAAGTGGGGAAAATCGACAAAGTTTACAAATATGGACTGATCACTGTTCAATGATTTAAATCTGAGTCTTCCTGGAATGTGCATGTCTCTCTTGGGCTACGTATCATCGTCTTATCAGAATATCCCAATTTTTGCCACGACGCATTAACCTTGCAGAGTTACCCTGTAATAGTCTCTCTGATTCAGCAAAATGTATAGATAATGAATAAATAAACATCTATATAAATAAAAATAAACATGATTGAATAAATTCATAAGTAAATGAATAAAGGAATGATTGAATTGTAGATTGATAAATGATAACTGAAAAAAAATAAGTGAAGAAATAAATGAAATCAATGTCCTGACAAGACTCTCGTCAATTTTGAATTACATGTACATGTATTTTTACGTGTACGCGTTTATTGCAATTTCCTGTGATTTTCCGATTTTCCCGACTTTGGGATGTGTACGTGAGGAGCTCTCACCTATCCTCTATGCCATCACGCCACTGATCCTCGGCACACGGGTGGACAAGAATGAGTGTGGTTTTCAAACGTATAGACTAGAAATAGATAAGTCAGTCCATTCAGTAAAAGGAAAGCCACTTGCCTTTTAACCACGCAATTTGCCCAGCCGACACATCTTGACCCAGTTTGATCATCTTGACCCTTTCTCGCAACGTTTGAGAACATACTAGTTATAACATATTATAATCTCATGAAGTGCATGTGGGTACAAATGTATTTTTGTTTTATGAGTAGTCGTAATTGGTAGTGCATAAATGACATGTACGTGATAAGTGAATTGTTTGCTATACATTATAGCCAACACTGCCATGTAGAGACATTATAGTGCGGAGTTCCCGTTATTGGAAGATTTTCATCATTGATGTTCCAAATGGTGTCGCGTAAATGCTAAGTTGTTGCTTATTCCTTACCCCCGAAAAGTGTCGGGAGCATAAATGTTATTTAAATAATGTTATAAATGCCCGATGGCTTGTTCGTGGTCAAAGGTCATAGGTCACAGGACTTTGGAAAAACAAAACAAAACAAAACAAAACAAAACGTTCGTTTTCCCGGCCATATTGTAAGCTTCGAATGCCCAATATTCATAGTAATAATTTGATCTTAAAAGGAGAGAAATCTAGACGTACAGGTAAAATACGGGCGAAAGGTCAGGGTCAAGGTTACTGTACTTTAACCCAAAATTCATATAACGGCCAGTAAAGTCCATTGATACAGTATGAATTGGTGCTGTGATAGACATATTGGTATGTAGCTGAAAAGATAGGGGCAAAAGGTTGAGGTCATGGACGATTTTCTCGCCACCACAAAGTCAGCGACGAATAGAAATGCATCTTTGAAAAGTTAAGAAAAATGTGTCAAACCCTTCTTGGTGTAAATGGGGGATGTTAAACCATCGATCCTCACGTTCAAAGGCTGAGATCCGCAAACTTCATCCAACATGTGGTGTATGTGGTGTATTACAGTATGAGAGGAAGGCGAATGCTTCCTATTTAACCGCGCGCTGCAGTCGCATTGCTCCAGTTTATGCCGATGTAGGCCTAACTACATCCATTCTAGCTGATTTTTTATATATATTATATATATATATATATATATATATATATATATATATATATTTTTTTTTTTTTTTTTTTTTTTTTTTTTTTAAATACAAAATTTAACATGATAAACTTCGATTTGCAGGAATGGTAATCTCTGCTCCTGTATACATCACGTGAAGTATTGTTGCTTTCGCTTCACGAGGACAGTTGTTAATTATTATGTAATAGTAGTATGTACAGGCAAGATAAAACCTGTATGATATCGATGCGTGATGAGTGTTCAACGAAGAGACCTTTATGTATTTTTCATATCATTTTCAAGCGTGCACTATTCCATTTGTACTTGAAAGAATTCTTTATTGGTTTGTAATAAAAGATCATGAAGTTCGCATTCTGTATTACGGTTGCATTCCGTGAGTGGTAAGACGACTCGGTGTCCTTGAAGACAAATAGTGCTCTTTTAGCGAGTGTTTTGTGCGTGAGAATGTCGTCGAATTTCTCGTGCAAATGAAAGTAGGTAAGTATTATTAGTGAATAACACGATCATTTCTTGAAGTGTTACTTGAGTGAAAACGTTGGAACTACATGTATATCAGTAGAATGCTTTTACCACTCATGACAACAGAATAAGTCGTAAATGAATGAGCTGAGTGAACTGATCGGACTCGGGGGAAAGTCAGACGAATTGAAAATAGGATTGTTATTGGACAAAAATGGGATTGTGCTGTCATGAAATGATAAAATGTTCGAGATTTTACGAGAGATAGAAGATAATGGCGGTCGGTTTTCACTTGACTGTATATACACACGGAGAACTGACTGTTTCTACATTGAATGTCATTCTGTAATGACATTGGATTGTACTTGTCGGATGGTTTTGTGTGCCATTTCATTCATATAGTAATAACCGTGCAACCATCGGGATAAACTGGCCGTATATAGTAAATCTTAATTAGTCACCAATCAACAAATAAATTATGCTGCAAGATAAAGGGTTACCGAGAATAATGCATAAATTCGTAACATCCATGGCTTTCGTCGAACATCGGATTTCCTTTCACATGAATTATTATTATTTGTGTGTGTGTGTGTATGTGTGTGTGTGTTTGTTTGTTTGTTTTTATACTGTTCGTGGAATATGCTCTGCCGCAAACCAATCATTCCTTTCGTTTCATCTGGGGCGTTCTGACAATTTACAGATTCACTATTAGATACTTCTTTTTTTTTGCATTATATAAATAGGTATTTACTCTAAAAAATGAACGCTTAATCAACATTTGAATTTTAATGTCACTCCGAAGACCTTTTGTTAAATGTTAAATTTAACACCCAGAATGTTGAACTACCATTCCGGAAATGGTAAATCCACACACACACACGCACAAACACAATCCCTGCCGTAAGGATTAGGAGGAAGAGGACAAAGAGCAGGGGCTGGACGACGACGACGACGACGACAACAACAACAACAGCAACAACAACAACAACAACAACAACAACGTATCAACACCGTCCCTGCAGAAATTTTGTCCATGCTGTGTATATAACTCCAATCAAAGTGCACATGCGCAGATGTTGTCTTTACAGAATGATGCGTGTGCGATATGGCGTAATTGCTCAAATTCGTTAATATTCATATCCCCCGTGCACCGCTTCTCTTCATCTCTATACCAGTATTATACGATTAACTGCAACACGGCGAGTCCAATCCATTTCACATTACCACCACACCGGCTTGTTTCTGTTTGCGCCGCCCTTTGTGTTCATCACTTTATAAATCATTACCTCGTGTGACTGCTACTCACTTGTCGTTCCAAACGTTTTCACAAATGCTGCGTGGCGGCTTGATCTGGTACCAGTCAGGATTTTCACACGGCTTCCCTCTCGGTAAGAAAATAATCAATATTTGATATACTTCAGAGTATCACTTTTTCCCTTATCGGATTCTTTTCTTCTTCTTTTCTTCAATTCGGAAAGTCTTAGCAACGCCTCTGAAATTGTTTGTTTGTTTGACTTTTGGACAGTAGACACAGAATTAACCTGAACATCTGAGGAGAAGCTTATTTACAATTCTGAATCTGTTGAAAAGAAAAAATATTACAATACAAAGTTGCCTTTATTACCTGTGAACATTTTTTATAACTTTCCAGAAAACAAAGGGCAGCCCTTTGTTTTATACGTTTTAAATGATTCTGAATTTTAATGCTTCATTAAGTAGTAAAGTGAAGGGCTGCACGGGACGGTCATCGTTTATTTCATAGTGACTGCACTAAACAACTTCTGCGGAATTAGTGTTACGATTTTTTTTTTTTTATTCTACTACAGATTGTTGAACAGTTACTATGCACTATTCTAGACTATGTGCACAGCAAATGAATGACTAACACTCATTAATTTCTGTAATTTGACTCCTGTTAGTCAATGCATTTTGCTTGCAAATGACCTATAGTATGATTATACCATGTAGTGCACATGAGGTCACGTACATTTCTGTAATTTGACTCCTGTTAGTCATATAATGCATTTTGCTTGCAAAATGACCTACTATGATTATAGTATAATCATAGTAGGTCATTTTGCAAGCAAAATGCATTATATGACTAACAGGAGTCAAATTACAATGTTGTATTACAATGTTGTGCCCTTGATGTCATGCAACATGTAACTTGTATGTTATCGAAAGTTAAATAGTTGAATTGAATTGAATTGATGGAATTTTACGTGTTGCTTTAATGTCTTTCAAACCGCTCAAACCGCCCTAATTTTAGGAATTTGTGTATACATACAGGGTTCGACATTGGCGGTGGCCTGGGGTCACAAAAACTTGGTGCCGGATCACCCATTTTATTTATTTATTTGTTTAATTAAATTTATCTACTTATTTATTCATTCATTCATTCATTTATTCATTTTCTTCTTTTTTTAGGCCCGATCGGGCGACTATAAAAGATTAAAAAATGGATTGTCTCTTGCATTTATTTCTTGCCCGTTCATATCTTTATTGGGCCACCAAAATGCCAGATTTAACGGTTTAACCCCTTGTGTGCTTTGTGTACCTATTGACACAGAAAACCCAATAGCGATGTACACACTGTCCAAAGCCCTTGGCGCAAAAAGTGTTAAGAGACCCAAACGGACCAGTGTCGTATATATATATATATATATATATATATATATATATATATATAATTATATATATATGTGTATATATATATATATACACCATATATATATATAAATTTATGTATCATATAGTATATACACCTATCAAGATATATCAAATGATATGAAATAAAAGATTCCATATCTAATCAAAATTAACTCTCACAGCAGACGAAAATATCTTTAGATTCAGGCAATTTCTCAGCGTTTGCCATCTTCGTACGTAGCTCCTGTTTTATCACTCACTTCGGCGAATTAGGTTTTCTTACTTGAAGCTTTTTAATCTACCACACCATGACATTATTGAGGGCGGTAATTATCGGGAGGATCGCAGTCGCTTCACTATTCTCGTCATTCGGAGAATGAGTTTGTCTGATCTGATTTATCAATTGTCTGATTAATCCTTTCCAGGGGGGCGTTTCATGAAGGAACTTGTCGGATAAAATATCTGACAAGTCAATTATATCCGACAAGTTTTGAGAAATTCTTTAGTCTGATTGGCTGATTCCTCTGAACTTGTCGGATATAATTGACTTGTCGGACATTTTATCCGACAAGTTCCTTCATGAAACGCCCCCAGGAGTCATTAGAATTTAATGAAGGAAGCACTGACCTTTCGAAATGCGCATGCAATAATTTATCTTCGTAGGTAAATAATAAAATTGAAAGGGGCAAAGGGTTTCAGGAATAAGAGCAATCTCTCTCACACTATCACACTGTAATCTAATTCCCAGACAGATCAAATCAAGAAACAAACAAACTTACAAACAAACAAACAAAAAGGCACTGTGGTTGTGTGCATTTGACAATGGTCTTTTACTGCTGTTGATTATCATCGCTCCTACTCAGGGAGTTCACTGAAATGAAATATATTTCTAGATGTTTAGGATACCGATGTGCATACCAACCATTTTATATATATGTATGTGTATATATATATATATATATATATATATATATGTATATATATATATATATATATGTATATATATATATATATATATATATATATATATATACATCCTTTTTTTAACTCTGGCTGACTGTTCGAGCCCCCAAAATCTTTAAATCTCAAATTTTGATCGCACGGAATAAAAGTGTATAGTGCATGGCCCAAAATAAACCGGGAACATAACAATCCATTTTGAATCAGAAGTGCTCGACTGATCGAGCCACGAAAAGATAGCACTTGTTGGAAATTTGGTGACCCAACATCAATTTTCAATGGCCTCGTATATTTACTATGGTCACACATATCAAAATTAGGAGTGTATAATGATGTATGAGATATATTATTAGAGAAATGTATTAATTTTGTCATGAAAAAAAAAGTATTAGAAAATTCTAAAATTGCGTGAAAAGCTGCAGGTTATAGAATAGACATTCCAGGCGAAGTTAAAGTTAACTTTAAAAAGTAGTATCATAAAATTAAGAAATTGTTCGAAGTTTCATCAAATCAGGCATAAAATTGATAAATTACTGAACATCAAATTTTCTCAAGAAACAGTATAAGTTAGCAACAACCACAACTTCAAAGTAGACGAAGTTAGTGTTATCGTCACAAGTCTGCCATTGATTCACACACAAATCTTCCTTCAATTTCCTTGTACCGTATGTCCCAAACTTTCCCCAAGAACAACTTAAAAAAACCGATAAATCAATAAGAATGAAATTTCAGGGTATGAAACTGAGTTACTACCTATACATCTAAACAGAAAACTCCATTTGATTTGGTTGAGTGGTGACAGAAAATGGAGGTTTTGAAAAGCATGTCACAAGTCATTTCCCTCTATGCAATTCTTGTAACGAGACACATTGTTCATCGTGTTCCTGCCTTACAAACATGAAGTTGTTCACTGTGTTCTCCCACAAAATGTCTCTTTTGAAAAAGTCACTGCTTCTTTCTTTCAGTTTTTAACTCTTGAAATTGGAAAAAAAAATACATCACAAAGAAATCAGCTTTCTAAGTTTTTTGTTGTTTTGTTTTGCTTTGCTTTGTTTGTTTGTGGTGTTTTCTGTTGTTGTTGTTGTTGCAAAAATTGGTGAGGCGTGGATATGAATGATTACAAAAATATATTAAATCATTAACAATGGAAGACTGGATTGAGCTCCTCCTTTTTGGCTTTCTGTTTTCTGTTTTCCTTGTATTAATTTCTCTCACTTTTTTCAACAGGATGATCATGAAATATAATATTTACGTACTTACATATCTATATTATCTTCATATTTTTTAATAGAATGTTATACGCAGAATTTGAATTCATTTGTTAGTTGCCCTGCTAATTGGGAACAAAATGTTTTAATTCATATGGGTGCTAAGAGCATCCAAGTGATATGGAAGAAACAGACCCATGACATGCCTTACAAAAATCCACATTTCTCGGTAACCACTGGCCCATGGGGATTTCTGATGTTATAGGTAACAAGTTATAGTTTCATACCCTGAAATACCAGTTAGATTGTGTAACTATTTTGAAAGTTATCAATGCAAAAATTCAGATTTTTTTTTTTTTTTTTTTTTTTTTTGGGGGGGGGGGGGGTTCCGGGGGGGGGGGGGGGGGGGGGAGGGTGCATTACTGTATAAAAGGAAACTAGGAAAACTTGTATCCTTCGCACGATCTGTGGATGTGTGTTTTGAAAGTAGCTAGGACTTATGGACAAAAGGAATGGCATAGGTTTGGTTGAGTTGAGGATTCAGTGTTTAACTTTTTGCGATATACTTAGAAACCACTTTATGAAATGTTAAAGAGCATAACAAAAGGTGGGTCTCACCTTTTATTAAGATCGCTTTGTTTTGGATATCGCAGCCATTTCAAAACCAATTTTCATCAAATAAACTTTGAATTCCTTTTAGAAATATTAGCTCTTTCATATTTCATAAAAAGTTTATCATTATCTAAAATATATGTATATATATATATATATATATATATATATATATATAATAGATGCGTTATTAGAACTGTAACTGCTCATATCCAAACACACACACACACGCACACACACACACAGTTGAAAACCTAAAGCCAAATTTCAACCAAAACTGTACAATCTCTTTCAAGGGGTAAAAGGCACGGATACTGTAACTAGAATGCTTAATTGAAAATAACGCATATTATTGCCAACGCGATAAGAAACCCCAAGATCTTGTTTTGTCTCCCCTCGCCATTGCACTCGGGGCCATGCTTTTCATAACTACAGTTTGTTTGTTTGTTCATTTTCCATCTGAGAAGATGGCTGGATAGCCCATATTCAGCTACGTTAAGCTGGTCTTCCATGGGGTCCAGTTGGATGTGAGGTGGGACCACTTCACCGGGTTAAACACCCCTGCTCTTTGCGATGAATAAATGAAGTGGGATCTTTCATGAGTTGTTACTCTCTCATACACGGGACCTCCATTTTATGTCCTATCCGAGGGACAGAGTGTTTTGCCTCTTGCTAGAGGGGACGGTATATATGCTTACACACAACATTGCTCAGTCCAGACTCGGGTTCGAACCCGGGCCGCGTGATCGTGAGGCAGATGCGCTACCGACTGAGGCAACTCACCGCCCTATATTTAATCCTGGCAAAATCCTTCTGTTATACTGTGTGTGTGTGTGCGTGTGTGTGTTTGGATATGAGCATCTGTTTCATTGTTTTTGCCTTCTTTTGTCCTTATGTTGATAACAATGTCCTTAGTACATGCCCTTGGGACTGACGAATTCGATAGAGGAGTAATTTCGTTACTGTGATTGAAATAGTTTTTACGGGATAATTAAGGTGCGCACAAACATCACGTACTTGAGTTTGAATGATTGGCATTGCCTCGTAACGTTCACGGATTCTATTTCATCGGATATGACCTCTTTATTCAAAAGGGGAAACTCTGGACCAGGTAAAGGGGAATTCCAAGCCAGTTATAAGTTAGTCTGATAAGAAAAAGTAAAATCTTACAAGCAAAACTGTGAAAATTTGATCAAAATCGGATAAAAATTAGGGAAGTTATGAAATTGCGTAGTTTTGCTAATTACTGCAAAACAGATCTCGTATGGTTGATGAATATGCAAATGAGTGAGCTGATCACCTTAAAAGTTTCATTGATCGTGTGCTAAAGATGACGAAAATTCAATTTTCTGCTATTTAAGTGTAAAAAAAACCAACCCATAATATCATTTCTAGAAGAATTATTTCAGAGTAATTATCAGTCAGATACATGTATGACGTAAGACTGGGGCATAAATGTGTTTGAATAAAAAGCTAGATATTTGAAGATGCATGTACAAACCAAAGGCAATTTTCGATTAAATGGCATCATCAACTCACTCATTGCATATTCATATTGACTCCTCAAGAACTGTTTTGTAAAAACATAGAGCTAGACTTCACAATTTCATAACTTCCTTCATTTATATCCAATATTGATCAAATTTTCATTTTCACTGTTGTACGATATATAATTGTACTCTTTTCCAAACTAACTATTAACTGGTCCGAAATTTCCATTTAAACGTCACTCTGAATAGACACAGTAAAATTTCATAAGCACAACAGTGAAAATTTGATTAAATCAAATAGACCTTAATATTAGATAAAGATTATATTAAAGTTATAATTATGAAATTGTGAAATTTTGCTCGTTCTTGCAAAAAGGTTTTTCGAATAATTGATATGAATGACCTGATGACATCATCAGATCATAGTTGTCCATTGATGGTGTACAAATAAAAATAGTGACAATTCACTTTTCTGTATGAAAGTGTGAAGCCTTTTGTTATTCCTGACTGAATAATTTTGCCTGTTTTAACTGTTAAATTCAAACAATATTGTTCTCAATTAGTTTGTTCAAATGACTTTGTAGAAAAAGAAGTGCAGAAATAAAATCATTCAATGATAAACAGTCAGATATAATGTGAGGATTTGAGACGGGCATACTTGCATTAAAAAAATAGAAAGTTAAAGATTTTATGTACAAACTATGACAAGCTGATAGATAATAGCATAATTTTATTCATATTTCCCACTCAATAGCTGTTCTATGAAATTACTGAAAATTCACAATTTTATAACTTCCTTGATATTTATCTGATTTTGATCAAATTTCACAAATTGTGCTTTGAATATTTTACTATTTCTTATCAGAATATATATTTTTTTCCGGTTCGGAATTTCTCTTTAAAATAGATGACACATAGAAGACTTCCAGTCTCAAAGTATCACTTAGAAAGGTCATTTCGCTCTTTCGCCTATTCACACATTTATTTCAACATTTAAAAAAAGTAATTAATGAAAATACAAATTGTGTGTAACAGTCGTTCTCTCGATAAATGTTGTCTAAGTCTAAGTAACCAAGAGATGAGGTAAATGATATCATGCACTTTTCTCTTTTTTTAAAAACTTTTTTTACATGCATCTTATTGACTTCCAGGTGCGTTTTGATTTCGCGCTAAAAGACATGGCATAATCATGATAAGCACTCAATTGTTCATTCCCCCAGAATCGATACATCAATCCATCGATACAATATAATCTCACATCATCAACCATACTCTTATTTTTGTCCAACTTTGATAGTAGCGATAATCTATCTGTAAATCAACTTTGTAAAAAAGAGTAATTAACTAAATCTCTTTCACCACACTAGGTTTTTATCACTTTGGAAAATAAGGTTTGCAAAAGAGAAGATGTTGAGGACTTCCATATGAGGAGCTGTTACGAATAAATATTGACATCCCAGCCTGGTGCAGAGACTACAATTTAATTTGGGAATATAATGGTGAATTCAAACACGCCTTTGTGCGATCAATCCTATAGCACGCCATGAGACTTTGGTAAAGCCTTTCATCAGAGCGTCGCCTTATAGGGCATTGCAGAATTATGTCCAATGACCATACATACATTTACCAAGTCCAATGACCATACATACATTTACCAAGTCTCTAGTACATAGTGTTCACATTTTCATTTTGTCCTTTGTGTATGGATGATGGGAAAATTCATCATTCATATTGCAGCATAGTTCCCCTGCATCAATCTATTCGTTGTGACCCACTTTTTTTTTTTTTTTTGTCTGTCAAAAATTAATGTGAATTATCCTGCGGGTGGCCATTTTGAAAAGATAATTCCAGTCCCATGGCGATTTGAGATTATTGCGATCCAATTAAGCGCCAGAAAAGTACGCCATAGAGAGCGTATAAAAAAAAAAGGTGATTCAACTTTGGAGGGTTACCCTTTCATAATTGTCAGCTCTTGAGAGTGCAGATTTAATTTGTAGGAAAGAAGAACTCTTCGTCTTTCCATTGATACCTAATTATGTTGACAAATGTCATGCATGACTGAGCACATGAACTTTAAAGACAACAATGACAAATTGCACTTTTTCCAAGTTTGAGTGTCACATGAAGGAACAATGAATGCCTGAATGTATGGGATCTGTCGACGAAAGCGGTCAAATTATTACTATTATTTTTTTAATACGCTTTGCAACGTTCTAGACCAGGAGCTGGCTGCTGGTCAATTTACCCCTTAAAGCCCAAAAGGTTTGACCCCTCAAAGTTACTGGGGCCACCCCCCTCAGTACAAAACTGGGCGTCAGCCTGATACCTGAGGGCGGGGTCGTCCCCCAGGGACCCCCCTAAAACGCCCCCTGGCGGGTGTAATTTACCCCATGGAGCCCATGGACCAAACCTGGTCTAAAAGAATGGCCTAGGGGTGTACAATCATAATAAAAATATAAAAACTGACAAAATATCTGGTCGGGAAAGGGGTTGCCAGACCGTCCCCCTCTGGGCCCCCCCCCCCCCCCCCCCCCTCCCCCTGGCGGGTGTAATTTACCCCATGCAGCCCATGCACCAAACTTGGTCCAATGAAAGTACTATGGGTGTACATAATAAAAACATAAAAACTGACACAATATCTGGTCGGGAAAGGGGTTGCCAGACTGCCCCATCGGCCCCCTGAGGCCCCCTACACACATAAACACCCCTCATGGGTTGAGATTTCTCAGTGTAGTGTGCAGAGAGGTAGAAGTCTACATGTACACAATAACATTAGAAAAGCTGACATTACATCTGGGCAGGAAAGGGGTTAAACTGCCCCTGGGACAACCACTCCCCCTATACCCCCCCCCCCCCCACAAACACACACATTTACACACAAAGCAATACGCACCCACATGTGTACTGTAATGTACCAAGTCATTCCGAAGGAAGGTACGTTGTATGGTGATACATATCTTTTAAGTCCATACAGAAATGGTTAAGTATTGATACAATCTATCCATTCATGTTGTGTGGCCTATCATCCATATAGCACAACCTGTATATTAGATGTAGTAGTTATATTCCTATTTTGATCAATTTTGTATTTAATTTTGGATATTGTGGTGTGTATATATGCTGTAACAGTAGGCATGTGCGTGCGCGCACACACACACACACATGCATACTGCTTACACAATGACCATGGACATACATGTATTCTTATACTGTATGTACATAGTGGTAAACCGTGGTCACTTGCACTGGTAGGACTTAAGATTATTTCAGATTATAACACTGTAGCTTGTACATCAATCATATTAAATGCGGAGTGTCCAACATAATGAAGAAAAAGTGATTAAATGGGATATTGAATGACTCAGATGCATTTCTATGTCAGTGCATAAATTATCTGATATTAGGCATATTGAAGCTTCACAGTTGTGGCAGAAGTACATATGAAAATAAAAGAACAACACCAAAACCAAATACAGTGTAGGTCTGTAAGATGTTCATACCCTTTGAATGTTATACTGTACAGGGATACTATCAGTGGACCTCCAAGCAGGAACACTTAACAGATTTTGAAAGCTAAGTGTGTGAAGTTGCATCATGTTTTACTCTATATACAGCCTACTGAGTACTTATACAATGTATTCGCCTTATAGGAAACAAGTAGCTATTAAAAATTGCTTAAAGAAAGCCTTTGTTGAGAGTACACTACGGTTTCACACCAACCACACAAATACTTATAAGGCCAGTTGTACACCAAATCAAAGTTTATCTTTTCATCAACATGCCTTTAATAACATGCAAATAGCAACTATCAGTCCTTCACTCAGATTCTTTTTAAAACCTCATAATAACCTGTCACGTTTTTAGCTGACAAAAACAATAAAAACACCATTTCCTTATTTTGTATGAGGTAGTGCTAGGATCACAACATTCAGGCTCACATTACCTTTATGTGACTCTAGTAAATTCCAGTTGGAATAAGCTGCATTAGATTTACAAGGAGAAATAGTTTCAGATATGCTATGCATCCATTGTTACATTCAGTAGTGCATGACATATTGTCATCTCATAGTTTTGGACATATATCTTACTACCAATGGTTTTGATCTGCAATTTAAGCAATTTGAGGCTTCATTTTGTCACAGCTCTTCAATCTTAAGGCTCTCTGTCCATGTTTCTGGCATGGTAGACATGCTGCATGTACTGTAGCTTGTTAAGACATCAATATCACAATTTTTGCAACTTTAATCAGGCTGTTTGTTATTTCTTTTGCTATATTTAAAGAGAGTTTCAGATTATTTGCCTAATCTTCATACTAAATTCTCCAAGTATTCATTCATTGGAACATCTGCATCTTCAACACTTATGATACATATTTATAAGGCTATTTCTAATCCTAAAGTCAAAGATGTCCTAGATAGAGAAATTGAAATGCAGTATAATTCTGCCTTTTTGACTCTATGAATGATAGGAAGTGCAATGACTTTAACAAATTCAGGGTTTAAGTGTTCTATGCAAATTTAAAGCAATGCATACCTTTGACACTTAAACCTATATAGGCTGAGAACATTGATGTTCTATTTATTGGTTTTTCAGTTATGACTCATAATACACTACATCTCGCTGATAATCCACCCCCTGTTCCAGTTCATTATTTTGGTTTCGTCAAATAGTACCAGGTACTCTGCAAGCTATAGCGTGTATAGGAAATAGGTTTAGATATTGTTGTATATCATTGTTTGCAGACTAATGATACACGTGTTGCAGATCTTCTAAATGTAGAGATTAATTGCATGCAACGAATAAAATGTATATACAACATACAAATATAATGCATGCAATTAACCACACTATGGCCTATGCACGCACTGCATGTACAATTTTGTATCAATACAGTTTCTTGTACATGAGCTTGCTCCACATGCATGGTAACACAGTTGAACTGTAGGATGTTGGATACAGTTGTAATTATTTCTACCTCTTGAGGAGTTTATGTTACTTATATAGTAGTATTATCTGCATTTTTGTTTGTATGCAAAACAACTTGAAAGGTTGAGAACACATTTGGATGAAACTTGTATGAAAAGATGATAATAACACAATTACATTTTAAGAACAGATGATTAATATAATTTTTGGTAGTGATCTGGGAATTTTTATGAAATTTTTATGATTTTTATCTTATGGCAGATGAGATCAATGAAATTGGGAGTTCAAGCTGCATGAATTTGAGGTTTGCATACATGCACTGAAGTTAAAAGCATGTGCTCAATTAGGCATAAGGCGCTACCACACAGCTGGATGTTGATGGCATTTAAAAGCAAAAGGCTTTTATATGGGAAATTTGGCAGTTTTTAGCATGTGTGGATGGGTGGAAATGAGCTGCTTGGCAAAGTTCTGCACTCTCTGAGTATGTTTCTAGTGTAGATATCGATAACTCCATTCTTTGGGGGGGGGGAGGGAGTGGGGTGGGGCATGTGGATTTATGCACACACACAATGCTTTTGTTGTTAAACTCCATCTTACTTCAAGAAGTTCCATATTTTATTACTTTTTATGACATGCTCATTCATATGTTTGATAACTCTTTCTAAGTGAGATATTTTGTCAGCTTTTATTTTTTCTTTTTTGCACACCCATAGTGGGGCCTACTTTCCTCGGCCAAATTCGATCCATGGGTGCTGTTGGTTAAATTAAAACCACGAAGGGGCGTTATGGGCGGTGGGGGGAGGGGATCTGGCAACCCCTTTCCCGATCAGATATTGTGTCAGTTTTTATGTTTTTATTATGTACACCCATAGTACTTTCATTGGACCAAGTTTGGTGCATGGGCTGCATGGGGTAAATTACACCCGCCGGGGGGGGGGGGGGGGGGGGGAAGGGGGGGGGGGGGGACGGTCTGGCAACCCCTTTCTCGACCAGATAATTTTTTCAGTTTTTATATTTTTATTATGTACACCCCTAGGCCATTCTTTTAGACCAGGTTTGGTCCATGGGCTCCATGGGGTAAATTACATCCGCCAGGGGGTGTTTTTGTTGTTGTTGTTGTTGTTGTTGTTGTTGTTGGTTTTTTTTTTTTTTTTTTTTTTTTGGGGGGGGGGGGTCCCTGGGGGACGACCCCGCCCTCAGGTATCAGGCTGACGCCCAGTTTTGTAATGAGGGGGGTGGCCCCAGTAACTTTGAGGGGTCAAACCTTTTGGGCTTGATGGGGTAAATTGACCAGCAGTCAGCTCCTGGTCTATTCGATAACGTTCAACGTTATCCGTGTCTTCTCCCTCAAAGAGAGTGAGAAAGAAAGAAAAAAATAATCCCAGAATTTGTACATTGTTTGAAGAGATTTACAGAGCGTAAGCTTGCAGTCATATATCATAATCTTTCTCTCTCTCTCTCTCTCTCTCTCTATATATATATATATATATATATATATATATATATATATATATGTGTGTGTGTGTGTGTGTGTGTAAAAGAGCGATCAATACAGTCATAATCGAAACAAATTAGCTTTGTTAACTGGAAAAACAAATGGTTTGGAGAACTAACGTGCAAATGCGAGTTTGACATCAACAGTCTAGTTAGGCCCGTATGAGCCTGCTGCGCTATATTTTTGACATTATAGTTACCGAGGTTCTTCGGTTCAGTTCAGTTTTATTTCTGCATTTCATTATCATTAAAATGTAGTAAAATTTCATAAACTTTCGGCATAACAATATATTCATGAAAGATAGTATGGGCGTGTGTAGATCATAGATTTAAAACTTGTGCTCCAGCTTTATGGACAGATCCCTTTAACATCTAATGTACATGGTAGTAAAAACGGGCCGGGAATACGAGATTTTATTATGAGCACGCAGAAAAACGCATGAACAATAGCCACGCCACGTGAAATCAGACTGAATCACAAAGGCCCGAATTCTCAAAGCTGGAATGACTTTATTACACCGCTTATTCCGCCGATTTATTACGCCTCTTATGCAAATCAGGCCCTCGTGACGTAAAATGACGCGATTTATTCCCCGGAATCTATTGTCAAAGGTGGAATAACTTATTCCCCGGAATAACTATTCCGCGGAATAGTTATTACAGCTTTGAGAATTCGGGCCAAAGACAATAACTCTCGACAATATTCGTTCATCCCAAATATGCAGGGTGACGCGTTACAGCGATGGAAGAGAACTTCTACAGCACAGCCTGGCCAGAAGAAGTCGACAAAGTTAATGGCACTCTGTCACCAGAGAGTGCGGTTCCGATGTTCAGCTCTTCTTTCCTTGTTATGATCGGTCTATCGGCGATTACCGTGCTCGGCAATGCGGTCATCCTGCTGGCGTTTGCTAACCAGAAAAAGCTATGGACTTACAACAATTACTACATATTCAACATGACTCTAGCTGACCTGTTCGTGGGTGCTGTCGTCATGCCCTTGAGAGCAACCATCAATCTGTACGGCAGGTGGATCCTTGGACGAGTGTTCGGGATTATTTTCCTCACCCTCCAGAACGGCAGTCTGGCTGTTTCGGTGATGGGCGTGGTCGTGATCACCATTGACCGTTACATAGCAACCATGCATCCGGTGACACACTACAGCCGAAAGAGTAAGCGTATAGCAACTATAGTCAACGTGTTCACGTGGATAATTCCCTTCGCTCTTTGGGTGGGTCTCTGCATCGTGTGGGACTTTGTCGATCCCTTGGAAAGTGTGACTAGTGCAGGATTACCAAGTCCTCACTACGCTGAGACAGTTGCCTTGAGTTTGCTAATGTTTTGTCTCCGATTCGCCTGGCCGTTCTTGATGATTCTGGTGCTGTATCTTCGAGTGTACTTTCAAATTCGTACGAGATTACGGAAACGCCCGTCTGCCAATTACAGCGCCGACAAATCCGACACGGACACCAGGAACAGCATCATCTCTAATGGACCGTCAGCGAGCTTTTACGAGGAAAGCGAAATGGCAATTACTGCCACAACGGGCAAAGAGAACACACAGAAACCTATTGGCGAGCCAGATACGATGACCGTACCCACAGTATCTTTACAGGTGTCAGAGCGCACACACAAAGATCTACAGCAAAAGGGGCAAACGGATGACGATGACGTTAAAGGCAAGCAAGGCAGAAACACTACCCCATTTAGCAGGAATGGAGCTGTGAAAAGGTTCATTTCCAACTCCACTGACTTTGCAGCGTCTTCCAAAGGTGCAGCCCGAAAGAAGCCGAAAAGGGAATCTTCAGGGGAAAGCCTCAAGGCCATGACAACCTTGTCCTTCATCATCATAGCCTTCGCTATTACCTGGATACCTATCACCTTCAACATCGTCTTTTCCAGCGTCGCGAGGGATGTGTACAAGCGCGTCTTTCCAAAGGGGCACTTTCAAGAGATAGCTCGATGGATAACGTACAGTAACAGCATGGTCAATCCAGTCGCCTATGCCCTGGCGCAACCATTGATTCGTCAAACCATCTCCCGCATGTTCTGCAGAAGATGTCGATGAAATCCCGCGTGTTCTATTGCACACACATACCAACAAACAAACAAACACACACACACACACAAACACACACATACACACATTACATGTGCGTATATATATATGTATATATATATATATATATATATATATATATATATATATATGATATACTGAGTATATGTGCAATCATGTCAGGACATGATAATAACAAGGCAATAAAGTTATATTCTCCACAGTAAAACAGATTGGACAGCAACCTAACAGTGTGAACATTCCAGTTGCTACTGTTCGTAAATACTGCGCTAATGAATCGAACAGCTCTTGTGTTTGTAAATTTGGACAGTGGACATATCATTGACTTCATTATCACATGACGAGGCTACTCTTACTCCATGTTTTCAGCCAGGTGACCGGAAGAGAAAACTACGGTACAATGGACAGGTGAAAGGTCATTTGGCAGAGAACCTAAGAATATATTACGGGTATATAAAGGCGTGAGATATAGGATTTCCCAGTTAATTTCAAAATTTTCCCCATCAATTTCGTCCGAAATGCGATCGCAATTAAAAAGATAATAATAATCAGTGTGTGTCTGTTTGTTTGTTTGTTCTTTTTCATCTGAGAAGATGGCTGGATAGCCCATGGGATCCAGTTGGATGTGAGGTGGGACTACTTCACCGGGTTAAACACCCTGCTCTTTGCAATGAATGAATGAAGCGGGATCTTTCACGTGCATGTGTTACTCTCTCATACACGGGACCTCCATTTTATGTCCTATCCGAGGGACTGAGTGTTTTGCCTCTTGCTAGAGGGGACGTTGTATATGCTTACACACAACATTGCTCAGTCCAGACTCGGGTTCAAACCCGGGCCGCGTGATCGTGAGGCAGACGCGCTACTGACTGAGCCAACTCACCCTTCAAATTCGTCTTTGGGCTCTCAAAAAAAAAAAAAAAAAAAAAAAAAAAAAAACTCAGCAATCAAACTGTAACTAGCGCAAATTAATTTGCTACTAATGAGCACCGGTTTTCGTCGATAGTCATTCAAATTCGTCCATACCTATAACATCTCCGTTCGTTCGGTCATTCAAATTCGTTAATGAGCAAGCGTATTTGAAATAACTTTACTCAACTTAAGAATGTGACGTTCTGACTCGTATCATTCAGAAAGTCATGTGTTGTTATGCTCATTAGGTGAAATAACATGAAACAATGTCATTCTCCTTTTTGTGTGTGTGTGTAAAATCTGGGAAAATGTGGGAAATCTGAGCTCTCTTATGGAAGTGGTGCTTTGATTTCCTAAGGGGCTTTATGCCCATGTTCCCCCGTTATCAATTATAAATATTCTTGAAATTAATTGCGTAATAATGTAGATCTATTAAGTGCTGTTTGTCATCAGGAGTAGGTTAAGTGAATACTTGTTACTATAAGTCCATTTACATATTTACTAATATGAGTATATTAGTGCAGTCCCTTGAAGAAAGGCTTATGCCTTCATTGTTGTGTATATTTCGTTTTAATCCATTTTATTCTACAAACTTGACACTGACAGGCCAGATAGTGTACTGAGCTTGAATAACTGACCACCGAGACAGAAAAAAAAAAACCCACCAACATGGCTGACCACCATTAAATACGTTACCGACGCACTACCAATGAGGACCGACATAGAATAATCTAGGCTTTTGAAGACAACAACACGGACTATTTTGAAATGGCGGACAGACTTGGTGTCAAGCATCAAACATGACACTATGTACAAAAGAAAAATGAAATGTCAGAAAATATTTTCGAAAAACATTTTCAGAAGACATGCACGAAAGAATAAAATGAAAATAATGAAAACAAACATGGAAAACAAAGGAAAAATAGAAAGAAACAAAAAACTACCCATGAATGGCACAAAAAGAAGAGAAGAAAACCGCCCCCCCCCCCCCAAAAAAAAATGGAATTAAAAGAAGTAAAGAATGAGAGAATGGAAAAGAATAAACAAAATTTGAATGTAAATTATATGTATACTTTTGCATAATGTATGCAAGTAAGATCAAAATGTCTGTCGTGTCCACGCGGATACATTGTACATAATCATTCTGATTTGAATGAATAGAGTAGAAAATCGACTTCCTAAAAACTAGTTCGATTGCTTGAAACAAGCTCACCAGCAGTGACTTCTTAATTGGTTGCAGACCGCACATTAACGCAATCGATCGCTCAAAAACGAAACTGAGTACTCTAAAACGAAATTGCTTGCCTATTAACACGTAAGATCGCGCAAACACGAAATCGCGTTCTCGAAAACGAAATTGATTGCTCTTTGTGTTAAATTGAACACCGATAGACACGAAGCATATTATATCGCTGAATTCGAATCACCATTTTACGAATTTGATTGGCAAGAGTTTGGAATTGACCGGGAAATCCTACATAGGTTTTTCCCGTTTATTTTCAAACTTTTTCATTGAATTTAAGAGATTAATTTTGTAGCTCAATTTCGTCCGGAGAAATCTGGAATATGCCACTCCTGGTTTCGAATTCGTCTTTTGTTGATCATTTTCGAACAAAGTCTTTTCAATTTAGTCACTGGTCACACATTTTACAATTCAAATTCGTCCGTCACTCGCTGCACACATAACAATAAAAGCAATTTCGTCTTTTAGCGATCATTTTCGTCAAACTTTCCTTCAGGTTCGTCTCATATCTTTTCTGTTGTGATTTCCTGCAAACCATACACTTTTTACACATTTAGGAGTAAAATACACACACGTGTACCCCACCCCGCCCTACAAAACACACACACACACACACACACACACACACACAAACAAACAAACAAACATATAAAGAGACACATAGAGACAAACATTTGAAACGAAAACAGTCATCCACAAATTTCAAGCACCTTATAACTAGACAATTACAGATGTGTAGGGCCCTAGAGTTAAAGCCAGTCTTAATGTCAAAAATTAAATTCGTTTTCCATGGGGATATATGGTTTGTTTCATATATAAGATGCAATAACATATAAAATCAGAAAAAAAAAGTTCAAGTCCATGATAAAAAAACATGTTGTCTTTACTGTTTTTAATGCTTTCTTACTGCTGAATACCGGGAAAAAAATGAGAAAATACCAGCCTAGAATAGGTCCACCCTCACAATAAAATACCGCAATACCAACTGACTAATTTGTTCGAAAAATCATAAGATTATGCGAACAAAGACAAATTGATCCTTACATGCTCTAGTCGACGGGGACGAATTCAGTGACAAATGACGATTTTGAATTCGAAAAATGGTTGACGAAAAACAAATAATGACAATTGACTAAATTGAAGTTAGAATTTGCATTCTCTGTGCTTCTCGAGACGAATTTGAATAACAATAATAAAAAAAAAAAATCTTTGAAATTGATTTGTCAAAGTACAAAAATGGACCTGGACGGGAAAACCTATATTTACTAACAAACCACAACCCGACCAAAATGATATTGCATTATCTCTTTCTATGACAGACACATTACAAGCATTATCTGTCGCCCTGTCTTTGCGTGAAACACCAAATCTTAAAGTAACAAAACAAAACAATAAGCCAGTTCGGGGTTCCACTTTGTGCATGAGCTGAAATAAGTCATTAGTTTGTACCAACAGGGTATGTTGCTGTTTAAATTCACTGAGATAAGCATCTAAGATGTAATGATTATTCAAGTTATCCTTATAAACGGTGCTTGCCAGCACAACCACATGATATTAAAAGTGATATTTGGCATTATCAATAGAAAAATATTGATACATTCAATGTAATATAATGAGGTAGATGTTTTCCCAAGTGTTAATTGACGGATCATTCTGGTCACCTGGTCTACGCAAGTTGACCTTTTGTTTGAACATGGTTAATGAATTCCATTAATTGTTACGTCGAGCGAGCATTTATGCATTATGTCTCTTTGAAAACGAGTGAAGTGCCTAACCAACTGAGATAAAACAGAAAGGTCATTGGTACCCATGTGCACATAAGCTAACTCCGAACCGGGGGAGTGTGTCATGAAGAATTGAAGTCGACCTTAAAACTATGGTAGGCAATGTGTGACTTCAGTAATATTCTAACTTTCATGTAAGAATGACAATGTTGAAGACTTTGTCATAAAGGTATTAATCAACAAAATAAAGTAAGGGATAAAGGATTTGTTTCTTTAAATTTTGATAAGAATTTAAAGTGGATTCTGAAAACATCAGATAAAACTGAAAAAGAAAACAACGACATACTATAATTCAAAGTCAATCTTAACTTGAAAGTTCGACTTCAATTCTTCGTGGAACACCCTCCTGGCTTATAACCACAAGACAGGCAACGACATATACGGACCGTATCTCATCGGGAAATGTCTCGACGAATCTGTATGGAAAGAGGCTAAAATAACAGTTACATAAGACTAGGGTATTTTTTTTTTTAATGAGCACATTCCTGTCCACATACAGATCTGAAAGGCTGTAGCACTAATAGATTTCATATTCTCTCATACGTCCAAATTTCTTTTACTGTATTCACTTTCAAGGTGCTTAACTGATGATAATTCTTGTCTGCAAGATAACTGATATCAAATGTATTTATTTGTACAGTATATACATATTCATTTTCACCTGCTTGTACATAATGATTATTGCTAATTTGTAATATTTTTTTTTCATATGGTTAAGGAATATAAATGAAATGATTGCATGTAAATACCCAAAATATTTCTACATGATAAAATAAAAACTTAAATGATACTAATTGAATTACCCGCTTATAATGTACAGAGTTACTATTATAGTATTTCCAACAGAATCTTACATAAGCAAATTACACTTGTCGTCGCTTATAAGATATAAGTGACGTATTCTATTCAAATGATGTCAGCTATGTCTATATCTGCATGTTTGGTATAGCTGTTAAGAACATCACTTTAAGGCCACTGTTTACCATTGGGAGCAGTGATATACACTGTATAAAAATGTACGAGTTATCACATTTAATGCATTATTGTGTAGGTCAGTTGTATCACAAAACATCTACCATAAACAAATTTCTCAATAAAGCCTAAAACATACATGACATAAGGAGATATTACTGTTTTTCTAAATAAAGCATAACTGTAGACGGTTTATTCTGGAAACTATTTTGATAAAACTATATTTCACATTTTGTATATTAAACAATATTTTTAACATTGATTATACTGATTAACATGTTTAAATTGATTGTTTCGACTCACATTTTAGAACTATTTCAAGAACTAAAGGTGTTTTTTTGTTTCATCTGCAAATGGTAAATAATGCCTTTAATGATATAGATTTTCTTATTCAGTTCACAGCTTGTTTTTCCAAATACCTTGTGGAGTGATGTCATGTTGTTTTTTTATGTAAATATCACATTGTGCATGGTAACAATAGCATAGAGCATTGTGTGTTTTTGCCATTATTATTTTACAATGTGACATTGCGTCAATAATTGTTTTTCGACTGCATTCTATTCAAATCAGTTACACTACAAACATAACATTTGAGAGAATTAAGACTAATGGACAACAAGGATTATCATGATCAGCACACTGGGATGAATTGGAATTAAAATTTTATGTATAATTTTTGTAAGGATTCCCACGTCAGTTGCAATCTTTCCCGGTCAACCCATATTTTGTTTTTCATTATCACATGTTACTCATAATCACATGTATTTTGTTAATTTGCGTTTTTGCAATAATTATTACAAAAATGTTCTGCGTATACATTGCATATAATTTTCTCTTTATATTCAATGGAAATGAAAATAAATATAAAATTTGAGCTTTGAACATGTATGTGGGATTCGAATCCCTTGGTGCAGCAAACTGATGAGGACAGCATGGCTACCGTGATGTGATTTTTCATACGGCTGCCAATTGCTGGTGCTTTAAGATTAGTATACAAATTGATGGTATGTTTCATAGGCATAAGACATGGCTGGTATTTCATGTTGCATATTCGGCTACTGACGCGTTTTGTGTGTCACTTTAAAAGAATAAAGGCTCTATCTTGCATTCCATTTTAAATTTCTTTGACATTTCTGCTCAAATTCTTCCTTGTTATTACATGTTGAAAATCGTATATTAGTGAAAATTTAGAACAGAGGACCCTACGGCTGTTATTTTTTTTTTCTGTGATGTTTCCGTAAGTAATCTTTCACTGTTGAATTTCCTCTCTTTAGCGACTTTCGACCTGTGTGTATAGTCTGTGTAACATCAAACACCTTTCCTGACTTTTGCCCCAACCTCTTCGTACGTTCCGCCAATATTATATATATATATATATATAATATATATATACCTATATATAATATGTGTGTGTATGTGTGTGTGTGTGCGCGCGCGCGCGTGTGTGTGTGTGTGTGTGTGTAATTGACTGCATGTGGGTGTGTTTTACGTACACCAAAGGTCTAGTTCGCAGAGCAATATTTAACAGTTGGAAGATGCATTAAATCACAACACTTTAACACCGGTAACCTTCTCCCCTCATGATATATATATATATATATATATATATATATATATATATATATATTTATTTATTTACTGTTTTTGACTACCAGTAAAACATGTGACAGGTCCAATTCTTCCACACGTTAATTTGGATAACGATAAAATCATACCTTTTTTATTGTTATAATAGCTTCCAATTCTATCCGAAAGGGTAAGTGAGTATTTGGTAAACTTCAGATACATACTCAGAGCTTTTCATATAATACCAGACCCTATGGAGTATTGACACATTCTGAATGAGAAGCCATTTTACCATGTGTCTGCTTGCCATATTCATCGTAAATAGGGCAATATGAATTGGCAGAATGCAACCCCTATTGTGGTTTGCTGGCGTCATGTTATACTCTAAATCCTCCTCCTCTTCAAATTGACATTGCTGTACAGATTTTTTAGAACGCAAACTTTTGTCAGCTGTTATTCCTGGAGAGTGATTGGTTTCTATATATTGTAGTGATCTTGATGCTGTATTAAAAGCTGAATCCTCTGAAATCATCGGACAATATAAAATCACTCGACGAGAGATTTTTTTTTTTCTCCAGGGGAATATCAATACACAAATTTCTTTCTATCTTGTTTTTTTCTCTATCTCTCTTGATTTCCGTTCCTTGCTTTAGTTGGATAAAACGAATGAGTCAATTACATAGAATTTCTTAGCATTGCTTTTGAATGATGAAATATAATATTATGTAAATGTTTTATACATATATATATATATATATATATATATATACGTATATATATATATATATATATATATATATATATATATACGTACACACACACACACACACATATATATATATATATATGTTGTATTCATACACACAGGGCTAACTTTTTTTTTTTCTTGGCAGCCTGAAAAAAAGTATAGAAAAGTATTAGAAATAAAATAATGTTATGAAACATCAAAACAATACAATTAACTATAATAGTTGTTTGACAAATGGCAAGTGAATATGACTGAGGACTTCAAAATAGAGGTACTGTGAATAATTTCACTGAGTCTAACATATTCAATATTGGATGCTGATATAGATATGACTTTTTTCATGAAATCATTAAATCTCACATACAAGGGATATACTTTAAATCCACATATAAAATTTCACCATTAGAAAAAAAAAAACAGTTTGGCCCATTTTCGCGGTGGATATTAGTTGCAAGGTAACAACTCTTGTCGCTTCAGCTTGCTAACATGGGTGCTGTTATCAAGTAGGCCTACTGAGCGGCGAGTTATTCTCCCCCTTTTTTATGAGAAAACCAAACAAAAACAACGCATATAATTTTAATGGTAATATATATATATACATATTTAATATATTGTATATATATATATATATATATATATATATATATATATATAATATTCGAGCAAAGAGAATTAAGGGTTTGGAACGAACACCGAACTAGGGATTTCAATAGCTCAGTCGGTAGAGCACTGGTCTAGTAATCCGGAGGTCTCGGGTTCGAATTCCGATGAAAATCCATTTTCTTTGGTCAAAGTTTTCACTATTTATTATTTGTTTCTGGTCAGTTTTCCCTCTCTTTGTTTCAACTTATATTATGTATATATATATATATATATATATATACATACATATGTGTGTGTGTGTGTGCGCGCGCGTGTGTGTAAGGCTGTTCCTGCTGACATCGGTTGCTTCATTTTTTTTTTTCAATTCAATTCAAACTTTATTTCGTTTTTCGAAAAGAACATAAACATTTCACTTTCTTTGGTAACAGAGAATAAGGTTACATATAATCAAAACAAAGTAAATTGAGAAAACATAATTGTGGAACCTTGGGGTAACAAATATGTTGTAATGAAAATTGATTGACTGAAGTGATATAGACGATATAACATTACACAAAATATCGAAAAATGGAGGGACCCACTAAAAAGGCAATGCTTGTAAAATATGGGCCCCTCAGGTACAGAATGTCAGTAGAAAATGAACTGATGCAAAAAGGGGGAAAAAAGAATGGGAATAAAGTCAGGAAAAAAGTCTGGAAGCCCACTAAGAAGACAGAGTAACAGACAGACACACATACACAGGCGAATGAACATTAAACGAGACTGGGACGACAAAAAATATAAAGGGGGACTAAAATACAAGACAGAACGAGACAAGACTGACATAATAGGAAGACAATACAACGGACAGAAAGGCAAAACAGATCCAGCGATCCTCGACAGAATAATATCGAAAAAATAATGGAATGCGTGAAAAGGATACGGAAGTATGGAAAAATAGAGAGAAATAGATGCGGAAGTAATACAAATAAAATCGAATCTACTCTGTAAGTGTCTCAGGACAACAGGGACGAGAAAATACGTGACAGTATATTATTTGTAAATAAAATTCTTCGAAAAGAAATTAAAATGAGCCAACAGACTGATTCAATTCTGTGGAAACATAAAGCTGCAATAAAAAAGACTTTAATCTCATTTTAAATGAATATATAGAGGGTGCAGTTTTTATGTCATTATTCAGAAAATTCCAATAAGTTGGGCCAGTATAAATAAGTGTGTTCTTAGCAAGAATTGTTCGTAAAAGATGTAAATGAAATTCATTGGAACGTCGAGTGGGATAGTCATGGAATGTCTGACAAAGGTAAATTGGTCATTCTTAATGAGAGCGAAATGCAATTCAAACGTCATCAATATCGAACGCGTGTTTTCTTGAATACACTGCACGCGGGTGTAAATTTCCTGAGTTTGAAAAAAAAAGAAGAAAAAAAATTCTGATAATTTCTCACAATAGCTTTCGGCGCGAAGGCTGCCATTGATCATGTGAGCAGCAGAAATATTAAACATTATGTCAAAGCTCAGATCGGTACAAATCGGTACCAAGTGCTTAGCTGCAATACTGAGGTCAAGATTGAGCTAAGTAGCTTTAAAAGCTGAACTATTCATCGTATAGAAGGGAGGAAGTGCCTCATATATCTTTTGATTCGATATTGCTCTTCATTAACTGGTATAATACGCCACACTTCTTCACCAATGGCATGCTGTTGTAAAACTAGCAAACTTGTGCTGCAATGAATGAACTGAGATGCTAACTTCTTCGTTGTGATTTCTTCTTCTTCTTCTTCTTCTTCTTTTTCAAACTCAGGAAATTTACACCCGCGTGTAGTGTATTCAACAAAACACGCGTTCGATATTGATGACGTTTGAATTGCATTTCGCTCTCATTAAAAATGACCAATTCATCTTTGTCAGACATTCCCTATCAAATCACAGATATCAAAGTCTTAATATATAAAGTTCCTAGAGAGCAAATATATCGCTCAAGTCGGCGCCAAGCACAAGGCTTAGCTACAAATTAACCAGGGTGTTAGTGATACACAACACGAATTCATGGGGTATGTCACATTATTGCTGATCACCATCCATCGACAGAAATCTAACAATACAAAAAAAAAAGAGGGAAAAAAATAAGAAGAAAGATTTCAAAAAGTGGGAAACTCTAGAAGAAGGCAAACATGTCAGTATCTTAGCAATCATGATGTAAAAGTATCGGTTGGAAGACACGTGCAGGAGGACTAACCAAATACAGACGGCCCTAGATATTTCTCTCCCTCCCTCTCCATCTCTCTCTGTCTTTCTTTTTGTCTATCCGTCTGTCTGTCTGTCTGTCTGTCTGTCTCTCTCTCTCTCTCCCCCTCTCTCTACTACTGCTTTTCTGTCCCCTCGCTTGTTGCTCATTATTTTCTCTGCAGCTCTTTATCAGTCTATTCTTGCTGTCACTTCTGTTTTCTTTAATTTCATTCCGTAATTTTCCATTTCTTTCCTCTCTAACAACCCAATATCCAACGTATTCAACTCGTTTCATTTATGTTTTTGTTGATTTGTTTATAATTATACATACACATATACATCTATATATATATATACATATATGTGTATATATAAATATGATTATATATATATATATATATATATATATATATATGTATTTCTTGTTTGAAATTACGACTACTATAGTATGTCATATACGCCACCAATAATGATCTCACTATATACCTGCACAGGTGACTGGTATAAGGGTTACAGCTCGTTATTCCGAAGGTTCATTATTCCGAATTTCATTTTCGGTTTAACCAATCTTCGGAGTAACGAACCTTCGGAATAACGCCACAAATTTTCAGATTAACGAACCCTTTTTCATTTTCGGATTAACGAACCTCTAGGTATAGGGAATTTGCGTGTTTCGGATTAACGACCCTTCGGAATAACGAACCTTCGGAATAGCGAACCTTCGGAATAACAAACAGCACCCGGTATAAGACTGTGTATTCAGGGTAGAAGAGTGGAAACTGTTTTGTGTGAGAGATGTATGAAATCAGTTGTGAGTTTCTTAGTTTGTCTCCCTCTACAAATTACATTTGTTAAGATCGCAACTGCTGATCTGTAAATTAACAAACATGTCGGAAAAAAGTAACCAGTGGGACTCGAATCTGTCATCTACTGCTTGTAGAGGGAGACAAACTGAAGAAACTCACACCTGAACCTTCACCCCTCTTAATAATATCTTTCTTTCAGATGTATGAAATGTTCACAATGATGTAGGCAGTGATAATATCTGAATAGGTAACAGAGAGCCTTGTTGACTCTGGTTCAAGTTGGGAAATTAGTAGATTCATCGAGACGTTGAGGAAGGAAAGCAAGAAGGGATCATTTCAGAAAAATCAACAACGCCTTCAATCACTCTTTTCTTTTTTTTTAAAGTGACGGGTATTTACACGCTGGGGTGTAGTGTCAAGTATAAGTTGGTTCATCTTCACAGTTGCACGCCATGTGCGTCATTCTCGCAAAAAAAAAAAAAAAAAAAACACACGAGTTGTCGACATTTTTTTTTTTCTCAAGCAAGGTTTCGCGGCACAAGAATGATGGACGCTTTGAAGAGGCGCAACACTTCAAACAGTCTGGTAAAATGGGTATAAATACCTCTTGAGGTATAGCCATCTCGTGAGAATTCACTTCACCGTCGTTCACGTGTCAATGCCACGGCGAGTCGCTGTAGCAACTAAGAATTCTTTGGATGAGAATGGATCCTTTCAGGCAGGGTGAGCAGAGCTTATAGCAGGATCATTTTCTTAATTCTAACCGACATTACATGTTTCTTTAAGGTAAACATTCTTTTCTTCTAAGCACTCTTTTTCAGTGGTAACTAATCCAATTGGACAAGTTTGTCGGGAATTTTCTTTTTATTTTTGTGCTGTTTATCTCGTCGTGAAATCCTTTATCAAGGGGCTAGCTATCTGACAATTCTGCTAGATTCAAAAGACAGGACTTTCATCTCAACATCATTTTGGAACTCTGGTATCAAACCCAGCCAGTATTATTACGAATTTTAAACTCGATTTGGCTTCCCATGAGCACCATTGCGTGGAATATGGCTTTAGCAATTACTTAGTTCGGTTTTTAACAGTTCTGGTTGGTATTAGCAACATTCCCAATAGCGTCACTCTAGATTTAATCAAATGTGAGATTAATAGCAATTTTGTTATCCATGGTTTCCAGTTCATTAATTAAAGCGGCGTCGCCATTTGATTGACCTATTGGACGCCGGGGAACCATGCATTTGACGTGCCTTTCATGATAAAGCGGTTCCGACGGATTTGACTGGAGTGAAAGGAGCGAATTCCAATTTTTTATAGACTAAATCGAGATCCAATGATCGGCTCGTAATTTATGTCGGGAGCACAAATTATGTAGATTCGTAGATTTAATTGAATCAATTTGCTGTTAAGGGGAGGGAGGGACTGCGCATAGAATCATTTAATCGTGTTCTTTGTCTTTCGTCAATTTTCTTTCAGAATTCAGTGTTGCGATATTATGCTTGAGTTTGTTTAGTATTGCCCACTGGTCATGCTGATCATCATAATTATTATAATCATATTCGCTGCTTAACATGTCATTGTTTTGTTTATGGCTGCGTTGAAGATGTCAGTGCTATGGAATTTTACGATTTCATTGCATTTTTAGAGGTCTTAGTTTCGAATGCGGTTTGCCATCACAAAGTGACGTATCTGTCATTTCTGTTTTGTTTGTTTACTTGTCTGTCTCTCTCTTTCGATAGAGAGAGACAGACATCGAGCTGAAGCAATGTATCGATGTATCGGCAATATGTAAAGTGTGTAATTTTGGCAGCTTTTTGGAGGGTCTTGCGTCTGATGTCTTAGGGATGTTTTCACTTAAGAGAAACATATAACTCTATGATTGAAATCCTCATTGGTTTAAATCGAACCCTGCTACCACGCCCATGAAACCCAGTGTCATTATAAATTTCAATGTGGATTCCATCTCTATAGTGCGAATCACATTGAGAGTAAAGTTAGTCGTTATATTTTAGCGTCGAGATATTGGATAGCGCCCTATGTTTTGTTGTAATAATTAATACAAAATCGCCGTATGCTTTGTTGTGGATATCTACAAACAAGCATGTACAAATTTAATATTTCACCTTGCGTTAAAGTCCTGATACCCTTTCACTACAAGCTCACTGGAGAGAAGTACCGTGTAGGTATGCACGTTTCTAAACGATGCCCTCTTTTTGCTATTATAGACTGTAATACAGTGTTGTAGGGCCTACTCCTTTTTATTTTTCTTTATGTTCTGTTCCTTGTATTTAGTGAAATACATGATTCATTCCATCTCTCTCTCTCTCTCTCTCTCTCTTTCTTTTTCTGTATATCTCCAACTCTCAGTGTCATTTCATGAGATTGTCTGTCCAAATTAATATTTGGCAAACTGAGACTTTCTCAAGACCATTATTGTTTTTCAGAAATGTCTTCATCACCAATGTCGAAATGATCATCAGTCTGATGGTCTGGAACTACAAGAACAACAACGAACCGACCAACCAACCAACAACTTACAGAATAACAGCTCTGTCCGTAAACAGCTGTGGTTAACAAAACTCACTCAAATATCTGCAGAAAAGAGATCTCCATCATGAATAGCACACAAGCAGCGGACGCCGAGTTCGATGGGCAAAGGTTTACTTATCAATTTCTGATCAAAATCATGCTAGCTGCCGTGACGACATCCACAAACGTAGTTGTTGTGATGACCTTTGCCTCAGAAAAACGATTGTGGATCTATCCCAATTACTACGTTTTCAACATGACTTTAGCCGACTTGCTGGTGGGCGCCGTGATCATCCCGATTCGCACGACAATCGACCTGTACGATACATGGGTCCTAGGACGAGAGTTTGGACTCATCTTCTTGACTTCGGAAAACATCAGCCTCGGGGTCTCTGTGCTGGGCGTGGTGGTCATCACCATCGACCGTTTCATAGCAACCATGTTTCCGATGACTCATTACACCAAAAAGAGCAAGCGTGTAGCGATAGTTATCAATGTCTTCACTTGGTTAGTGCCCTTCATCCTCTGGACCTTCCTATGTGCAGTGTGGGATTTTGTCGACCCCACTGGGATTACCACTGGCTCTGGACTTCCCAGAACTCGATACGCGTCAACTTTGACGTGGAGCCTCCTGGTATTTTGCATCCAATTTGCCTGTCCATTTCTGCTTATAACTGTGCTCTACTTTCTGATATACCTGAGGATCCGATCCGTTCCAAAGCGACCGTTATTAAATGTTTCGGCCATGTCTGGTCGAACCGAACTTTCCGATATTGGCGCAGGAGAAAGTGGCATTTTGAATACCAGGCAGTCTAACGCTGTGAAAGGAAACAATTCAGGCGGTTCAGAAGGCCCTACTGTGGTGCCCAGCATATCCTCACTGGTTGTAAAGAAAACAGCCGAAGCTTCTGATCAGTCAGCCAGGTGTGACGGATATGGTACTCGGACTGTGAAACAAAGGAGAGATGCCCCGAGGAAATCGGCAGATCGCAGAGCTTCAAGAAAGATTTCAGTCCATAGACATTCACTGGCCGAGTCGGCAAGGGAAGGCAATAAGGCCATGCGAACTCTGACCTTCATTATTTTGGCCTTCGCGGTCACCTGGATACCGAACGTCACAAACCTCTTGCTGTACAATATTTCGCAAACTTTGTACAACGAACTAGCGAGGAAAATACGATTTAGCGAAGTAGGTAGGTGGACATTGTTCTGCAACAGCATGCTCAATCCAGTCGCTTACGCCATGGCGCAACCGTTAATTCGTCAAACTGCTATCAACATATTTTGTATTAAATGCCGCTGAAACCTTAATCGATGTGACTCCCCATATTCTTACCCCTTCCTCCTCCTCTGATCCTCCTACTTGTCCTCCTCCTTCCCTTCCTCTTTACACTAGGTCTTCTTCTCCTTCCTCTTCCTTTGCACTTTTAAAGTTATACAATATACCTGTTTATTTCGGTTTAGTGCACCACCACATTCTTATATGACAAATCGTGTTCCATGTCAACTGTTCGAACCTTGTTATCAACAATAATGCTATTGTTTAAAACACCAGTCGCTACATACGCCTTACTATAGCGGCTGTTAAAGACCTAATAAAATGCTTGCAAAATTTTTTAATATGCAAAAGAAATGTAAAATATATGTCATGATTATCAATGTAAATATGTTGTCAGTGTCGTTCCGGCTTTTATCGCTTCTAGAAACTCCCCCAAATATCACATTTTTGGAGGACCCCGTTGCAGATTTTGCGAAAAAGATAGTCACGTGACCAGCACCCCTGAACCGATTGATGACGTATAAGCACGGAGTTGTGCTCAGTTAGCAGACGCCGCTCAGCACAAGCACTCAGATTACTAGCTTGGTACACGCGCGTACACGATAGCTAGCCCGGCCGCAGCCCGGCCAGGCCCGGGCCCGCGGGATGTGCGCTCCCGGTCGACACACTGACTGTCGACATGTACGCATTACCACGTACATTATCACTAAGTTAGCTTGCACAGATACCTGGTACCTCGAGCATAATGTCTTCCCATATATGGGTAAACTTCGACATTGATGATGATGATGAAGACTGCAGCTCTGACGATAGCGGAGAGGAAGAGGAGGCACATGAAGTTGAAGGGGAAGATGGGGAGGGAGAGGCAGCCGATGAACCAGAACGTTATCGTGGGGCTGCACCTTACCGATATGAATCAGCTGCATTTCCCTCGCTGCCAGTGCAAGAGCGTATGAACATGGCACCAAGCCCGAGAATAGACCTCACGGAAACGATCGCCTGGGAAATACAGAGTGGTATGTCTGGTATGCCCCCATATAGTTTAACGTTAGAAAGGATACAATGTATTCTACATGACTGACATTGTAAGTTGTAACTGTCTAGTAAGTAGAGAAGAACAGGCCCAGCTCGCTCACAAAGTGAGCGGCTACTCCGGCCGCAGCAAGCAAGCGGTAGCGTCCCGGCCGTGGCCTGGCCCGTCGGCCGGCGCTTACAAGTTAAACTACCAGTAGTAGTCTAGTAGTAGATCTAGTAGCAGGCACTAGTAGTTATGATAGTCAACTAGTAGTAGTAGTCTACTAGTACTACTAGTAGTAGTGTACTATTACCACTACGGCACTAGGTCTAGTAGACTAGTAAGTAGTAATAGCAGAATCTTTGGTAGTAGTACAGAGGCTACACTCTAACGCCTAACGGTTAGGGGGATATTAACTATACACAGCCCAGTCGCCGCTGTACATGTTTCGCGTAGCGTATTAACAGCGTCTGGTCGGGCTAGGGGGATATGTTGTTACAGGGTGGGTCGTGGCTAAAAAAAAAAAAAAAAAAAAAGCCTAACCAGTTTCCCATAGTCAGTTTCTGCAATTTGATCAGTAATTTAGATGCGTCATTTTCTAAGAAAAACGATACCAAGAATGATCGTCAATTTTGGTCGAGTAGTTTTTGTTTTATGCTAAAAAATCATACTGTGGAAGGAAGCCCAAACGCCGTGCTTATCTACCGATGAATGCCACGGTGGGGCTGGATTCACGAGTAGGTCTAGGCCTATAAAGCAGGCGAGTCGCCGTAGTATACAGACACGCAGTGGTGGTGGGGCTATCGTGAAATAGGCCCAACCGCAGTCACGCGTGCACCGTACCCGTGCGTTTATAGCAAGCAAGGGTAGGTCCTCCTAGGGTTTAGGGTTAGGTAGGGTTGTATTTATGGTTAAATTGGCCGTTAAATTAGTCGAGCCGAGGGCCATATTATGAAGTCATTTCGCCGCATTCACGAGTATTCACTGTGGAAGGCAGCCCCACCGCCGTGCTTACCTACCGAGATGAACGCCACACGGTGGGGCTGAATCAGGCGAGTCGCCGTAGTATTACTATTATTAGTACAGACACGCAGTGGTGGGGCCTATTTCACGAGTTCGCCGAAAATAATGGATATCCAAGCGTACCACAGTTGTAATCTGTATTATTGGCAGTATTAAATCCGATACAGTTCATTAAATATTCTTTTGTCTAAAGGCTTAGCCAATGACAATAGTGCAGCGCAGCACCTGCTATGCGCTCGCTAGCTCGCTCCCCCGCCAGCGCTAGCCAGTGCCGCCGGCCGCGCCCCGGCTGTCGCTGCGCTGCGCTAGCATAGCCTTGCCAGCTCGCTGGCTACGGCTAGACTGGTCGTGAACGACTCCGTTCTTAGACGTCATCACAATTTAGAAGTGATAGTGCGCCGCATGCGGTGAAAGTATAGCAAGTTTTCCAAAACCGAGGAAATTGTATCCATTATGTTAACAAATATAGAACAAAATTCAGAACAGTAAAAAACCCCGCACAACCATAGAATTACTTAGAATTTAACATTTAATATTATTACATCATTGAGAAAAAAATGCCTAAACCATTTTATTAGGTCTTTAACAGTAGCCACCGAACTACCACTTTGCTTGGCTATTACTTACCAGAATTGCTGTAATGCTCGTTGGATCTTCTTCTTTGAGTAGAAGTATTTTCTGTCTTCACGCGCTGTTAAAGCACGAGTTTTGCACGACTGCAAAATTATCCGTAGTCATAGACTTCTGTCCCATCTCAATTAATTCGGTGGATTCCATATACGGTGCGCCACCTATCGGTTGTAGCGGACAGGCCGAAATCCGCAATGCCTCATGGGAAAAAGTCGACATCAAAATTACTGTACTCGCATTATATGCATGCTGTATATGCACATGCAGCAGCGCAGCGCAGCTCAGCTCAGCCGGCCGCGACGGGCGGACGGGCGCCCGGGCAGGTTGGCCTGAAGTTAGGCCCTAACATGAGTAACGACAAAATCAGCAAATCACAGAAAAAGCAAACTTACGCTGCAACACATCCACAGCCAGCAGAATGGACTAAAGCGTCTGTCGTGAGTAGTACCCATGTCATGCATGTAGCGTACCGTTCTGCCATTTGACGTTGCTCAGGCTTCACAGTTGCCTTGATGTAAATGTGGTCTGGGTGATTTTGGATGTGTCCCATATGGACATCTTCAACGTGATTGTCCTTAAACATAAGAACATAAGGTAGCCATCATCTTTTTGAAGCTTGCTAGCCTTTCTGGGGTCCAATCACATTGTTTGATACCGATCGCCAGGCGCTAGGCCAGTACAGTTACTGTACAGTAAACAGTGCATTGCGCATGCAGCTATATAGTGTCTACTGCGCTGCAGCGTAGCTCGCGCTCTATGTATAGCTAGCTGCATAGCTAGCTAGCGCGATGTCGACCCCAAAGTTGAAAATCGGCCTGTCCTCTACAACCGATAGGTGGCGCACCGTATATGGAATCCACCGAATTGTAAGTTGCGATGCTACTGTCCTGCAAAGTATTATTGTTAACGACGTAATAATCAAATTCAATTTAGTATCAATAGATTATTGCTACATCGGTAGCTACTAACTATCCCTTACATTGTATTAATTCTGATTATGTAGAATGAAATGTTATACCATAACTTTCTTGACCTTTTCTTGAACACCATGAATGACCCTTCTATGTATTAAGATATTGGGGGATTTTTTGTCACTTCAGTTGCAACAGCTGAATGAGTTATGTTCAATTTAGTTTAATTTGGTTTAATTTAGTTTAGTTTAATTCGATTGTATATATGCATTATTGAAATAAGGTATAGGGCCAAGTGACAGAGTAATTAATTAAGTGCATTAGGTGTAATTCAAGAATGACTGTTACTCTCCAAGTGTTGATATCAGTTTCAGTTCGGTTTTATTTTTGCATTCCCTTGTTAATACAACATAATAAAATAATTATAATGATATGAATTATTTCTATGCATTAATACATAGTATGTAGTACAGTGGTAGGGAAGATGTATAACGAGAGAAATAAGACATAAAGCAATGTCAAATTAGATGTAGAAAACGAAAGGGAACATTTCGAGTAAAGTTTTAAAGTGCTGCGATGATGATGATGTTGATGTGGAGAAGAACATACTATCTATGTTAATGTGATGTTGAAAATGTATTGTAACATCATTGCTTCAAACTCATTGTTTAGAGTAAACGCTGTGGCATAGTAGATAGGACTCCAGACTCCCTATCGGAGGACCAGAGTTCGATTCCCGCCCATGTGCTTACGTACTTAGACAAGATGTTTTTACCCACTATGTCCCTCTCGACCCAAGTGTATAAATGGGTACTTCGCAACACTAGGGTAACAGTAATGACAGGTCCCTCTGGTACAGCAGTTGCAACAATAAAGAGGCTACCCTGGGTAAATATGACATTATCATTATTATCATCACTTTTATTATTAACATTATTGTTATTATCATTGGAACGTAAGGTATGCGTTTATTTGTCAAATTCCAGATATCTCGTGATACTTTAGATATTTTGTGCTATGATAATAATACTGGTGTTTTCAAGCTGATAATCAGACGAATGACGCGTTGGGTATGAATAAACTGCAGAGTTTGCAGAAGAAAAAAAAAACTTTGATTGTGTATTATGTATGATTTTATTATATTTCCACGGGGTCTTGTTTCAGCCACAGGGTGTTCTTCCACACGTCCGTGTATCTTAAAAAAAAAAAAAAGAGTTACATGATATGATACAACAACATATAGGAACATAATACATAATCCGGGCAATCATAAAAAGTGGCATATGCAATATGAAAAATAAAATAACTTCAAAAGACATCATCAGCTTGCAGGCTACAAGTTACAATCCTTGTACCCCGACCCCCCCCCCCCCCCCCCGCGCACCACCATGCAAACACACTTTAGGGTTTTTAATTGACAAAATGGGAGTCAAAAGGGTTGAATAAGGGGATAAAGTGATTAATCGCACGGTAGCCTTCTGCAGGATAGTAATTGGATTTATTTAAGTTTAGCCTCAGTTTCCCAAAACAATATTGCAGTATGTATAATGCACTGGAAAGCATTTCATAGAATAATTAGGAAATTTGTACATACATAATGTTTCAGTCAATGTAAAATTCAATTTTTTATAGAATGTGTGAATATTAATTGAGTGGAAAAGTGAGAGAATACAATCATTTGATGTTAAATCGGAATCAATTGTAATTCTTAAGAATTCGATGGATATCTCACTTCAGTTAGAGGCAATCAATCAATACAAATATCATAATCCATGTTATATTCGGTTTGTGAAAAATATATGTTTAAAATGTTATTTTAAGATTCGATTTTGAAACGTTTAGAGACGAACTAATGCACGTAAACCATTAGTAAATTTCTTCTATTTCCATGTATATAATCTTAATCCCCCCCCCCCCAAAAAAAAAAGTATTATCAGCAAGTATATATACAGTTAAAATTATGATTTCATATCATTGACATACGAAACAACAAAGGATCAATGTTTGATCCTGAGTATATAATATTAGATTTCCGGGATGTGCAAGATTGGAATAACGGATATTACTAATTTAAAAGCGTTAACAAGAATCTTTTTCCTTTAGACAAAAGAAGTTTAAAGTTTAGACATGTTCGTTTTCTTATCTCATGCTACCTTCTATACATCATGTGCATTAGTAATACTGTCTTACATTTCACTGAAATTAATACTTGGATGACATACCAAATCTAACCAGTTAGAGTGTGACCCCGTTTGATACAGTTATCATCATTGTTTAATCTTAATCAACGGTTTTGGAATTGCAATTGAAGATGTCCCATATCATGATCGCTTTTGTCAATTGAATTAGATGATGATTAAGAACCCTCTGGTAATTAATACAGTTCATAGAAAATTTTGATGAGAAAAGGAAATTTATCTTTATCCGACCTTGGTCCTCAATGCAGTACTTTTACAATCGATTCGAGACTTTTTAAGCTCCATTTCCTTCATGGAGAGAGAGTACAGGCAGAATTCGGATATCGTTCATCACATGTGAATGCTTTCGGAAGAACTTATCATGTGCGCACACACACACACACACACACACACACAAAGTGTTTGAAAAATCAATTTTCCTCAGATAATTGCTCCAACCTTCAATGCGACACATTCATAAAAAAAAGAATACACAAAACACCCGTAAAATGAATTAATTTGTGCAGTCGCGGATTCAGAGGGGGCGCACCGGGCGCGCGCCCCTCTTTATTTTTGGTTAAAACAAAAGATATAAATAGAAAAACATGGGGAGGGGTGCGTGCGCCCGCCTTTAATTTTGTAAAGGCGCCTCCCCTTTACGAAATTCCTGGATCAGCCCCTGAAGTGTGCATCGCAGAATGAAAACGGAAAGTAGAGAGCTCATCAAATTGAAACGCGCTCTCTTGAATTATTATCCCGGGGCTTTGTTTGCCAAATTATTTGAATATCATTCACTCAGCAGCTGACCTATTTACAAATCAATTTGATTCAAACACAGTGAAGATCGAAACACATTCACCAGATATAACTTCTTCTTTTTTTTTTTTGTAGCATAATACCAGGAATTCACTTTCTTTTTCCTTTTAGCATTAAAATGTCCAACCATTTTCATCGTTGTCTATATTTTTCTTTGCCTGTGTTGAAAACAAAGTCAATTTACTTTTGCATGAAAAAAAAAAAAAAGGTGTCATGATATCTCTTTACTTGCTGTCGTTTGCGCTGATGTGGACGTATTGCTGCTGTATAAAGATCATTATTGGCGGAAGCGGTTTTATGTCGACAGAGGCACGGCTCAGTCCATGGTGAACCACTTTTCCGGCAAATTAGCTGACACGTGACAACGGGTAAGCATTTCCTTCGAAATGTAATAAATACAATGTTTAAAATTCTTTACATAATTTTCGAATAACATTACATAATAAGTAATAAAAATAACTGCTATGTAAAACGGTGTCATGCTTATAGTTCATCATCATTCATTGCTCTTTGTTGTAATTTCGTAAATGCCTTTGTCAGTACCATTACCACGATTTCTATTCTTAACACACGATTTGTTGTTTTTCTGAATTTCCATTATTCGATTTATAGGCAGTAGAAGCCTCCCTATCAAGCTGTCTGAATATAAAATGCAGTTATTTTAATCTGTACTGTACATAAACACGTTCACACCATGCCTGCCAATAGTACGACAATACACCAAAGGTGGACTGTACTGAACAGGAAGAAGAAGAATTCCGTTGCTATATTATTTCTATTGAAACGTAGATTTTTTCCTTATTTCACAGTTTGTTATCATAATTGTAGCTCTTCATGTATCATGGAATATCAAAACAATGTGTTTAGATTATTAAGAAACATGAGAAGTTTTATGAGTAGTCGCCATAAGATGATTTAAATGTACTATATCTATCTAGTATAATCATGGTCTATGATAATTATTTACTAGTAACCCATTAAATCTTTGGCAATTTTGCTGCGGATGTTATCATTTCTCTTTCAATTTATTGGTACCTTTGAATTGAATTGAATTTTTGTCTTTTATTGGAAAAAAATATTAAAATGTAACGTTGGTTACATTCTTTAAATTTGCACAAACTTAGAAAGAGACTCGCTAATGAACGTTCTAATTTAAGGGACTCTAACCCAGCCAGAGAAACATGGTAACATCAGCGATTATTATTCTTAAATTTGTAACCAAAACAACAGTCGAATACGAAGAGTATGAAAGAGAACTTTCCCCAACTTCCTGAAACAAATTAGGGGTAAAACGTGTGGCAACAACAAGAAAAAAAAAAATGCAGCATTGAATCACAGATTCGTGGACTTTAGTTAGGTACCAAAATAAGTTTCGCTTGTGGAATATTTCTATAGTTAGCAGGTTAAGTTCACGAATAGCAGCCAAAAATCCTGCAACTTGCACTTTCAATAAAAAGGCTAAATACAGATTTTCTAAAGCTGTGATAATCAGAGCAGTAACTATGACAATATCCAATAATTTACCAGTTACTGTGGCTACTGGGGTTATTCACATCTTTCAATAAATGCAAACATTCATACACAACGGGACCATGGTTGGAGAATGACCTCGACTTACGAGTGGTACACAATACACAAGCATTACATAGTGGACCTCTCAGTTCCCCTTTCCCCCTATAGTATAACCTAGTATTTTGGCGGTATGTATGTATATCTCTATTTCTTAATTATCGTTTCGCATATTCTTATGTATATATGCTTATGATATAATTCCTGTTTCATTCTGTGTTATATGTTTTCTTGGAAGAAAAATGAGAATGAACAATAAAGTTAATGAAAAAATGAATGAATATCGTTTGACCTTGTTGCATAGGTCAAACACATAAACATTGATGGCATTTCCGGCCCAACTATAGGTTTAGAAGTGCATCAAATCACCTTTGTTTTTAAAGGACCCATCGCTTTTCCACTCCACTGAAGTCACACTTGACTAAACAGATTCATCTTGTGCACGATTGTCATACAATAAAAAGCTGTAAATCAAATGAACGACATATAAGATCCAGAAACGCCGCTAAACAAGGAAGAGAAAAAAAAAAGACGGCCCTTTTTGAGAGACTTTTCCATCATTAACCCAAACAACTGCTCATGCTGTGCGCGTCAATAATACATAATGACTGTTCACTAATTGGCTGGATTTCTGACAAATCATAATCTGCTCCGAGGTATTTGAATTGAAGGCCTTCAATAAAAAGGACAATGAGCGAAATTCAAGGAACACTCTTTTTCGGACTCGGTCTACAGCAATAATTAAACTTATTTTCCGGAACCGATATCAAACCATTCAGAAGACTGGAGGCCGAAAGTCTATCCTTGCTATGACATATAAATCACTTGAGATTATTATACAAGAGTATCAGAGCCAAACTTGCTTCCTATTTCTGCGAAAGAAAAAAAAAAAGATATCAATGGAAGGGCGTCTGCAAATATCTGCCTTGTCAAGCATTGAGCACTGAAACAGCAGAGGCCGATAAGATCAATTTGCATTTGATCTCCATCAGGTAAAGATGAGGTGTTGCAACAGTAACTGTTAATTGGATTACGGGTCGGAGAGCGTAATCTGCAATTAAACCACGTTGAAGGTTTTAACGCCTTGCCTTCTGGAATAATTTTCCACTTTCGAAACCACATAATGGCTGACTTCATATAAACCTTTCGCGGAAGTGCCCCCGAGGTCCACAAAAGCATTTGATAATCTCCTTTGGAACTTAATATTCTCAATCTCAGAAACAACACACATTCGGAACTGAACTGATGACATGCCAAAATATGAAGTGCATCAGGAAAGTACTTATAGTAAAGCATTTTGTTTTTGTTTGTATTTCATTTGCTCTGATAAGTTATCGTATTTGAATATTGTATGGTTGTATTATGTACTGTTTGTGCTGGTTATGTATAGAGCGCGGCCATGAACATTATTCTTGATGGACTTCAGCGCATTGTAAGAGGCCACTATTATTATTATTATCATTATCATTATTGTTATTATTATTATTATTATTATTATTATTATCATTATTATTACTCGAATACAAATTATTTATCTTGACTAACTGTCACTGAATGTACTACCGGAGATGGGAAAATGATTGAAAGGCATTTATTAGGTAACATCCATTGTAGCCCGCAGGCTGAGTTGCGGACATTTTACATGAATCAGCATGAATACATTCAAATACATACAAACATACATTCAAATTGTCATTATCACAATCACACATATTTTTCATCATAACAATAAAACTACCATTTACTCTATTACAAAACAACAATCGATATTACATTCATCAAAAATTTATTATTACACAAAACACTGGGTTTATATCAATAAAATTGTTTAAATATATCAAATACATAATAATACAAAACTTCATTTTTCACATGACACAGAGCATGTAGGAACATGATATGGCAATCAAATTAAGATAAGTAAAGTTTGTTTAAGACTAAAAATAAAAAAAAGACTCTGAAAATCAAAGTAAAACCTGGATTTAGCACACATGAAAATTCTTTTTCGATATTTACAGTAGCAAAAAACAAAACAAAACGAAACAAAACGATCTGAAGCAAATTAATAAGGTGCTACCAGTCCAATGTCCTTGCCTGTACATGTTAAAAGCATCTTTTGAAGTAATTCTGTTACGAATGCTCGAATAGCTCCTAGATATTGTTCTAGCACATCAACTTAACAACTGATAGGATACTTAATGTTATTTTTGTAATGTAAATTATTGCCAGAATATTGTTGGATTTTGATATGTCCTTGTAAGAGAAATCTTCAGGTCAATTCAATTTCTATTAATATTCATTCAGCTTAGAATGAAACAAAATAAAAAACATACATTACGCAATCATATTGTTTAATCATAAGAAAATTCTTCAAGACGTACTGAAAAGTTACCTTCGAGATGTATTGCAAAATTTACACATGTTCGTCAGTATTATGAAATTTGTTTTCTGTGTATTTTCTTCTCTATCATATCTTTTCTCTTTATCATACCGAGTCATTTATTTTTAGCTTGTTTGTTCGCTAAATTTTGTGTACGGTTTTCTTGTAGTTTATTTTGTTCATGAACGAGTAATCACTATAAAATTATTTCACTATATTGGGATATAATTGTATTTCTTACCTAACATACAGTTTAAGCCTACATGTACATACAATTTGTTCTCACAATTTGAGTGCCATCCAAACATTCGTGATCGGCGTTTCTTCTTGTCCGCTCAACTGATATTTATTTTCGAGAAACCAAAACAAGTGTAACACTTCCGATGCCCCCGGGAGATATTCAATGAATGAGCACACAAGACTATAGTGTCACAGGATGATATAATACACATATTGAGTTTCTATTGCTGACTGAATGAATGTCAAAATTATGTACATTACCCCCTTTAATACACCGAAACTCTTTTAAAAAGAGACATACACTCGAAATGGGTTTACGCGACCTGCTGACGCTACTTGCTGTATACTGAAAATAGACGAAAAATACATCGAACCTGATTGTTGCATGTTGGATTATTGTCGAATTGCAAACTGAAGTCATTGTTGTTGTTGTGGGTTTTTTTTTTTTTTTTTGCACTATTCGTCAAGCATGCAGTACTTAATTAATCCATGGGATCGGTTCATTTATATCACGTGCAGTTGTGACGCATGCAAAATGATGGTCAAATTCTTAGTCAGATCTAATCATTTCAATGTCACCGCGTCATCACATTCCATAACACGTCCTCTTTTAATGAATCCAGCCTCGAATTCAGCGTTTTAGTGGGATAACAGTGATATAAATCATACGCTCATCCATTATCCTAACTTGCGTAATTGGTGGTCAAGTACCAACAAAGCAATTAAGAGCGCATTGATTTTGTCGTGTATAATCGTTTATTTTCAGTCTACATCTTCCGGTGGAGTCCATTAATTCCCTTCTGTTCAGCGTCGGTATCTACTTCTTTCCCACATTGACATTGACGAACTCTAATTAATATACCGCAGATATATATATTTGCCCTATTTCAAGACCAGTGATCTGTTGTGTTCCATTTATTGCTGCTCTTTCTGTTGTTGTTGTTGTTTTTTTTCGTCTTCTTCAATTCATTTCCCGTCTCTACTTGAAAGTATATAAAAAATAACAACTGTGGCTAGTAATGAAATAACTTTATGCTTTCGATAACACGCGGTCTTTTTTTTTTCTCTCTCTCTCTCTTCTTTTCTTTTTAAAACAACAACGTGGTCTGTGTGCTCAGACTATATACGGGCCACTATATAATAGCACTCAGACATTCCTCGGGCTCAAGTTCAAATTTACTGAAGTGATGTGAGTAGGCCCTCTCTTGTTTGGTATGTGATAGCTTCGACTGAATGGCCTGTAACCAGTAACTTAAACAATGTCTTTAAAAACATGCAGTTCATCTCATTTGATATAATCATTGACACTTTGAAGGTGATAACACACACACACACACACACACACACACGCACACACACACAGACAAGTATGCATAATGATATAACATGAACTGTAATTGGTTGAATTGACATTGATGTCACGCTACGTGACATCAATGTTTTCGATACAGTGCAATGTAGGCATTTATGTGAAATCGAGCATGGAGCGACAATGAGAGAACCACACGTCATATACTGAACACTAACAAACTTTGCATGCTTTGTTAGCGCACCATTCTAATTAGCCCAGCGGCCGAGAGAAACATTATTGTTCATATTTGTCTGAAAGCACAAAATTCAGCACACATGGAGACTGACATACTCTAAACATAATTGATATATTGTACTCATCAGAATTCTGACGTTTTCTCCCGTTGCCATGTTAATCATTTTTTTTATTTGTAAATATATATATTCTGACATCTTCTCCCGTTGCCATGGTAAGGATTTGTTCTTGGAAAAACCCTCATATTTTCAGTGAAATTATATTGAAATGTAATAAAAGTGATTATCTTTTATTTTCAATTTAGAATCGCTCATTCAGTTGCAATTAGATTTCTAGTCATTCCATGACATCTTCTCCGTTACCATGGTGACGATTTTTTTTTTAGGGGGGGGGGAAGTAACACAGTATTAAATATGACACAAATAATTCAATTGCATTCTTATAATTACCCATTCAAATGCAATCGAAATCTTATGTCATGTATGGGAATGGTAAAACAGAATGCCCGTTGCCATGGTAACACTCGGCATTCCAGAAACTAACATTAATAATGGAATAATATAAAAAATGAAATAATAGAAGTGCCTGAGAATGCCTATTTCAAGCTAAAACTTTGTTTTCCATTATCATCTTGATCAGCCACAGCCACATTTCCTCTGGTATTGTCAACGACTATGCAAAAATTGTTGTTGGAGGAATAAAGGCATTTCTGTATCAAAACGAAACACAAATCACTTAATGCGCAAAGTTCCAACAATGGCTTTTTACAGATTAGATATTCTACGTTTTTAAAGGTAAAGGTCGCGCCTGATAGAACAGTTGTCATGGCAACAGAATGACAGAAAATTTAAAGTAGACAAGGCCTTTATGCTGGGCTTACAGATCAAGTGCTAATGCATTTGTAAACTTAACCACTCTCTTAGAAAAAAAAAAACATTAAATATGCTTTTTGTTAAAACCTAGTTGACTTTACTGTCCTTGTGTGTCTTGTTGTTGATAATTGATGGTACGTGGAAGTCCAAGAGATGTTGTCATGGTTGCAGATCAATTAGATAATTAAATTATTTCTCTAAAAGGAAATGCTTGCGCTTGTGTGAAAATAAACAACTCAAAAGCATACTGGGATTTACAATGCATATTTACCGTGATTGTCAACATTTCTTTCTTTCAAGTAAAATTGCAATGAGGTTCCTTAAAATTTTACAACACACTGTTGCTTTTATCAAACTATCAATGTCAATGCTGTTGTCAGAGTAATCTAAAAGTTAAGGTATTATCATGGCAACGGCCATTGTTGAGTGTAACTGCGATCTTTGATAACAGATTTTATTCGCATTAAAATGTGTTACTTGAAAGAAATACATTTTGACAACTGCATGCGGCATGTACGGTGTACATGCATTGTAAGTCCCAGTATGTTTGTGTGTGTGTGTGTGTGTGAGTGTGTGTGTGTGTAGGGGTGTGTGTGTGTGTGTGTGTGTGCGTGCGTGTGTGAGTGTATGTGTGTTGTTGTTCAATCTCACACATGCACAAATATTTCTTTTTTAGAAAATAACTTCATTATCTAATTCATCTGTTACCATAACAACATCTCTCTATGATTTTCACCTTCCATTAATTCATCAGCAATAAGACAGATAAGCATAGTAAAGTCAGCTAGATTGAAGAACATTCTGAATGATGCTGTATCAGGGATTTGTAAAATACAAAAATACATTAGCACTTGCAATTTTTGTTTAATAGTTTGTTTAATAGATACTTTATTTTCTGCAAATCAACAAATCAATCAGCAAATCAATATACATAAGGCACATGATCATGAACATGTGGGAAATATACAAAATAAATTCAAAACAGAGTCGTTTGACTTGCGTAAACAAAGATATAAAAGGTAATTAATGATACAATATACAGGATGCATGTCTATGCAGCGGGGATTACAACAATTATAATTATGGAGCGATAATGCAGAGGGCCGCCATTGTAAGCATAGCTTGAAAAGATGGCCGGCCAGAGGAAAAAGTAGGGACGTATACTAGTTTCGTAATAATACAATACAATGCAATACAATACAAATTCTGCTGCGAAGATAACAGGGGAAAATAAACATGTTGGTGGTGGATGTGCGTGCAAGTGCTAGAAAGTGCAGAAGGGCAGATATGCTGGAATGTAGAATAATCGAATTGGTTTGCTGGAAGAGGGAACGATATGCGATGTTGCTATTTGGGAGACCAACATTAATCATATGAATTATTTGTTTTTAATTTGTATTTGAAGTATACTGTAATAAAATGTGCTTCTTTAAGTTTGCTTTAAATGAAAACAAGGAGGCACACTGTTTCAACTCCTCAGGAAGAGTGTTCCATGTATCCGGACCGTGATGTCTAATCGATTTTTGAGCAAGTAAAAGCTTTGGATTACTTAAATGAAAATCATGGGAACGACGGGTTGGGTATGAATGAATATGGTCATTAGTTACTAAGGCATTATGAAAAAATGGTAATAAATTTCGAGTGTGTTTACACATAAATATAGCAGTTAGATATATATGTATGTCATGGGCTTTTAAAGTTTTTAGGCGATGAAATATAGGATCGATGTGAGCCCAAAAAAAATTGAGTGTGTGCATATACGAAGAGCCTTTTTCTGAAAAATAAAAATTGTATTTAATTTACTTTTGCTATACAGTTGCCCCATACAATATTGCAATACATTACATATGGTAAAAATAAAGTGTTATATAACATTATTAAAGTTTGATCATTAATCAAATACTTTATTCTCCTTAAAACACCAGTTGTTTAAGATATTGCTGTAGGAATATTCTGCACATGAGTATTCCAAGTTAAATTGCTATCTAGGGTCACTCCTAGAAACTTGGTTGAATGTTTCTCAGCAATGTTTATACCATCAATATAAATACTTTTAGGAAGGGTGGGTTGGGATTGAAGAGTATGGAAATGTATAAAACATGTTTTATCAATATTCAATGAAAGCTTGTTACTTCTAAACCATTTCGAAATATTACCTAATTCCATATTAAGTGTATCAATCAGTGTTGCAATATCCTTATGAGAGTAAAAAACGTTAGTGTCGTCTGCAAATAAGATGAAGTTCAAACGAGGGGAGCAATTGGTGATGTCATTAATGTAAATCAAAAAAAGTAGGGGCCCGAGGATAGATCCCTGAGGGACACCACATGACACGTTAGAGTATAATGAGTGACTAGATTTAAATGCAACATATTGTTTGCGATGACTTAGATAACTTCTGAACCATGACAAAGTAATCCCTCTCACGCCATAATTCTGTAATTTTCCAAGTAAAATGTAATGATCAATAGTGTCAAATGTCTTACTAAGATCCATAAACACTCCAATTATATGTTCTTTTTTAGTAAGCGCATCAATAATATTATCGACAGATTTGATTATAGCATAATCGGTAGAAAATCCTTTCCTAAAACCAAACTGATTCGTATTCAATATATCATTTTCAATCATAAACGAGTAAAGACGCTTGTAAACTACTTTTTCTAAGATTTTCGATAAAACAGGCAACAATGAGATGGGTCTAAAATTTTTCACCATTAATGGATTTTCTCTTTTATAGATGGGGATAACTTTGGCGATTTTAAAAGAATCTGGATACTTGCCATTAAGGAGGGATAGATTGAATATATGGGTGAGAGGGGCTGCTAGGGGGTAAATTATCTTTTTCAACAAATTCACCCTCAAATTATCGGGCCCACAGGATTTACTACATTTCAAAAATCGAACAATATCAATAATTTCAGATTCATTAATTGGAGTAAAAAACAAAGAATTTTGATTATTTTCAGGTAAATATTCTTTATAATTTTTGATATCATTTATGGGAATAGATGCTGCTAAAGAAGGACCAACATTAACAAAAAAATATTAACAATATTTGCAATTTGGTCAGGATTAGTGATAACATTATCATTATGAGTAATACTATCAGGACATTCCATAGGTTTCTTTTTAAGTATTTCATTAACAGTCCGCCAAAGAGCACTATTATCATCCTTGTTAGATTTGAGTTTATTTGAAATATATAATTTACGTGAAACTCGAATTAAAGTAGTTAATTTATTTCTATATATTTTATACCTTTTCACATTTTCAGGAGTGGGTTTTCTCAGAGATATCTCCTATAAAGACGGTTTCGAGTAAGAATGGAATGTATAAGACCTTGAGTAATCCAGGGTTGCCGGGCTCTTTTCCTTCCATTTCTCTTGGTAGTTAAAGGAATATGTTTGTCATAATAATCCAATATTTTTTGTAAAAAAAAATTCATAAGAAGAATCAACGTCTTGGAGTTCAAAGACGTCATCCCATTGTTCTTCAAATAAATCTTGATTCAATGAATCAATATTTTTTGGTGTTTCATTTCTATACATTTTCAAGTATTGTTTTGGTTGGCGGCGTATAGGGGTTGTTACAGATTTGTCTTTAATCATAAAAATCGGTAGATAAAGAATGCCGTTCGTGCAGGTTTCAGTAATGACATTAGACAGTATATTATCTATCAATGTTTTGCTATGGGTGTTATTGTTTATTCTGGTGGGTTTATTGATGTGGGGATGCAGTGAGTTGGAAAGTAATATGTCATGAAAATGGGTGGGTTGTAATAAATCTATATTGTAATCTCCCATCAAAAAAAATTGATTTTCTCTCTCCAAGAATTTCATTAGCACACTGATCGAAATTGTCAAAAAAAGATTGAATATCATTTTGCGGAGGACGGTAAATGGTACCAACTATAATATTTTTCTCATTGTCATTTAAAATTTCAATAAATAAGCTTTCTGCTCCTTGAATATGCAAATCAGTTCGAATTCTGAACTTAATTTGATTATTAACATACATGGCAACCCCACCTCCCATTCCACACTTTCTGTCATTACGAATAAAATTGTAATTGTCAATGCCAAACAGGTCCGGGGAATTGGAGTGCAACCATGTTTCGGTAATTTCTATAACGGAAAATGGAAAATCATTGAGAGAATTTAGAAATAATTCAAACAATTCAAAGTTTCTATTCAAACTCCTTGAATTAAGATGAATTAAACTAAAATTAGCACAAATCTGATTTGCCTTATTGACAAAAAAAAAATGACTGTTAAATTCATTAATAGTGAAATACTGACTTGTGTGGTTGACTAGCTGTTGGTCATCTATTCCAAAATCAGAATCCATTTACAATGAGTAACATTACGTGATCGCAGCATATCATGGTGCAACGGGACACAATGACGGGGAGTGTAGTGCACATCGTATATACGGGGTGTATACGATGAGGTGCATCGGTGCGTGTTGTGCTGTAACAAACTTTAGAGGAGCGCTTGAAATGAAATTGTTGACATGATCTACAGGACTGCAGAGCATAGACACACAAAAACACAAATTCAGATAATATGCTACACTTTAGGGGTGACCTAGCAAGCAGTGTGACTTACTAACACATAATAAAAAATAAACAGTATCATTATGTCAATACAACCTCCTTTCTGAAAGGAATTTGTCATTTTTACAATATTCTTGTTTGGCATTAGAATAAGTCGAGATGGAATCGGGTGAAAGAAAAGAGGAAGAAATAAAGACAGACTCCAGAAAAGGGGGGGGGGGGTGGACAAGAGAAATCTGGTTTCGGTATAGCCGTGTATATAATGCGGGTAGAGAAGAAAGGGAGGATATGAAGGCAGATACCGGAGGGAAGATGAGAATCTGAGAGCTATATAGGGTAGGATACGGGTAGATAAGTGATTAAGCTGTGAAGACAAAGCATGAAAGAAGAGAAGAACTGGACAGAACAGTTTCTGGTTGTGATACAGCAGATTGATAGCTTCTGTTGTCACTGAAAACGGGAGGGTACGGTATTTAAATTTGAAGTCCTTAACAACTATTTTAACTAACAATCATTCATAACAAAAGCAATGACAAGGTAATCACACAATGACGTAACAGCGTAGGACGGCTATACAGTAAAAACATTCTCGCTAACAAGCAATTAAACAAGTGATACATCGACTTCAGTTACATTGTTGGTTTCTGTATCAACAGAAACGTAACAATTTGTTGGATGCGAACAGTGAACTCAGAAATTGCAACAATACAAACTGTAGGTCGTGCGTCGACCTCGAAATCATTGTTCGCCGTTGTACCAACAGATGAAGCAAATTGTAAAATACATGAATAAAGTAGCACGCACATTACATAATCTTACAATATATCGTCTGTTGAGAATGAGAAGGGCGTCAAGTTGTCTTGAACACTATGGCCCGAATTCACGAAGGTGGTACAAATGAAACCATGGTTTAAACTATGGACAAAAACCATGGAGCGCCAAGTGTCGCATGGAATATTTTGTTACGAAATCAGTCATTTCGTCGATAAAATTATTATTTTGTAATGAAATGACAATATTTTGTAACTAAATTAACATTTCATCCACGAAATGATGATTTCGTTAACGAAACGGTCATTTCTTGACGAAATGACCAATTTCGTAACAAAATATTCCATGCGACACTTGGCGCTCCATGGTTTTTGTCCATGGTTTAAACCATGGTTTCATTTGTACCACCTTCGTGAATTCGGGCCTATGGGTTTAGAGGCAACTCAACGCCCCTATCACTCTCAGCAGACGATATGATGCTTGTCTCCGGAAATAACAATACAGTGAATGGGCTGAGTTTGTTTGTTTGTTTGTTGTTGTTGTTGTTGTTTTTTTTTTTTTGAAGTAGCCATCTGTTTTAAAACTAAGCTTGTTCCTAGCAGTAACAATGCGGTGGTATGAAATAAATACACGCGTTAAATGCATTAGTCAAACATTTGGACTTTAACAGCAAACAATTCCATTTCATGTACATTGCTATAGCTCCAACATGTCCATTTCATGCAGCACATTGCTATAGCTTCAAAATATGCAAAGAGCATCGATATAAACATGGATGTACATGTAGAAGGAAATACGTTCATCACTGCACCACATCAATGTTGCTTCATGAGAAAAAAAAAATATTTCATTATGTATCAGTTTATCATGTTAAAGTAGTCATCTGTTTAAATCAGAGTGCAGTCATAATGCAATAAAGGAAAATGAATACACCACTAATGTCTGGGGTAGACATTTTGATTTTAGTAAGAAACACTATAAAACCACAACTGCTGCCTTAATTACATGATATGCAAAAGACATCGGTATAGCAACAGTTTATCACTGTATCATATAAAATGGTTGCTTTGTTTGATAATTTTCACTGTATGAAAGCTTTATGCAATAGCAATTAGTTACGAGTTCTTAGTCAAAAGACTGGTGCAGTCAGAAATAATTCAGTTATGGATCATGAAAAGTTGACAATGCCGCTAAGGTTCCTTCCTGCCATTCGAATGTACCTTTAATTGTATTAACAACAACAACAACAAAAAAATCAACGTAGCATAGCGAGTTACAACTTGGGTGGGGTTGTTTTAGTGGAGCGGAGCAAGCAAGATTGCTGCCAACGGAAAATGGCGCGAATAGTGGGCTCAACCGATTGAATTACAAAAGGGATGGGTGTTTCGTTGGAGTGTGAATGCCTATAGAAAATTAGGTTTGTACTCTTGGTGCGCACAGTGCTAATTCTGCATTCATCTTGCTGACAATGGTTGAATGATAGAAAGAGGTTAAGGCAGAGAAGTCCGGAACGAGGTAAAAATACCTCTCCAGAAAGGTTTGTCTTTAAAATAGATCCTTCCGCAGATCAGGTCGTGCGTCGACTTTGAGATCATTATTCGCCGTTGTACCAACAGATGGAGCAAATTGTAAAATACATGAATAAAGTAGCACGCACATTATAATCTTGCAATATGATGCTTGTCTCCGGAAATTTCAATACAGTAAATAGGCTGAATTTATTTATTTTCTTTTTTTCTTTTTTCTTCTTTAAATAGCCATCTGTTTTAAAACTAAGCTTGTTCCTAGCAGTAACAATGCGGTGGTATAAAATAAATACATGCGTTAAATGAATTAGTCAAACATTTTTTTTTTTTTTGGATTTCATGTACATTGCTATAGCTCCAAAATATACAAAGAGCATCGATATAAAGATGGATGTACATGTAGAAGGAAATACGTTCATCACTGCACCACATCAATGTTGCTTCACGAGAAAAAAAAAAATTCATTATGTATCAGTTTATCATGTTAGAGTGGTCATCTGTTTAAATCAGAGTGCAGTCACAATGCAATAGAGGAAAATGACAATGCCGCTAAGGTTCCTTCCTGCCATTCGAATGTACCTTTAATTGTATTAACAACAACAACAAAAAAAAAATCAACGTAGCATAGCGAGTTACAACTTGGGTGGGGTTGTTTTAGTGGAGCGGAGCAGGTAAGATTACTGCCAACGGAAAATGGCGCGAATAGTGGGCTCAACCGATTGATTTACAAAAGGGATGGGTGTTTCGTTGGAGTGTGAATGCCTATAGAAAATTAGGTCTATACTATTGGTGCGCAAAGTGCTAATTCTGCATTCATCTTGCTGACAATGGTTGAATGATAGAAAGAGGTTAAGGCAGAGAAGTCCGGAACGGGGTAAAGATACCATTCCAGAAAATTTGTCTTTAAGATAGACCCTTTCAAAAATCAGGTCGTGCGTAGACCTCGAGTTCATTGTTCATCGTTGTACCAACAGATGGAGCAAGTCGTAAAATACATGAATAAAATAGCACGCACATTACATAATCTTACAATGATGCTTGTCTCCAAAAATGACATTGCAGTAAGTGGACTTAATTTGCTCTTTTGAAATAAACATCTGCTTTAACCTGAGCTTGTTCGTAACAGTAACAATGCGATGACAAGAAATGGATACACGCGTCAAATGCATTAGTCAGGCATTTTGACTTTAAAAACAGACATTTGATTTCATGTTTAATGTTATTACCCCGTGTATTCCAAAATATACAAAGATATATATTTATATATTTATATTTATATATTTATATTACATTATGTTATAAAATATCCATCTAATTTTATTTTAAATCCGAGTGCAGTTATAACGCAAAAAAGTGAATATCTGAAATAATATTTGTCATCTTAATAAAGGTCACTTTGATTCCATAACTGATGCTTTGATTACATAGTATACAAAATAGCATCAGTACAAACAGTTTGTCACTGTATCATATTATGAAGTGATTGCTTCACTTAATAATTTTCACTGTGTTAAAACCTTATTCAATACCAGTCGGTTTTGAATTCCTAGTCCAAAAAAAAAAAATTTAATGCAATCAGAAATGATTCAGTTATACTTATAAATCACACACAAAAAAATAATCATTTAACAGTTTATAGGTTGTAAAAACAGTGTAAAGCAGTGAGATTTTAATTGATTTGTAAGCCAGGCATACGTACCTGAACGTTTCCATCATTGTGTTGCCGTGGCAACTGTCCAATCAGACATGACATTTACCTTTACCTTGAAAACATAAATCTACATTGTGAAAAACAATGATTGGAACTTGTGTGTACTTGATAATTAATGTTATGTTTTGATATAGAAATGCTTTTATTTCTCCAACAGCATTTTGCACAAAGTCGTTGCCATAGCAACCAAAACCTTTTTAGAGGAAATATGACTCTGACTGACCAAGATGTCAATGGAAACGAAGTTTTAACTTGAAATAGACATTCTCAGCCACTTCCATTGTGTTTTCCCATTATTTCATCATGAATATGTTTTCATTTCTGGAATCTCAAGTGTTACCATGGCAATGAACTTTTTTCTTACCATTTCCATGACCTCAAACGACAAAGGTGTCGATTGCATTTAAATGGGAAAATCTAATTCCACAAATTTAGCCATTTTTGGTCACATTTAATACAGTACTATGAGAAATATAAGCTATTTACAAAAAGTGATTTGTTACCATGGTAAAGGGAGAAGACGTCACAGAATGACTACGACTTTAATTGGAATTGAACAAGTAATTCCAAATGTACAAGTTTAGTTTTCTTACATTTACGTATGACGTGATTGGAAATAATTGTTGTATGCATTAAAAAAAATAATTCGTTATATAAATGAGAAAACATCAGTATTCTGAAGGGCTCAATATCCAAGTCTGATTAGAATGATAAATCAGTCTATGAAAAATGATGCAAAATGTGGTGCTACCAGACACAATTTGTAACAATATTATTGGTCTGACATTTTGGGCTGTGCCGCTGGACTAATAGACTCTTATTTGGCCTGACAAAAATGCATTAAAAACCCTCGTGCAGTCAACCTTCATCTCCTGCATCTAATCTCTATTAATCTCTTCTACAGCGCTGTACATTCGCAGTCACACATTTTCTTTAAATATAATATTATTAAGATCTATCGATTCAGATAAACCAATTAAAGGCCTGCATGTGCAAAAACAAAAGAACACACAATTCACACAAAACCAACAACAGATGCCGCCGAAATGAGTACATGATAATGTGCACGTCTGCCGAAGAAATCAAGACCATCAAATCAGCAGGACTCATGTTTAACAAGAAGACCCAGCAATGACAAATGGATTGAGATAACCGAGGGTCGGCTAATGCGTGCCAGCATGAAGGGTACCCGAGGTTTGCCACCGGGTAATTCATCAAAGTCAACACAGAAATGTGGCCGTTCTTATTCTGGAAGATACTCGGTATTTACTTTTACCATGCAGTAGCTCCATGCTTTTACTCATATACTTCATCCAAGGTGTGAACGTGATACCGTCCTTGCTTTTCCTTTCGACGGGTTGTCTATTCGAGAAGATGACTTGAACAGGAAGTCAGTTCTTTGTTTGAGAGTATAATGGTTGACATACACTACGATATACATGTGTTTTGCATGAAAAGGAGGAACAGAAATCGAGAAAGTGAGCGAGAGATATAAATGTAGAAAGAGAGGTCTACAGAGAGAACAAAATAACAAGTGTGTTATGTGTTGATTTAAAAAAAAATGGTGAACATCCGCACTTCGGTCGTCTTATTGACAGAAACGTACTTGTCAATGGGATACAGCTCCTCTTTGACAAATAAAAAGAGGAAACAGAAAAAACGCCAACTCATCCAAACTGAGTAGTGACATAGATGTATATGAGATACCTTCTATCGAATCAATCAGACTACTTTTAAGATCTCCTTTTCAAGGTCGGCAATGTCTTAAAGGTACAATAACGACTTCAGCTTTGTAAAAATACATTTTGATTTCACCTTAGTTTTGGTTCAGATAGGGATGCAGGTTTCCAACTCTTTTTTTTTTGTGTGTGTGTGTGTGTGTGTCTGTGAGATAATGAGAAGCCTCGAATGAAATATGAAAGAACATACAATTCATAAAGGAATTCACAGTTTATTCGATGATATATGGTCTTGAAATGGCTGAGATATCCCAAAAAGGAATCCTAATAAAATGCGACAGGCCACGACTTTTATTAGGATTGCTTTATTTTACCCTCTTTTTCTTTTGGATATCTCAGTCATTTCTAAAGCGATTTTCATCAAATACCAATTTCAATTCCCCTTAGAATTATTGTATGCCCTTTAACATTTCATAGAGTGGTTTTTTAAATATCTCGCAAAACGTTCAAAGCTTCAAAGCTAAATCCTCACCTCAACCGACACTATACAGTCCCTTTAAAAGAAAATTCGTTCAATCATCTAACGTCTGTTCGTGAGTAGTTACTTGTAAATCCATTTCTGAAAGCCTAGTCGTGCGACCTAACCTGATGAGCACGAGATCTAGTCTCGCGTAATATAAAACAACTCTTATTTTCTGTTTTGTTTTGTTTTATTTTTATTTTTTGCTTGTTTGTTTGTGTGTTGTTTTGGGGGTGTGTGTGTGGGGGTTTTTTTTGGCATTATAGAAACATTAAAGCAGCTTGTTGATCTGAATTAAAAGTTCAGGTTGTTACAACAGTAACGATGAGAAGGCATGAAAATGATATAAGGAAAAAAAAAGCACCTACACAATGGGGTGACTTGAACCAAGACTAGGAGGGCGACTCCCACCACGCCAGTAAAACCAAAACAACAACAACAACAACAACAACAACCATTCAACACTGACCGACTCTTCATAAACCCCTTTGGCGTTAAACTCCAGCAGTTAAACGTATTCCGGCCCTCCTATTGGTTGAGCGAGCACAATCTTATATACATAGGTCATTGTTATCCACAAGAGTCAATTCCGTCTCCTGAATGCACACAAAGAAAAAGAAATACCGGTGGTTCATTCATACACCATAACTTTAGTCCTATTTGCATTTATCTGCATTCTCATTTTTACATAGAGACATTAAAATGGCCGTTAGTTGAATTATTAGATTTCAATTAAGTCTCTCAACCAGCTTGTATAGAAGTATTTTCTTGCTCAATTCGTATTCACTTGGCATGAATGACATGTCAGATTCACGACGTATCTTCAATAGATCTTGGCATTTAACGCAGCTGATACAAAGAAATCTATCTGCGGGGTATGACAAAGAACGTTTTCATGGTGAATTTGATGGCATTACTGCCTAATGGCCTTTTCATTCAAAAATTCAAAACTTTTTAAACGACAAAAGGGAACGTGGCTGTTATTAATACAAGTCATGATTTGTCGTTAAAAGTATTGCATTCTTTCTTTCTTTATTTTTCTTTCCCGCGTTTGTTAAGAAAGACTCGAACTCTCTTTTACACACACATACACACACACCCTTTATTTCATAGGTATCTTTATTGAAACCGTATTACTCATCACATTCTGAAGAGGGCGAATTATGCCACTGTAATGACGAAGTCATACAGCTTTATCTGATAGCGTCCATTGAAAAACGTCTGTTACTTGGAATGAGACCTTCTGACGCACAAATGGATATCAGAATCTGATAGAAATTGAGAAAAATATCGAACAAGAAAGAAAAACCATCAAGGTTATCTTTAAAGTGTTCTTCAGACGAATATCAATATCACTGAATTTCCTGTTTTTTCCGTTAATATAATAAAGGTATAGGGAGGAAATTATGAAAATATGGGTGGAGGACTGATAATTAAAGTCAAAAATAAAAAGACACTGAAAAGCTCACAAGCTATGGCATAGAATAAGACTGGGAAGAATATCAACTTACGAAAAAGTTAATCAATTCACTACTACACACGCACACATAATACACACACACACACACACACACACACACACACATATATATATATATATATATATATATATATGTATGTATATATTATACGTTTGTGTTTGTGTGCATATGTATGCATAGCTTTGCCATCAATAAGGGAAGCTACCTTTAGAATGATGGTTTGGGAAATTTTGATTAGAAAAACAAACAAACGAATAGGCAGACAGTCCAAATATAACTCTTTCAGTAACATATTTTCTGTATTTAAATTTTGTATTTATTAACTCTCGGTAAACTAACATTAGAAATAAATTTTGTTGAAGGAATAGAATGCCTTACGGCCCCAATTCCACATCACAGAGACCTTTGAAAGACCACTGAGAGACCTCATATTGGCAAGATTCATCAGCAGTCTCGAAGACCAAATGAAAATAGTAGTGTGTATATATGCGGAATAGCTCTAAAAGACCGTTGAAGGATCGTGGACTGTAATTTCCAAATCACCAAAAAGTAATTTTACTGCAAATTTCTCAGAGATTTCTGTGGGACCTGAAAGATTGCCGAAAGCTCACGGAAGGACCAATGAGACTATTGCGAGATCACTGAAAGATCAGCGTCTAGCATACTCTCTGAGATCTTTGAGAGATCGATCAAGATCTCTGGGAAACTAGTCTTCCAATGATCCCTCAGTGATCTCTCAATAATCTTTCAGTGATCTTCCCCAAATATTTGGCAATTCTTGAGACTGTCCGAAAGATAAATGAATGACCGTTTTTTTTTTTTGAAACAGCGCTGAAAGATTATTTTAAACCATTTCAACATGTTCTGTTTTGTTTGTTTGTTTGTTTGTTATTTTTGGACCACGGAGACCATGAAATTCACTGAAAGACTCTTAGTACTCATGAAATTAAATTTCATTAAGTTCATTAAATGTTCATTGAAAGATAATTGAGGGGTCAGTCAAGTTTTACAGTCTTTCAGTGGTATTTCAGTGGTCTTGCCGTATGAGTAATGGAGGTTTATAATTATACCACTTGTTTCTATAGACCATAATGAGATATACGCTTTAATGCACAAATATGAGAAAATTCTCCATTTCTCGGAATGTCCCATTTTCAAGCACATCCAGATACAGGCTGTAGATCTTCCCTCTAGAGGATGAATGTGCTAGTTCTGAGGGTACATACTTGTAGTCATACGCATTCTGAAGTAGGGCCTAGTTACTTTGGAACAGTCTTGTGAACCGTCAGGATGATAGTAAGCGATGTAAAGAAGCTGTAAAACCATAGAGGGAATAGATATTTCCCCTGTTAAAAGAATTTATATATATATATATATATATATATATATATATATATATAATTTGAAAAATAAAATGGTATATCAATAATTTAGATGTTGTCATTCCTCCCACCTTCAAGTAAATGTTAGATTTAACACTCAAAATGTTGGACTTTTCTGAAATGGGACGACATTTTAAGTGTGCATATGTAAATCATTTCATTTTAGGTATCATATATATATATATATATATATATATATGTGTGTGTGTGTGTGTGTGTGTGTGTATGTGTGTGTGTGTGTTATCCATATATCTAATCATAGCTTAAACTATCATATTAACTTATGTCATTTTAGGTTCTCATTCAGAATTAAGGAACTGGCACAAAATCGATTTGGTTAAACGACATAATGTATAAAAGGAAAACATTAACACTCGTAACTGAACCTGGGATCGTCCATGAATAATCTGACACATTGCTAACAAATTTGAGTGCCACAGCTGTTCTTAATCGATGGTTTAGTCTCACACAGTCAACATATAAACCGGTCTTGGGTATGCTGTTAGACGAGGGTGCGTTTTTGTAGACCTCGATTATAGATATTGCGCATGCGCCATCTGAACCAGTCGATTACGTCTGTCACTTATTATCCCATCAACTAATACAGATCCCAATTACTAAATTTCTTGCGTACGCGCGCCCTCAAATCACCACACATATCCCCACACAATATCATCTCCTTCTAGTTACGTTTTGAAGAAAGTCACCGCATAAATTATAACGAAACCAGACGAAGCTCTTTCAAAATGATATCGCATGATATAGTGAACAACGCGTTTTGTAGAAACTGATACAGACTACCGGCATATTTTCAGTTTGCTCCACGATTGCCTGAATCTTCTTGAAGGAACACAACCACCAGGTGAGCTCTGCATGGTATACCATAGAAAATGAAAGATTTTTGCACGCACATAATATGCAGTGTTGTTTTAATCCCAAATAAATTTGTCATCCTATCAGCTAAGACGCTTTCTTTACATGTTTCGATTGTTACAAAACCAACCAGTATATTTTGTAGAATCCGACAAGTCTGTGTTTAAGTGATTTTAATGTGGTGTCTGGATTTCATTTTATTTTCATGTTACCACAAATTTTGATGGTACAGTAACATGATTATCTATATCTTATAAATGTTTTCATCAGTATGTGGTGTTAAGAAAAATAATCACTTCGCATAGCAGTATGTGACTTTCAGAATAAGAAAAACAGACTACTACGTTTTATTATCTAAAGAAACTTAAGTTTGGTTCGTAATCGTTATCATCCCCAGTGTCTTGCATACCCAAAGGAAGAGAGAGAGAGATAGAGAAAGATGGTTATACAAAATAAGAAAACAATTTTATTGTGCAATGTAAAGTGAACATAAAGTGGCACTTTGACAGTGTTTGTTGAGTATGTTTATATAGTTCATTTGTTTGTTCAGTTTCGGATTGAAGCCATAAAAAATTGGCAAATTCAAAGGGTTGAAGGATGAAAAAAAAAACAGTATGCAGATACACAGGAAAACAGCTATTACTCAAACTAAGCTGTGCAAATAAAATCTTGATGTTTCGTCGGAGTACATAATCGCATATTCATTAAACTATATGACTCATAACGGATAACGGCATGAATGACTCATGCAACTTCTTTTCCATAGCCTAACGCCAGACATCTGAGAAAGTTACCTTTTAACAACATCTTTGGTGAAGTTCTGTATTCCACCTAGTTGAGTTTTGATGATTTGTGATCTTTTTTTTTCTGCCAAAAATAAGAAAATAAGAATATGAATTTTCAGTCAGTGACCGCACATTTATACTGCTGACAGGGATTACTGTGAGGAATTAAGAAGATCATAGACATTCAGTATATCAGAGCACATAATCATCATAATTATGTCAATCAATATCTATTGAATTTGTGGATTTTTGAACATGACAGTAACTGTATTTGAAATTACTTCCTTTTACGATACTGCGTCTCTTTAGATGGGATGACCTACCATTGACGTCTGTGCACTGCGTTGTCTGTGACTCATGTGAAATTAGGTTATACAAGATACTTAGTAACGACTGAACGTTAGTGGAGCACATATTTTATTCTGTACCAGATAATGAATATCTACAGGTGTAGATCAGGTGTGTTTATGTTCATGCTTTGGCCTTGCCCAACACGATAACATCAATTTTGACGTTTTGAATACTCATGAAAACAAGAAAATTGAAAAGAGCAGATGAAATGCAGCAGCTCTGTGTACAAAATGTAATATCTCTGTCTTTTTTGTGTGTTTCACTATGGCATTCTGTAATTGGGACAAACAGCTACAATGCCAAGTTGTCTGAACTTGAACTTTTTAGAATAGACATTCACATGAGGCATACAGGGAAAAAAAGAAGGTTAGAAAACATAAGTTTTGTATATAGAAGTCTTTGGTGGAAGAGTTCACAGCATTCATCCCAGTACACAATTAAAATGTTGATCAAAGAAAGTATTCTTCCCAACGTCACTTACATAAAGGTTTATAAAAGATGTAATAACCCGCAGATCAGAATTTCATAGAAGACATCATGTTGTTCGAATTCAAACCTGAGCAAAGCAATGGCAATGTTGAAGGTAAGCTTGATGTTATTTGAATCATCTTTAGCAAACCTTCTCATCATTTCTCTGTTCTTACAGATAACATGGATCCGTTCGTCAGCACTACTGATCACGACGAATTTTACGACTTTGAGGAAATTCTGTCACTCAACGTCTCAGAGATCGGAGGACCGAAATTGAGCTCTACATTTTTGGTGAAAATTTGTTTGAGCGTATTGACCATAACAACTAATGTCGTGATCCTTCTGGCCTTTGCCTGTCAGAAAAAGCTCTGGTCTTACAACAATTACTTTATCTTTAACATGACTTTGGCCGACTTGTTTGTCGGTGCAGTGATAATGCCCATTCGTTGTACGATTGACCTGTACGGCACTTGGGTCCTGGGCCATGCATTTGGGGTGATCTTCCTAACAGTGATGAATGCAAGCCTCGGAGTTTCAGTGATGGGCGTGGTCGTCATCACCATCGACCGTTACATCGCAACCCTGCATCCGATAACACATTATACCAAAAAGAGCAAGCATGTAGCAGTGGTCATCAATGTTGTCACGTGGATTACTCCACTCGTCATCTGGGGTTTTCTCAATGCGGTCTGGGACTTCATGGACCCCGTTGAAGGTACGACGGGCTCTGGTCTCCCAAGACCACACTACACGGTCACCTTACCGTTGAGCCTTCTCGTGTTCTGCCTCCGATTCGCCGGTCCATTCTTCATCATAGCCGTTCTGTACCTTCGGATTTACTACCATATCAGACTAACTCGAAAGAATCCCTCCGAATTGGAGAACTTCAGGGTTAGAACAGGAAGCCTCCCAAAGTCAGTCAGCGGACGGCCAAACGGAAGTGGTGAAAGTGACCTCTCCCGTGCCTTTAAAAAGAGATGCAGTGAAGATGTTATCGTTTCAAGAGGGGCAAAGACAGTAGAAAGTATATCTTATCTGGTCTCAAAGTCTACACATGGCAACCCGCGTCGAGGGACAAACACTGACATTGTGCAAAAGCGCCATCGCAAGCATGTACGCGATGTAAAGTCGGACGAGACCTCAACGGGTTACGTACTTTCGGTGAACTCAACAATTCCCGATAAGGTGCGGGCTCGGGATCGACCTGAGAGGGAGTCCTCAGTGGAAAGTCGGAAGGCAATGAAGACGCTGACCTTCATTCTCGTGGCCTTTGCCGCTAGCTGGATACCCAATGTCACTAACCTCTTGTTCTACTGCGTGTCACCTTCGTTTTACGACTTTGTCGCCACAAAAATAGGATTCAACGAAGTTGCCCGATGGATAACTTTTCTCAACAGCCTGTTTAACCCAGTTGCCTACGCAGTGGCACAACCGTTGATACGTCAAACTATTGCCCGGATGTTGTGTTGGGGGTGCCGATGAATCTGTAGTGTATAACTTATACCAGAAGTGGTGCTTGGTCATTTACTTCATTTATCGTAGAAGATTTTATCAAAGTAGCAACGAATTAATTATTTACTGCGTTCATTTGTTAAAGTACAGTGTACCACAAATTAAACATGTTGGAAATATGTATTTAAAGGGCATCGCAAAATGTTCCATGAAATGAATATGAGACGGAATTATCATAAAAAGCGGATTGTTTTACACACAATTTATATTCACAGGAAGAAACCCGAAAGGACCAAACCAAGTATATCCCACAAAGTGTCGCATATTAATGATGGTGTTGATTAATTTTTACGAATAAAGATACACTATAAATTTATCCAAGGTATTCTCTGTCAGAAGATAGCTCTTTCCATGAACATTCCCTTCTGCTTATTTTATACAGTTCAAAGTTAGGTGAAAATACTAATTTTGTTTAAACTAATGTAAAAGCGTTATTTGCCAATTTGCTGTAATTGCATTTTTTAAATGATTTTTATATGAAGAGCTTGCTTCCAAAAGGCGCTAAATCCATCATTTTTCAATGGATTTAGCGCCTTTTGGAAGCAGGCTCTTCATATGTAGATATTAATATTGTATAATATCACCCATAAAAAGTCAGTTTGTAATGATATTCAATGCGTTCTCTGTACTAACAGAGTCAAGCAGTCAAAATTTCTGCCTGGAATTACTGTTATGGAATTGACGATCACAGACCCCCTATACAGTGTATTCCCGTTATAATTATAAGTCCTCGGGACTGGTGATTTTCTTTCGTTATAACGGAATTTCATCATAACCGAACAGCATAGTATGTAAAGATATAGAGACGATAATTTCAAGACGTGAATTTTGATTTCGTTATGCACTGTAGGATTGCACTGCATAAGCCTACTATGATAAGCCTCACATGTTTACTTTTAACGATGATGCCTGAAGCTCTGCAAACATTAAACATGGTGATATGTCATTTTATGCATCTTACAGGGAAAAATTACACCCTCAGTGGGTGTGCTATACCAGTCGAAGATCCTATGAAAAGACTTCAATGACGCCGACGGTTAAATACCACCGTAATAGTGCGTACGATCATGAGCATGCTCATGATCGTTGAGACCTTGTTCACAAGGTCTCAACACCATTAGATTTTTGTTTTATTGTTTTTTTCTTATCCCGCACATGTACATGCAATAAATGAACACCCAAGAATTCATGGCATCAAGCTGTAATGATTAAGTCAATTCATTATCCAATGAGGCGGCTTACCTTTATTTCGAGGTTTGTAAATCTGTACATTAAATATTGTGAAGTTGTCCCAGAATTATGATTATACTTATACTATAAATATACATACATACATACATACGTTTCATAAGTCCAAGCAAAGAGAAAAATTGTAGATCAAGATACATACACAACACCTTTTTTTTTTCTGTGACACCAATGCTCAATTAAATTGATAACGATATTTAGAGATGTATTGACCTGTTCGTGGTTGGAAAACATTACATGTCTAAAGAAGGCAAGCTAACATAATACTGTACTTCGTATCTCGGGAGAAAAAATAATGATATAATGATACTATTGTGACGGAGGTGTTTGCTATATCCAACTAACATTCACCTTAGTAAATCTGTACAACGTAATGGTTATGTTCGTTTTATTTGTTTGTTTTGTTGCATTGACCGTATATAGCTATCCTCTCTATCCTCCTCTCTATCCTTTTTTTCTCTCTTTATCCACCCTTTTTCTCTCTTTCTTCTCTTATTATCGATTGACGGTGACTGTCCGACTCTTAAAGAGGAAATCCAGTCCAAAAATAAGTTAGTCTGATAAAAAAAGAGTAAAATCTTACGAATTCACCGGTAAAAATTTGACTGAAATCGGATGAAAAAAAAGGAAGTTATGACATTTTGAAGTTTTGCTACTTTTTGCAAAACAGTTCTTGTACAGTGGATATGAATATGCAAATGAGTGAGCTAACATGTCATAACTTCACCATTTTCCATTGATCGTGTACAAGAAAATGACGAAAATTCAAACTTTCTGTCAATTAAGTCAGAAACATGATGTAAATCCTGGTTGAATAACTTCAGAAGAGTTATCAGTTTGACATATCAGGATTTTAGCCTCGAGCATAATTGCGTTTGAATGAAAAACTGGAAATTTCTAAATTTTATGTACAAACTATATGGCAAGATGTGAGGGGATGACATGCTCACTTTGCCATTTGCATATTCATATTGACTGTTCAAGAACTGCTTCTTGAAAAATTAGCGAAACTTCAAAATGTCATATTTTTCACCCGTTGAACTTTTACCCGTTGAAATTTTACCGTTGAACTCGTAATATTTAAATCTTTCTTATCAGACTAACTTATATTTGGACTAGATTTCCCCTTTGAAAGACATCGTAACCCTTTTATCACTATTTCCACTCATGTTGTTGACGTTGTGTTTTTGTTTTTTGTTTTGTTTTGTTTTGTTTTTTCTTGGCTTGTTTAAACTACACATACAAAGCCGCTTCTGAGAAATCGACGATTGTAAATTTCAACTTAATAAACAAAGAGCTTTCGAGGTAGAGGTCCAAGATCTATTTTGGTGTTAAAGAACCACACTCTTCCCACTGTACCAACGATCACAGTTATCACGGGACGGAGCTAACTCAATATTCACGCAACCAACAAGCACTCACTGACTGTGCAAAGCTTTAATCGCGTTTTTATTGGTCGTAAGTGCTCGGCGCATGCGCGCCAGTTATGAGCTTAACAAGGGGCGCCCCGTGGATTCCCGACATTTCTGAAATTCCTTAGATTTGTAAACCTCGAGGGGAAAGCCTGCAGCGTCATTTCACGGGGGAATATGCATTGTTGCGAACATGTGTAAGCAATGTGCAGATAATCTAGTGTAGCTTATATTGGCTGTTCGCAGAGCGTTGTGTCAGCAAAAAAATATACATTGTACGTTTGTGTAAGAGTCTCGTAAAGTTGTATTAATTACTCGAATGTCTTAGAAATGAATTTGCTTGTGATTTAAAGAAGAAAAAAAAATATGGTAGCGAAAGAAAGAGAGCGAATGAAAGAAAGAAAGAAAGAAAGAAAGAGAGAGGGAGTTAGAAAGAAGAAGAAGAAGTAGAAGAATCATGTAAGAATCATTAAAGATAATGCCATGTTTAAATAAAACTGAAACAAAGCAATGAACAAGAAGTGGAAGAAAAGTTGTTGGCTTGTTCTGGGAAATTAGGGCACAGGTTAATTGTAGTTACAACTTTTAAATGTTTTTAGTAGTTTTTTTAAGTTAAATATACAAAACATCAGAGGTTGATTCACCAAGGTGAAAATAAATGTATTAAAAAAAATCATAAACAGTGAAATCAGCGACTGTGATGTAAGGTGTTGTTTTATTATTTTGTCGAAAAGATGTGCTTCGTAGATTTACATCTTGTGCTGTTGAAGCGTCAACTAAACAGTAAAAAGATATATAATGTCTCATTGCTCTCTCTCTCTCTCTCTCTTTCCCTTCTGTGAACGTACATTTACTACATGATTCTAGCTTTCCCCTTTATTTCCTCTTATTCCACGGCTCTCATTGTCATTTTGTCGACATGCCTGTTTTCTTCACAGTTAACTTATGTTGCACTTTACGATGTCCTCCTTATATTAACGTATTCGGTGTAATATACCGCTCTTTGTATCACGACATTTTTTTTTTTTTTTGCGGTCCCGCACCCCTCATCTCATTTTAGCGCCTTCTATGATGCCCCCTCTCCTCCCCTTTATTCTTTTTCTGTGTCTCCCCCTATAATCGGTACTCCCACTGACAAGACGTTAGTGTGTGGAGAAAAGATGGCATTGCCGGCGTTGCACGATTAACGTGCAGTGTTATCGTGTTCCACTCTCTAACTCTGAAACACATGCACCGGGCAACTTTATACAGGACATATCGCCATTATTTGTAGCGACAGGTCAAATAATGTGTTTACTCTAGACCCAGTATACTCCATCACGTGTGTAAAAAGCTGTAATGGAGGTTTGACTTCTATGAGTGATGGGGCTTGGTCAGTCGATCAATCTTGTTGCGTGGGCAATTACCGCGGAGAGTTAAGACATCAAAAGTTCTGATACTTATTTGCCCCGTGAAGCCTGCCCCGTATTCTCTCCGCAGCATCCATGGATGATGCGTGCCGTCCACAGTTCGTCCACCCTGGAGGAATGCTGTCTCATCGAGATGCCGTGGTGGGTCGCGACATCTTCCAGTGTTTATTGACATCTCTGTGATTACCAGCAATGTGCTTTATTAGGGGTGGCGTGGAATCCGCGGATTACCTAACTTTTGTTTGGTTGTTGCCGTGCTCGTGCGGGAAAAGTAATGTCCTCGTACAATATTGAAGAAAGGCGCAGGCTGAGAGCCGAACGTGAAAAGAAGAGACAGGTAAGAAAATGGTGGGATAAAAGTATCCGTTCGTATGTATGGATGGAATTATCATTTCTATCGGATCCTTACTACACTTTTAGAGTTTTTTTTTTCTTTGTGATTTTTCTTTTTTTAGCCGAATGAACGCAAAACCCGCATTGATTTATTCTTGTACTACTCCATAAAATAATGTATGAATCAGCCTGCAGAAATAAATGAATGCAACCCACAATTATATTTCCATTTATTCAACAAGCGATTAATTCTCATAAATCATAATCAAAACCATCAAAAGAAGCGCAGTAAGATGTAACTATACATCGTAGAAGAAGCCAATAATGGACGTTCCCATGATACTGTTTACACATTGGCAATTACATTGCGGTGCAATGAAAAAAAAAAAGCAAAAACCGTCTTCAGAAGTATACGTGTTTCGCCATCAAAATATTCTTATGCCCATCTTATAAATCTAGAGAATAACAAATCCAACAATAATTCCCAAATAAAAGCTTCCCATATTGTCTCCATATGAATTCTATTTAACTTTGCAATGTGTGTGTGTGTGTGTGTGTGTGTGTGTGTGTGTGTGAGTGCCATGCTTCATATTCAACTTGCAATATCAACGATACACTGATTCGTTTCGCAGAAACAGAGCTTGTCTCCTAAATACAGACACGCTTGGTTCTCTTTTACCGTTGTCACCAACATTCTGGTCACCAGTATTGTTGGGCAAGTTATAGGCCTTACAAGTGATCATTCGGATACACTGCAGAGTGACTTTGATGTTATTACGTGTGCACGCACTGTTTATAAGCTGTGAGCATGATAGACGTTGTATACCACACAAACATCCGTATATACACACAGACATGTAAACATCAGATATAGAATGTAAATTAATAGATCATGTAATACGTATGTTGCTCTTACCCTCTTTAAAGAGAAATGTAGGCCTACTAATTCGGCATATGGTACGTACTAAGCTAGCACCTATCCCAGATAGCGAAATGTAACTCGCACAAGAGTTAGGTCGTGGAGTAATTATATCTGATAGAGATGAACTAGGGTACTTTCCTGCAAGTTTGCTTTTATTTTTTAACTCGTTTCATTACGTTTGGTACATTATGAGCAGATAATGGCGCAAAGGAAATATGAAAGGATTGAGGTTGCATGACGAAATCTTTGTGACTTGTTTTGTTCGCTCCATGATACTGCGGCCAACAGGGTGCTTCTTGCGGCGCTGTTATTTTGAAACATCATGTAGTGGTAACATCTATAGGGGTTATTCCTTGGTATATTCCCCAGCTATATGTTCAGCTTACCGCCTCCTTAAAAAAAAATAAACAACCAACAAAAACACATAAAAACACAAAAACCAATCAATCAAACACACAAACGAAAGATTTTCTCAATTCTTGAATAAGGCGAATCTCTTTGCCTTCTCACCCTCAATAGTAGTCAGTTTCTTAAAAATGTACGGTAAATATATCCTTTTTCCTTACTTTCTTTTTGGGATATGAAATGAAGAGTTTGTTCGCAAAAACCGATAAGTCCATTTTTGAAGATTTTGAAGTACGGTCTCTGTCATAAAGTACAAAATAATACCTTTTAGACGATATATTGGTCACTACATATAAAGGCACATTTTTGAAGTTATGGTCACAAGAAGCAACAAATTTCTTATTATTTTCTTTGTTTTTCTTGACCTTTAATCGCAAATATCTCCATTTGGCAAATATGGACTTATCGGTTTTTGCAAACAAACACTTCAAATGTATTTGCCATTGGTTTGAATGATATAAACTGAAATCAAATACTTCAGTATCACATCATGTCAGTGTTACCCTTGATCATTTGCAGTCACATTTACATGTACCCCACGAATGTTATTTCAGACACGATTTCCATCGTAAAAAGTCCCTTGAAAACATCGATGCATAACGTTCAATCATCCACAAGATTACAAGGAGGCAACTACCGTCAATTTAGAATGTTCCTCACAATGTGAGAACATTAAAGGGACAATTCATAGTCATGTTCAGGGTGACCTCGATAAATTTATTAAATCCAAACGAGTAGAATGGTAGAGATTTTCATCGGAGTTGGACATGATAACTAGGAAGCTATGAAATTTTAGTTGCATCCACACAAATTGAAAATGATGACATAAACTCACAACTCTCCCATCTGTTTGTAAATTTGAAAATAAAACAGTTATCGAAATGATGTTTTTGATTAATGATTAAGCATGTACAACCCCTTTTCGTCCTATAAAAACCGTCACACAAGGCCATCGAAAGACTACAATGATTTGATCGAAGGGTCACAGATCACCACAAACAAAAAACATCTAGCGATGATGTGTAGAGGCGTCGTAAGATGATGGCATCGTTACCTCTACAGCTATTTGACTATTATGTAATTATAATTCAAAAGAATAAAACTGCATGGCTTTGTTACTTTAATTCTATTTTTTATGAAATATCTATCATGCTGTCTGCTCGTCTGATTTAGAAGAAAATATTAGGCCAGTTTGAGCATGATGTTGGAAGGTACTTTAAAGTCAGTGACGAGCAGTTATTACGCTCTGAGGTCCAACAAGATGTCGGATTAAGTGCACCCCATTAACGTTTAACGACCTACCGCGAGCTAAACGGTGGAGGGGGGGGGGGGGTAGGGGAGTGGTAGGGGAGGGACCCTGAAATGTCAGAAGAAACGGGGATTGGACTATGTTGTACGATCAATACGGGCCGGCTTCTCTCCTATATGTATATACTTCTGCCCTTTCACGGCTTCCTATGCCTTGGGAATATGCAATTATACCGTAAATGAAATGAAAAAAATAGTGCCTCATGTGGTATAGTATAGTATGTATCATGTATGTTTGTGTGTATGTATGTATTGTGGACATTTCATTAATTATTGCTGACAAATTGACTGTGTCGCTGGAAACTAGTGTAGATATTCAAAGAGAATATCTCTTTTCTTCTCTTTGCATAATGTATATAATAATAATTATGTGAAAATGCGAAAACCATGATAACTGAACTATATACATCAATGTATTATACTTGTATCCATGAAGAGTATAATAGTGAGCATCAGGAGGAGAAATTTGATCTTTTTGCCAGCTTTGGATACCTGTGTAATCGTAATGATTCGAACAATATTGGGAATTATCTTTCATTTAAAGATTCATTTTCTATTACACCGTACGTATTTTTTATTTATAATATTCATGTTCTCGTAGCTCCACACACACATACACACACACGCATGCACACACACGCACGCACACACACAAGCACACACACAAGCACACACACGCAAACTCACACACACACACACGCACACACACACACAACATCACACGCTGTCATGATTGGCTCTCGGTCTCACAAAGTCAAAACTGAATGGTCACGTTGCAATCCGGTATGTCTATATCTACCGTAGACGAAAAATATATCATGAGAAATATTATGTTACTAAAACATTCTTTTTCGTTTTTTATGTCGCTATAGCTCACCGTCATATACTGGAGTACCTCAAGAAGGTTTGTGTGTGTTTGTGCGCACGTATATATATATATATATATATATATATATATATATACAGTGTATATATACGTGTATATAATTTTATGTAGGCCTATATGTGTATATAACCATATATACGTGTATATAAATATGTGTGTGTGCACAGACTTTTTTTCTCGTTGTTGTTGTTGTTGGTATTGTTGTTGAACTTATTTTGAAAGAAATAATTATTAGGAGAGGGCGTGATCGTTCTTCCCCATGACGAGATCTCACACGCGGGGTCCGTCAGGCATGGATGCCGCCTAATGGAAGAAGGTGGGAGACGGGGGTGACAAGACCCAGCTGTTTAGAAGAATGACAACATGTAGTTCTGCAGATGAAAAGGCTGCGCTGATTGATACCGCGAGATAATAGGTGTGACGCCATTAATGAATACTGCCGGCCAGGGATGTCAACACAGTAGTCTTGCCTCCCAGTCGTTTCTGAAAAGAAAAAAAAAAAACACAACCAGACACAATGAACAAACATTATGCACCTTAAACACGTTTTTATTACTTATAAGCAGGGAATGTGCAAAGCCTGACAAATTGGGTAATCCGCTTGAAATCCTTGAAACTGGGAACTTAGAATATCTTTCTTTGATACGATATAGAAAGAAAATTGTAAATGTTTACGGTTGCTTATACGTTTTTCTAGATTCTATTCTGAAATACACATGGTATTATTCCTTTTGTGTTTTAAAATTTGCATGAAGTGTTAATTGCCATGAAATTCCATTAATTGCCATATGATTATGATATTACATGGCTATACTTATTTTTTCTGTGACGTTTTCCTTGCATCGTATCAGGGGAGTACCACCTCCCTGATCGTACTTACACGTGAGGTACAGCCTTCATTACTACAAAATGACATTGATATTTCACACTTACATCATAGTAATGCTGGCACGGAACATTGCACAACGGATTGGTGCAACCTCTGCAATGGAAGTGTTGCCCAACCTTGTCGTCATGGAAACGCCTCGGCACAAAGAAATTAAAAACTTTCTTCATCATATCGCGCTGTTTCTCTGAAATAAACTATAGGCCTACTCTAAAACTGCACAAACTTTAGATAGCTCGAAAACTAAGTGTAAACCAGTCTTGTAAACGCTTTAAAGGGAAACCGCAAACCAGTGTGTGTTCAAGATGGCTTTGACGAAAAAGATTTGACTCAAATGAACGGGACAAAGGATGTTTTCAATTGGAATCCCACAGAAAATCAGAAATAAAAATCATGGAGCTTAGAATCATCTGACATGTTTATGCAAACTACAGAGATATCAGTAACAGTCGTGATATTATGCCCCATCATGCTAAAGTTACGAAATCTAAATCAAGTAAAAATCAAGGGAGAGTGTCTATGGTCAGCAAAGAAGAGGATTGAGCCTGTTGATAATATCAATGTCTAATGAAATCGTTTTCCACATAATTAACTTATCCTGGTCTCCAGACATTCTACAGTGATACCATGAAATCTAATTTCTGTTACATTTTCTAATGGAGTGTCATCAAAAATATATGATAACTGTTATCAAGGCTACTATTTTATTGCTAAATACCATGTACTTACTAATTTCTGAAGATTTTTAGGCATAACGACCTGCTCTAATCCATTGAGTAACTTCTTGCAAATCGGAATTTATGGTGGGCACGAGAGTATTTGGATTTTTGTGGACAAGGAAATGATTTGAATCATCTGCAAAGAATATAAATGAGAGGATACCATGTGGAACTCCACAGTATTGTCTTTTAGGATCATTTGTTTATTCATTTATTTCATTCTCAAATCAGCAACTCATGGGTCCCCTCTAATTTACAAAGTCATCAATTTCTATTTCTATTACGATTTGATCTTTCTGAAGGGTATTTCTCTTCTTTGAAGTTGAAATATCGTCAAAAAAGAAAAGATAAGTAAATGTTTGTGCATCTTAGTGCAAGATGACAACGAAAATATAATAGCGCGAACTATTTCCCTGTTCTTACTCAAGGAATTGACTTGACATATCGAATTGAAAACTTAGTGTACAGTAAATAATGATTATTTTATAGAATATGGCCATTATGATACACAATGATGTATATGCAATGTGACCTCTGCACCTTCTACATAATGGTCAGACATTTAATGTGGAGACATTCGTGTACTGGTCCTCACTGACACAGTAGTCACATCAAATAACAAAATCCGTAAGTGTAGCAAAAATGACAATTGTACATCAAAAACTACATCATCTCAGGCTATGATGGGTAAGCTGTAAGCTGCAAAGTAAACATTCGTCTTTATATATATATATATATTTTTTTTTTAATTATTATTATTTATTTTTTTTTTATCGAACAATGTTTTGGCGGGTGACACAGAAAAAAAAAAGCGAGATCAGACGCACAACCCCCCCCCCCCCCCGTTCTCTTATAGGCCTATATACTCTTTCATTTGATTTGTTATTCACGATTTTCTTGATTTCACAACTCCATCAAGACTCCTGATGATTGTATGACGCATGCTCAGAACACAATGCAATTTCTAATGTAGGTCTACTCTCTCTCCATCAGTAATCAGGCTCGATGCGTAAAGCACAAAATCAACGATATATACAATGTAATGTCAAGGTTTGTTAATGATAATTGTTTTATCCTTGCGGGAAACACCATGATGCTTGTTTTTGGTTTGTTTGTTTTTCATATATTATTATTAGGAATCATGATGAAGATAATAATTTTGTGCAAGGATGTTCAGATTACGTCGCCACAATAGAACCTGGTTGATTGCATTACGCCGGTGAGGTTGTAAGTGCAAGCATCAGATAATAAAATTATTACCTTTCAATGCCTTGTAGTTTGGGCCCGATGAGTGTACGGAATGCTGCAGTATACGGATATTATGCTTCTGAATACGCGTGACTGTTTGTAATAGTTATTCTGTGTGTCCGTCACTTAACTGCAATGTGTTGCGAGTTACTACACATTACATTCAGGATGAAATCTTTCCTTTCGAGAAAAAAAATAATAATTTTGTATACTGCATTAAGATGACCTTTTCCTGAAAAATCAATATTTGCATGTAATCATCTTAAAGAAGCTCACGTACCCTAAGCATTGCAGTATAGTGGGTACCTACATTTAGCCCTATATCACGGGACTTTTTTTTCCAAACTCTTTAGCCCTCCATGGACTATTTTATTATCTCCATGTCAACATAACAAAAACTCAGAACATTCAACCATAATCTCCTTTTTTTCTTAACATTTCTCTCGTAAACATTTACACAAAAAAATGTTGGAATGACTGTCACTTTAAACCGAACTTGTTGAGAGTACCCGATACAAAATAAATATATCTCTCATCTGCATAATATTCATTTTTTTCTTCCATAGAGTTAAACCTAGGGACTTTTTTAACTTATGTACAAACAGCTGTTGCCTCATCAAAATCACAACACAAGAGCATCGTTTCTCTTTTCTTTAAAACCAAAAATATTTTCCAGACGAAATTTTTTCTATGCGCTAGTACCTTCATTTATTCATTTTTCAGTTTCATTCCAAATTGACTTACTAATAACTATTTCACATTCAGAAAAGAAATGTACAATATCTTCCAATTTTTCTTTACAAAACGGACATCTATCACGGGACTTTGATTAAAAAAAAAAAAAACGGCATGGCACAAAATCAGTCTCTCAGTTTTAAATTTGGCTATATTTCTTCTTTGAGGCTAGATGATAGGCTGAGACCCGTCTTATCTGGTTATAAATATATATTCCTCCGAGACATTGCATTGAAGCCGATGTGAATGACGGTTCCATGACATTTTGCTCCTGCGACAAGTATTGCCCCCATTAAATATCTGCATGCTAAGCCAAACATAGATTATATCCACAATCCCAACCCTTGCATCAAACTAAACCTAAAACCAAATCACAACCCTAACCCTAAGTCCTTGGAGAAACTAGGACGGGGTAATACTGTCGCAGAGCAAATGACATGTGTCACCGTAGAGGACAGACTCGTTTTGCTAAGATTATTGGTATACACAGAATGTTCAATGTCTCCACAAATTGCATTCAGTTTTACCGAAGGAGGGCAGCATTGCACCTTCGCGTCGTGAATGAAAAGGTACTGCATCTGAAATTCTGGGTCTCTATCATGCATGGTTGCATGCCCTCATAAGTAATTCAAAGAACTTTGCTTTGATATGGCTGATACAACGAATATGCGTATTGCAGCCAAACCCTTGGAACCCCAACTCAAGGCATTTAATCTGAAAAAAACCCCCAATAAATTAAAGAATACGAAATGACAGCATGGAAAATAATACACTGCCTTAACAAATAAAAACTTTGTGTGCGCCAGTGAAAGCAGTCAATACATCAAAGAAAAATTCTCCGAATCTCCACGCGATCCTTATAGGGCTTACATTTTTCGTTTATTTAAGTCATCAGACGGCAAGGAATGGCAACAGAGGGTTTTCCCATAATTCCCCTTTCCCATTTTAAACCTATTTCCATGGATATCAGGTAGAGTGTCAAGTGACTAGTAATTCTTATTCGTTTGTTTATTCAACTGTACACGAAGAGTATGTCTTGTCTGACATTATGTCTGTACAAAATGCCAATTTACGATAATTCATATTAAGGGGACAGCCATTACACTATGTAAATAATTCATAGTGCAATGGGGACACCCATGACACTATGTATTGCTACGTCAGGAGCGGATCCCGGAATTCCGTAAAGAGGGGTGCCTTTACAAAGAGGGGGACAAACGGGGGCACGCACCCCTCGCCCAATTTTTTTTTCATTCATTTCTTTTGTTTTAACAAAGGGGGCGTGCGCCCGGATCCCCCCTGGATCCGCAACTGTATGTAATGGACAACGTGATTCTCACCCCGGCCCTCCCCCTTCAATACCGGGTTCGTGGCTATTGTGACTATAGATTTCCTATCAAATCACATCAGCTTTTCAATGTATGATGCTATTAGGTATATAGATGTAAATCCACGCATACTTTCTTCTCTCTACGGTTGACTTATAGTTCGATTCCCTTGTTCCATACTTTGTTCGTTTCTGTTTAATACCGACCAGTTGCTCGTGTAGTTCCAATGTATACTGCCGTCGTTTTATGTGATAAGTGTAAATTCTTGTAGAATAGAGTTGAACAGACCAAAACTTCAAAAGACTTGCACACTGCAAAAAGTCCGGTGTTAAATAGTGAACACCGAGCTGGTGTTAAATTTTCGGTGCTCATTTATGGTGTTAAATTAACACCCCCGGGTGTCATTTCCAAATTTTAAACTGTTTTTTGAAGAGTTTCTTAGTAACTGCACTTCTTGTTGATTTTTAATTTAAACAAGACGATCAAGAATTTTACATTAAAATACAAGATTTTTGAAAAAATGTGAAAATAATTTTACACCAAAGTAACACCAGCTGGTGTGGTCCCTTATTGAAGCTGGGCGGGTGTTAAACCATTGATATTAACACCAACAAGTATCAAATCAACACCATGTGGTGTCATTTTTTAATTAACACCAGTACAGTGTCAAAATAACACCTGGTACAGTGTCAAATTAACACCACGAAGTGTCAGGTGAACACTTTTCAACACCATCACAGTGCATTTTTAACACCTGTGGGTGTGGTCCTTTATTGAAGTTTGATCGGTGTTAGATTTAACACCCGTGGTGTTAAATCTAACACCCATGTTTTTACAGTGCATAATCTTGTGATAAATGGGAGATAAACAGCCTTGTATTACGAGATCAGTTTACAAAAACAACAAACAACGACAACATCCAAAGAATGGACACTCACATTGTAATCCAATTGTACATTGATTTTGAAATGGATTCTAACTGAATAACAAGGAAGAATGCTTATCAAACTATGAATCTCTTTCCCCACTGCCATTCTGTTCAAATAATAATCAGCAGTTATTTTCTCACTTTAAGACAGCGCCACCAGCGGTGATGTGACGTTCCACTTCACTGATCGAGGTGCTGTTGAAGAGCTGTTGTGGCTCAGCGGATAAGACAAAGGACTTTCAATCACAAGGTCCCTGGTTCGAATGCCCACGGTAGGCAAGGCACCCTATTCTCATTGCCGACTGATAGCGGACTAATGTATAAGCCGTCGCGACACGTCTTCAACGGGACACGTTGGTCCCGTGGTTGGCTGCTTACTGGCTTTACATCAAACAAACTTCCATGCATTCAATTCAACTCAAACCGCCAGCACACACGTATAATGTTCTCCCATTCATTCTGCTGAAAGCAATTGTGTTAAAATTTGTGGTACACAATGTCACGTAATCCTCGATCTAAAATGTTAACACTGATACTGAGCTAAAGTTTTTGGGGAGATTATCATTTTCCAGAACTTATTTTCGAAAGTATCAGAAACAGACGAACAGAAGGCATTTAGAATAAGACAGATTTAGAATTACCCCCCCCCCCCCAAAAAAAAAAAAAAAACCAACAACAACAACAAAACAAAACAAAAAACCAAAACAAACAAACAAACAAACAAACAAGTATGAGGTGTCTTGCGTTCTGATGTCTACACCAGCTTCAAACGTCGTTCATAGTAATCTCAGCCTGCTCTGGCTGTAGTGTCATTCACAGTGCACAGTGGTGACATTTCTGATTTTATAATAGCGCCACCTGCAGTTACATGCTTTATAGTTTTACATAGCAGGTGATTCTGAGAGCTGCCAATCACGCAGCGAACATCGGCTGGTCACTTTTCTCGCTATAGAGTAATCCAATACAAAACTATCTTTGGTGCTGATTATGTAATGATTTTCAATGAGGGGTATGATTGTGGTGGGATGTGGAGGGAGGGAGAGGATAAGCATAATCATTCCTTCATCTTTTGTAGTTTGGTGTTCATGACTGTGAGTGCAGGAAAATTAGTGACATAATTATCTGCCCCTTTCATGCACTGAGTATTTTCGAAGAATATCAGCGGCAGCTGACGAGAGATACAACACCTTGTGAAATATCGCACAGCCTCTCTCGTAACTCAATACCTGCAGCTTGTTCTGGCTACTGTTCGCTGTAATTTTGACGTCATATCTAGGTAATCGTAACCTCAGCTGACCCTCTTGGCTATTCTATGACGTCACAGAAATTCCGATTAACGGAGTGTTTACTTTCTCCTATTCAAGTGCCCCATGTTGTGACGAGAAAGAGTCCACAATATTCGCCACGCGTAACCACCTAAATTCTCAAACAAAATTGTTCCGAGAAAAGCAGTGAAAGTTTTGATGTTTTTCTCGATGTCTTTCTATAGGCCAATTCTATCTATCAAATTAAAAACATTTCCATAAAAATTTTATCTCATAGATAAATTCAAATTGTTAAAGGTCCAGTTTACCTTTGGGAGCAGTGATTTCAAAAATGTTCAAGATATCACATTTGATGCATATGTGTAGGTCTGTTGTATCATAAAACATCCTACCATATGAAATATTTGCAATAAAACCTAAAATATAAGGAGATATCAGGGTTTTTCTCAGTAAACCGTAACTGTATACGGTTTAGTCTGGAAACATTTTTATTATAACTATTGTTCACATTTTGTGTATTTAACAACATTTCACATCAATTATACGGATTCAAATTTTGACAGTGGTTGTTTCTATCCCTAACTCACATTTTAGAACTATTTTAAAGCACTAATGCTTTCACCTGCAAATGGTAAATTATGCCTTTAAAGGGATGGTACAGTTTTAGTTGAGATGGGGATTCAGATTTTAACTTTTTGCGAGATAATTAAAAAAAAGACACTTAAATTAAACATTGAAGAGAATACAATTTAAAAGGAATTAAAAGTTGATTTTCTTAATGTGAAAATCGGTTTGAAATGACTGAGATATCAACAACAAAAAAAACACAAAGCAAAGCAAAGTGATCCTAGTAAAAAGTGCGAGCCGCCTTGGACTATAATAGGCCACTTTGTTTTACTTTAGGATATCTTAACCTTTTCAAAACTGATTTCCATCAGTGTTAATGAATCTCTAATTCCTTTTAGAATCGTATGCTCTTTAATGTTTCATATAAGTGGTGCTTTATCTTGCTAAAAGTTGAAAATCTGAATCCCCATCATCCTCAACCAAAGCTATGCCATCCCGCGGGATAGTCTGAAAAGAAAGAGTATATTCAACAGGCACAATACTGAAAAATCAATCAAAATATGATTAAAAACTACAGATGTTCTGAAGTTTTTAATTTCGCTTATTTTCACAAAACATAATATGCAGTTCATGAACAGTCAACAGATGGAAAGAGTGAGTTAACCAACGAGTGAGCGCGGAGAACTCGAAGAGGAGTACACAATCACGCCCCTCCACCCCGAAACACTATAATAGGCATGGACATTATTTGTCTTTGATGTCGTTGTCGTCGCCGCGCGTCCTCCTCCTCCTCCTCCTCCTCCTGTTCCTCATGTTTTACATGCTCATGCACAAAGTCATTTCAACTCTGCGTGAGAATGAGTCTTCTTTCTCCCAACCCAAACGATGCTCTCAATGAGGGCGACTCATGTTAATTTTACCCCCTCATAATCAAAGCTTTGATGTATAAACTTGATGTTGAATCGATTTACAGACGAGGAGAATTTTCATGATTTGTTGTGGTTATCTGAGATTTTCTTAACAACAATTGTTCTATATAGTTCATTGTTTGTATCTTCCTTGGAATTATCTATAACATTTTGTGCCATTAGGCCCTAAAGGGATAGTACAGTTTCGGCTGAGATGGAGTTTTAGATTTCCAACTTTTTGATGATGATGATTTTTTTTTTTGAGATAACAAAATAGATGAGAAATCTTCATTGAAATATGAAAAATATGATTCTAAGAGGAATTCAAAGTTTATTTGATGAAAATTGTTTTTGAAAATGGCTGAGATATCCAAAACAAAGCGATTGTAATAAAAGGTGGGGCTCATCTTTTTTTTGGGATCGCTTTGTTTTACTTTGCTTTTGTGGATGTCTCAGGCATTTCAAAACCGATTTTCCTCTCAGAATTGTACGCTCTTTAACATTTCACACAGTGTTTGGTTTCTAAGTATCTCGCAAAAAGTTAAAAGATGAATCTTCTTCCTCTAGAGATGTGTAACTCAATTGTAGCTCCAACAAGACACTTACAGCTCTATTATGTGCAACGGGAACGCCACCGATGGGAACCGTGACGAAGTCTCGAGATTCTCGAAGAAAAACAGACTGCAAAACCGAAATCCGAAGCATCAAAGTTTATCCCTAATTTCCTGCTGACGAGCAGGAAAAGGTGTTGCGGTTACAATTCGTTATTATGCCGAAGGTTCGTTTATCCGAAAATGAGAAAAGGCATATGTCATTCCTTATAGCTAACGAAAACGGAATAAATTTGTTTAGCACGCACTTTTTAACGAACCTAATTCATATTTACGCCTTATAGCCTTATGTTGCTGTAGCAGTTAGGCCTACTCGATCATTCCCTTTTTTTTTTCTTCAATGATTTCGTATATTAATTTTGTATCACTTTGTTATTATAGCATTGCATTTCTTTTTTAAAAATATGTGAAGGGACATGTTGAAGAACAATTAACCCTGGCTGATGCTTGTATACCGTGATGAATGAAAATGAATGAATGAATGAACGCCACAAACTTAGTGTCCGGATTAACAAACCCAGTATTTCATTCTTATATTATTAAGTAACATCTTGGTATATAGAACTTGTGCTTCGGAACAACGAACATTCGAACCTTTCGAAAGAACAAGCATTGTATGCTACACGAAACTGCCTTTCACAAGGCGCGAAAAAACAGTTTGAGTCGTTGTTTACCAAAGCACTCCCCCTATTTTGAAAAAAATACTAGTACCATACTACCAGCTCCTTTTCACCACCACTGCGCACGCTGGCTGTCAGACGTGCATTTGTATAGTCACGGAAAGAGAACGGCATGCTGCCGTAAACGCACTCCTGGCAGTCAGTCATCGATCCACAAGTGTCCATTTGGATTGGGGAGTAATAAAGTGCCTAGTGAGAGAGCCAGCCAGCTGAGCCGTAGCATCGCGGCGCAGCTTACAGGCACTAGGTAGCAACTGGCATCATCATGGCGACGTTTACATGCCGGGTGCAATTTATGAACGACACGGATCCTTTCGCTAGTACAGTCTTTGCAGAGCCTACCAGAGCCCCACACTTTCATTTCAACGAATATTTGCCACTTGAGGATCAATTACCAACGCTGCATAGGGTACTTCAGCCGCCACACAAGGTATGAAAGATGGGTAATGCTGTATCATGGCTACGCTCTCTCTTTCGTTTGATGTGTCCTGCTGTTCTCGCAATACGTATACGGCAGCACAGATATTTGAGACCGGTGGCAATTAATATCCACCACCTGTTGTTGTTGCTGCCTCCCGGAACTTACGGCTGGAGTTCAGTAGCAAGACCGCGGGATGGCTTGGTCTGTTGCTGGCGATTTACACTTTACAGGATATTAGTTGTGTATGTGGTCGTTTAGACCCAACTATAATGAAATCGTGTTGAGAACATTGAAAATTACTCTTCGTACAACGTTAGGCTATAAACTAAAGTAATTTAGATATCTATAACTTAGTTAATATAACTTAAATGGTTAGACCTCTGTTAGGTAGACCTCTTTAACGTTAATATAAAATTACAGTAAACTTATATTAGGTGTTGCTTAACTTTTACAGTTGATGATATTACTGTGTATGCTAAGCCTTTCGGCTAAGTAAGATTTTGGGCAACAAATTTCGATAAAGAAAAGGTACATACAGTATGGCCATGGGTGCATGGTGTTCCTGTTTGTCACTATTATGGTGCAAGTGTTGGTGAGAGTCGAGTTAGAAATTTTAATTCTGTGATTAGTTTATCCAGTCCGTGTACAGAGATCCAAACAACATAACATTAATAGCACTAACGTACGTATGTGCTTTCGTATCGATCCATATGTGTCTCAAATTCTGGAAACCAAAATGGCACCAAAATCACATATGAGTAGTTTTCTTTCTAATTACTTACTCAAATATATAAACGAAATCTGGAAGCATCAATATTGATGTCGAATTTCATATCGTCACTCAGAACAACTTGCTCTTCGCGAGCTACTGTGGTGTGTGCTGCCTGCACAGTCTGAACCTTATTAGAAGTTAGCCATCTGATATTATGCAATGAATCTTTCAAGTAATCGAGAGCAAATAATGAATGTTCGATTGAATTACTTCAAGGTGTGGCTAGTTGAATGAAGTTGGATGACAAATGCAGTTCGTAGATCGCATGAGACCATACATAGACAGATGGAAAACTGTTAGAAACATACATTATACAAACAGACAGACATTTCTCAATAATACCAACTCCTTTCAATTGGCTACAATCATGGCACATTGATTTTTAGCTCCTGTGTTTGGTCCCCATTTGCATAATATTTGATGGCTACCTTCAGGTCAAGACTGTGCAGAGTGACATCTTGAAAGTTGATGCCGAACTTGGCACTTTCTTAAAACTGATTTGCAAAGTTCAAATTCATGTGAGCAATTGGGAATAGCTAGGCTACATTGTATTAAGTAGGAATCCTGTGATTTTGGTGCAGTTGGGTTAAATGTTGAATTTCAGACATCTACTGTACATGTACATGGATGTGAAAGTACATTTCACTTATTCAGCACCACAGTAAGATGTTTGTGGAAGCTGTTTTGATCATTGCACTGGAGACTTTCTATTTTGCCTTTTTAGCAGTGGAAAGGGATTAGGAACAAACTTCTAAAAGCACAGTTTTTTTAGATTGATCATTCATTTAGATTGAGAGAATCGTGCAAAAATATCATGAGTGGCAAGATTCTGTTAATTGGTAGCTTTTACTTTTAAAACCAAAATGCCTACATAGGAATTTTTTAAGAACTGATCATTGAGCAAACTTTTCCAGTTTAGTAGAAATGGGATCTTTGAGTCTAATCCACCTGCATTTGAAACATAGCCCTGATGAATGATACCATGCTGTGGCAACAAATTCAGCCCTTTGATTCTTTTCTTTCTTTTTTTTTTTAGGCCAAGTGTAAGGGAATGCAATGTTGTATTGTAAATAGTTCTACTGCATTTAATGGGAGTCATGCATCTTTTGTCTTCTAGCAAAGTGGGCAAACATGAGATTCTGCAATGGATACAGCATGCAATCATGTGGCACCATTTGTGAATGTTCAGGACAATAAACAACTACAGTAGACACAACCCATGTGTTGCCCACACATCTGCTTTTAAAGGGGATGGCTAGTAACTGATCAGTGGGAATCAGTGGAAATGCTGGGAGATGATTGTTCCAATCCTTATGGGATTCATTCAAGAGTTCATTGTATATCTATTGTTGTGTGAAAATTATTTGCTTCAGAATGGTCTCATATTCAAGTAATGTGCAGTTTAATGCTTCCAGGTTAGCGTCCCTGGTCAGTGACGGAGCATTAATCTGCACATTACGTGAATATGAGACCGTTCTGAAGCAAATCATTTTCACACAACAATAGATATACAATGAACTCTTGAATGAATCCCATAAGGATTGGAACAATCATCTCCCAGCATTTCCACTGATTCCCACTGATCAGTTACTAGCCTTCCCCTTTAAAAAAAAGACATGCACACTAAGACTTTGTACATGTCGTATCGTCAGTCATCATGTGGTAATTAGTCCAACTTGCACTTGATATTTCATCAGCAGTTTGTCTGCAGGACTATAGAGCCCCCTAGACAGGCAGCGGGCGGCATTCTGCAAAAAAGCACAGAGGGGGTTAAGCATATTAATCCCCCTGACTTACAGGATACTGTATCAGATGTCATTTTCCAAAAAGAGAAAAATCTTTCAGAAAAGCAGAAATTGTTGGTCTCTTTTGTACGTGTAGCGCCCCATTTATTTTGCTTCCCTGCGCAAGGCTTAAAAGTTCATGTACTGACAGAGAATACTTGTTGACATTCATCCCCAATGCTGTTTTTTTTTTTTGTGTGTGTGTGTGTCAGTCGTGTGGTTTAGAACACCCGCTGTGCAGTCAAATACACTCAGGTCAGCACCAGCCATAGCTGTCCTGTCCCTTTGGCGTTTTCCCTATAGTTTCTGGTGAAAGATGCAGGGGAAATTCAATAAATGGCTGAAATTCCATGCAAATTAAATTTCTGTTTGTGGCTGAAGTCTGTAATACATATTTTCCGAGAAAAAAAATCAGGAGGTATTAATGACATTTTGCAGATTTGTATTAACACATCCAATGCTTTTATGAACCAAGAAGGTTTAAAGGGGATGGCTAGTAACCGATCAGTGGGAATCAGTGGGAATGCTGATTAATGTTTCCCAGTTAGCGTGCCTGGTCAGTGACGGGGCATTAATCTGCACATTACTTGAATATGAGACCGTTCTGAAGCAAATAATTTCCACACAACAGTAGATATATAATGTACTCTTAAATGAATCTCACAAGGATTGGAACAATCATCCTCCAGCATTCACACTGATTCCCACTGATCAGTTACTAGCCATCCCCTTTAATACCTGAAACCATTTCCAGTGACACTCATTGGACATATCATTGTACACTTGCAGGGCCAGCGCAAGGGGAGTGGAGGGGGCTTGCGCCCCCACTTTTATTTTTGTTGCATAATACAAAGGAATACAGAGGGTCTATGCTAACCATTTGGGCCCCATTTATTTTACCCTGGAAGTGGCACCAGAAAAATGTGGTGAAGTTTTTTTTTTTTTTTTTTTTTTTTTTAATTGCTTGTCAGCAGAAGTTGTACCAGAAGTTGTACCAGAAAATTGCGATGAAGGCATTTATTTATTTTTTTTTTTTGCTTGTTAAGCCAGTGAAATCCCCTGGAAGTGGCACGAGAGATTACTGCCCCCCCCCCCCCCCTTTTCCCCCACTTTTAAAAACGTGGCGCTGGCCCTGACTTTATGGTAACAAAGTGCATGATCTGCTTGGCCCCATTTCATGAAAGATTTTAGGATAGCAACTCTTGCATGAATGACAACTTCCCATAGCAACAGCCAATCAGGAAGCTGGATTCTTGTCATTACCATGACAATTGCCATTCCAGCAAGAGTTGCTATCACATCAACTTTTTATGAAATGGGGCCCTGAAGACAAAATTTCTTTATTTCTGGACAATCAAGAATTTTGCTCATTCAGAAATACAGTAAATAATAAAATAATTCTCTGCAAGTTGAAGACTTTCTTCGTCGGTGGAGAAGAATAGTACAGACACGTATTACAGGGTATCATAGACTTTGCAGTCTGATGAAAATAAATACATGTAATTGTTTTTTCCTTTTATTTTATAGAGATACTGCAAGTGGCGTAGTTACTCCCACTCTCACGGAGCTTTATTCACAAACTTATTTTTGTTTACTCATTACCTTGATGGCCATTACAGCATGATAGCTGCCATGGAAACGAAATTCTTTGTCTCAAAACATACACCAAGCCCAGTTGTTAACAATGTGCACGTGGAAGTAATAAGGCTGCTTAACTGGCACAAATTGCCAAATTACTTCCTTGGTGCCAGCACTCAAACTGTCTGGATTCTTGCCCCGTCTGTGATGTCACTAAATCTCACACTTCCTCTGCCTCATGATACGGCGCTCTGATGCGGCAGAGCGCCGCGAGTGATTTGAGTCGGGTAAAAGTGGCGATCAGCGTGCCACGAAGCCACAATGTTTGCCCCTTGCAGTATCCAAACTGAGTGTTCAGTGGAGTTAGTAATCTTCCCCGAACTTGATGAAAACAATGCAAATGAATGCCTCTCTCTCTGTCTCTATCTCCCTAGTTTTTTTCTCGTTCTATTATCTCCGTGTGCTGTTGTCTCCACTTGTTTACTCCCCCGCTTCGAGGCCGGTCTTGAGTTTCCACAGGTGTCCTGCCCGTTGTAATCCTTGTCTCACCCTTTGTTTGATCATCGGATGTTCGTCTCCATTTTGCACTGCATCATGAGTAGACATTTGATCAAGCTAAAAAAATCTGTGAAAAATCATTGCCTTTGTTTTGTGTCATTTTGTGATAACTCCTTGCTTTCTTCTATAAATGCTAGGTTTTGTAGGAATCCTATCATATTTTTGAAGTAAACCTACTTCTACATGTAATTATCGCATACTAACCAGATCCAAAACAAGTAAGTGCTAGGGAGTATACTGGTACAATCTACCTGTATTTCAGTGAGGTATATTTATTATTAAACTTTCAAGTAGCCATGTTTGGTCTTTACAGGCACCCACTGGCTTGATGAGTACAATTTGAATCTTTTTAAGCATGTATTGTCTTCTAAGATTCTCTTTCTTTGTTTTGTCAATCTGTAAAGAGATTTTGTATGAAGACAGATTTACTTTGCCCCATTTTTCAGGCCACGATTCCCAGAGACTCCAACTCTCCCGTTTTCGACGGGAGATCTCCCGCCGAAAACCCATTTTTGCAAAATCTCCCGTTCTCCCGTTTGAGATCTAATTTCTCCCGCCCTGGCTCTTTGTCTCCCGTTGGAAGGGATTCTTACTTATTTCTATCGTATGTTGAAAAAATAAGCCTTAGATAGCACAAGAGAGCATCTAGAACCCTAGGAACTTCGCGCTTCGCACACATCAAGTTGGAGTCTCCCGTTTGCTAGGGGTTTCAGGCGGGAGAATCTCCAGATCAGAAGGTGCTTTGGGTTGGAGTCTCTGGATTCCTTAGGAAATGGACACTTTAAGAAGGTATCTACAGTGCTATTGCCTATAAATGACCCACAGAACAGCATTTATGTGGTATGGTCAAATTTTTGTAACTTCACCTTCTACTGGAGCGCTACAAGAGTGTATGTAAATATACACCTGTATACTGTTATTTACAGAGTGATCCAATCTGTCAGTCCTAAAATTGTAGCAGCCTGAGAAAGTCATTAGCTTGTTGAAGGGATTGCCATTTGAATGGCAAAAATTGATATTTTATCAGTGTGTGCAGTGTACTCAACTAGATCCTGTTCTGGAGGACTGTGAAGGTTATTGCGAGGAAATGCTAACTGTGTGATATACAGTAGGGATTATTCAGCACTAGGGACTGAATGCATTGTTAATCGTGGGCGAAGCTATGCCCTTTATACTCTGACACAGTTGCCACAAATGTGTGTGATGCCATTAGTTGTAGTCTAACTAAGAATGTATGATTTACCAGATATTGATGATACCAGGGGGGCATTTCATGAAGGAACTTGTCGGATAAAATGTCCGACAAGTCAATTATATCCGACAAGTTCAGAGAAATCAGCCAGTCAGACTAAAGAATTTCTCAAAACTTGTCGGATATACAATGTAATTGACTTGTCAGATATTTTATCCGACAAGTTCCTTCATGAAATGCCCCCCAGATGTTGATGATGAAGGATTGTGACTGTATGTTTAAAAATATCATATGTACACTGGAGAACTTTTTGTAAAGTTTTAAAGGGTCAAAGAAGAAATGCTTTTCATATCTTTCTCTTACATATAGAAATAGTCCATGATTAAAGTAGATGTGTGGATTTTTGACAACATGAGCCTTGTTCTGACATTAAAGGTACTGTTTATCATTGGGAGCAGTGATTAAAAAAAAAAAAATGTTTGAGTTATCACATTTGATATGTACAGCATGTGTAGGTCAGTTGTAACACAAAACATCCAACCATATAGAAACTTTACAATAAAGCCTAAAATAGAAGGAGATATTACCATTTTTCTCAGCAAGCCATATTAACTGTAGACGGTTTATTCTAGAAACAATTATATTGTAACTACTGTTCACATTTTGTATATTTAACAATATTGACATTGATTATACCTAATAACATTTTTACATTGGTTGTTTCTATCCCTACACTTGTAACTCACATTTTAAGAACTATTGTGAAGCTCTAAAGCTGGGTTTTTTATATTCATCTGCAAATGGTGAGTAATGCCTTTAATTTGAAGTTTCTTTCGAGAGTTTGTGAAAGAGGGGATGGCACCATTTAATCAATAGGCAGGAGAGAAACATTGTTCCACAGGTCGTCGGGCAAGGAGGAGTGTGAATCAGGTACAGGCACATTTGCTTCCTTTGTTTTGCAAAGGGGGGGGGGGGGGGAGGAAATGGAGGAGAACAGACCAGCAATCACTGGCCAGTCATTGTGAAAATATTTGGTCATTAGGTCTACTCTCTGTGTCTCCCATTGAGTCCTGATTTGATGCAAATTGTAGCAGGCTTTGCTGAGTTGACTTCCTGGTTTGTTTTCCTCATCCTGTCCAACTTCAATACGACCCATTAGTGTTCTCTCATGGGAAGGTCTTTCCTGCACACAGCTTTAATATTTCCAGACTGAAGTTCCCAGGGTCCATTACATGTACTCGTTTGCTGTTAACAATTTTCACTACTACTTTGCTGTATCGCGAAGAAAATTTGATAAGATTTAGCAGTTCCTGTCAATTATTTGTGCTTCCTTCATCAAACGTGAAGAGAGATGATGCTTTTGTGTGTGTGTGTGTGTGTGTGTGTGTGTGTGTGTGTGTGTGTGTTTGTGTGTGTGAATGACATTAAAACATATCAATAAAAAATTCAGAGGTTCAACTGTCTGAGCATTAAACATGAACTTTAACTTTACATTTTTAACTTGTTGACTTGAACATAATAACTACAAACTAGACTCAGAATTTGTCAAGACTGACAAATTAGGTGATCCGATCTGTTCGTAAATCAACGATTTGAGTCTCCTGATCCCAATAGGCATGACCATACCGGTTTCATCTGTGTTTAGTGGACATTGGCCGTGTGATGTTTGGATTCTCATTTAGAAAAGGGAGTCAGACCTGCCATCTATGGTACACAATTCCGTATACACTAACGAAGATACAGAATGAAGTATAATTGACCTTTGACCCAACTTTGCACAGACAAGATGGCATCTGAGCAAAAAGTGGTTATTTTGTGAAATGATCCTTGTAACATGGTTTTTACGTGTGCAAAATATGGGAAAGATAGGACATGTATTCACCAAGATACAGGATGATACATTTATGACCTTTGACCCTAATTTACATACCCAAGATGACGTCTGATCAAGTAGTTGTAATTGTATGAAATAATGTACGTGACATGAACTAAACATGTGCAAAATATGGGGGTGATAAGGCCTGTTTTTCTTGAGTTATTGTAAAGAAAGTTGCTGAAAGAAAGAAATATCTCAATACATCGAAGATCAGCTTTAATTTCAACCAAGTTTTTGGACGTGATCCCGACATCGTATGAACAATGAAGGACATATTTTCGATAGCCCAAAGTCTCAGCTACAACATATTAAAATCTGGGAGAAATTCACCGAAGCATAAGTGAGCTAGTGCTCGATAAAGACAATCATGTCAATTTTCACATCTACAAAAATCCCCTCCCATAGAGATAACACGTCATAACGAAGATAAAGAAAGAAGTACATATGACCTTTGACCCCACTTTGCACAGCCAAGATGGCATCTGAGCAAAAAGTGGTTATTTTGTGAAATGATCCTTGTAACATGGTCGTTACGTGTGCAAAATATGAAAAAGATTGGACAAGTATTCACCAAGATACAAGATGATACATTTATGACCTTTGACCCTAATTTACATACCCAAGATGACGTCTGATCAAGTAGTTGTTATTTTATGAAATAATGTACGTGACATGAACTAAACATGTGCAAAATATTGGGCTGATAGAGCTTGTTTTTCTTGAGTTATTGTAAAGAAAGTTGCAAAAAGAAAGGAATATCTCAATACATCGAAGATAAGCTTTAATTTCAACCAAGTTTTTGGACATGATCCCGACACCGTATGAAAAAACGAAGGGCACAGTCACGATAGCGCAAAGTCTCAGCTACATTATATCAAAATCTGGGAGAAATTCACCGAAGCATAAGTGAGCTAGTGCTCGAAAAAGACAGTCATGTCAATTTTCATTTCCAGAAAAACTGCACTCCCATAGAGATAACACGTAAACTGGTCAAATTTGACAAGATTACTTTCAATCCATTTTTACGAGGTGATACCGTCATCCAATCAAAATGTTGTTATTACACTTATGAAAGAGTATTTAATAAGCTACAACATACTGAAATCTGGGTGAAAATTGGCAAAGGATAAGTGAGATACGCTCGAGTGAACTTGAAATTTGATGACGTCATTTTGAAAATTTACTTTTTTAATTTTATTAAGAAATTTGATATCTTTTAATCATTTTTCCAGCATCGCCAACCCATGAATTGACATGTACAACTCATCAGCTTTCAGAATATGTCAAGAAAATGGGGGGTCACCGTCCATCCTGACGAGTAAAATCGGATTCAAAATTGGCGGTTTTTTGGCATTGTTGGACTGTATATCGCCATTGACGCGCGCGCGGAAATTCAACTTTGACGGGTCCGTATGACGTCATATTGAGTCGGATTGACTTGAAACTTGGTAGAAATATTCCTTGACATTTCAGGCATCCAATAAGTTTGAAAAAATGGGAAATTTCCATTGCATATGAGCTGTGCGTGCGCATATGTGCGCGCGCGTACGCGTCCGTCCAATTTTTTCAATTTTTCAAAAAATGCTCCAAATGGTCTGAAACGTGTCCAAAAAAAATTTGAGCTCGATTTGAGCATACAAATATTTCAACGCGCGCGTACGCGCACGTTTTAAGAGAAAATATGAATTTTGAGAATATGAGTAGAATGCGCTTGAAATATATGTGACGTAAATTTCATTGAAAAATTCCATTCCATTAATGAGATATGATTGAGAATGTGTTTTCATATAATGACGTCATAGTGACGTCACGGTCGACTGATCACTTTGATTTTAGTTCGATTGCCGTCTTCGGGAGACGATACATATATGGTATAAGTTTGAAATTGATAGGAAGAAGACTTTCTGAGCTAATCGATGCACAACTTTTGGGGAGAAAGAAGAAAAAGAAGAAGAAGAAAGAATCCGTACAAAAACAGAAGGTGATCCGAGAGGATACTCGGATCACCTAATAATGTATATCTTCAAAAGCATACCTATAATTTGCAAAAGCAGTGAACCTGCTTATTGACTGCATTCAAATGTGGCCGAAATTCTACAATCTACACTGTACATCTTGTGAAACACTGATATTGGTCCGTTGGTACCAGACTGGTAAAAATTACTGTCGGGCCAGTAACTTTTCAGGAATTGCGGAATTTACTGATCTGACATGACCAGTAAAAAAAAAAAAAAAAAACATAAAAAATAAAAATAACATTGTTAGGGCCAGTCAAAGAAGATCAGGATGAGTAAATTCTTTATTGCAACTGATTGACAAATTGCCCTACATACACTATGTAAATAAGCCCCAAATTTAAATCAGTAGTAATCAACTTGATGCAAGAATTTCATGAATTGGAAGGATTAGTAAATTTTAGACTTAGACCAGTAAAAGATTGAAAAAGTCTGTATACTGGTCTGACAGGCACAGGTCTGACCAGTAGAAAAAAATGTTTTAATAGTGTGTAGCCGTATTCTTTGTCATAAACTGCAAGATGTTCCCACATCAGATTTTACAAAGTGCAAGCAACTGTGTCTATCTACATGTACCCTGCTGTTGGGATATGGATTCATTTTATTTTCTCAGCATTTTGTTCAAAGAAGTTAGTTCCCCCCCCCCACACACACACACACACCCCACCACCACACACATGTACAAATGTATACGGTAAACTAAACTTAAAAGAAGTGATAAAATGCATGTTTTCATTCATCCTGGTCCTTCTCTGGAAAGTAAGATGGGAGCCATTGAGACACCTATGGGGACCTTTTGTTCCTGTTCTTCACACGGCCGTTCTGCTCGGCGAGATCATGGAGCTACAACAAGTAGCTCCATGGCGAGATCATGAAGCAGGGTAGCTTCATGGCGAGATGTAGAGGACTTGCTAACACCACGCATGGTTGGGCCTGTAATGGGGTGACACATAATCACGTTCTATTGACTGTGGTCTCAATCTCAGACTCAGATTTTCTTTGACCTCCAACTGCGAAGGCTCCAGACTTCTACAATTCTCATGATCTCCTTTTGTTTTGATGTCCCTTAAACTTCCACGATCTCTCCTTCCCCCTCCCACGGCCATTTCTTGTTGATCTCGTGAGGATAAATTAGCTTTCATAATACAAAGCAAGATAGTCCTGGAAAGAAATTAAAACAGTAGATATTCCCATATTGTTGTATCTAGCCAAGGATCATTGTACAAGGATCAGAGGATGATGATGGGAATTAGGAAAAGTTTTTCCAAACATGTTACAGTACAATGTATATGCTCGTATAAGATCCATAATTTGTGTCGAGGCCAATCAAGAACATATAGTCGCATTGTATTTCTCAATTCAAATATGTTGTGTCATAATTTTGATCTAACATTCATACATAGTGTACATTCTTGAGTGATCTTCTATTTACACTGTAAAACGTCTTGGTACAATTGTATGTGTAATACAGATGTATGGTGAAGTATTTGCTGATGTTTGATATAGGACCTACAAAAATTGTAGGTACTTTGGATGCTTCAGCATGGATTGCACTACAGAATAAGCATCAAAGGCTAAGGCCAAGTGAACACAGACTTTTTAAACCTCCATTTCTACTGCACATATCACACATCATTGTTTTGGTCCTGGGATTCACTCGGTAATCAATCACCTTTTGTTGTTATTCAGCTTAGATTGTTGCCCTTGCAAACAGTACAAAGAGTAGAACGACAAAGCAATGTTTGTGACATTTGCACTCAATAGGTCCTACACATTAATGTACCGTCGTCGTACAAAGAGAAGTGTTGCGTGGCATTGATTGTGTGTCCTCTTCTGATTTGTCCGGTTTACATTACTGTACTTGTGAGTAAATCTTCTGGTGTGAAACCGCTTCTCAAATTATCAATCAGAGATGACGTGAGTGGTGATGAAGAGTTGACTTCTTTTTTCTCTTTTTTTTTTTTTTACTGTGTATGGAGTGGAGAAGACAGATCTATGAGAGATCAAAGAAAGGAGAACATTCTTCAGACATTGCTTCAGATGGCAACACACAAATATCAGCTTGCTCTTAGCATCGATGTAGAAATTGTACAATCAATGTACAGACTCTACATCAATATCTCACAGGAAGGAAGTTTACGAAATGACAAAGACAAGTAAAAATCAAAGTTATAGTAAACTTGGAACACCATTGATCTGTTGGCAAGAAAATAACTGACTTCCAGTGTTAAACTGGCATTAAGTACTCTCATTTTGTTTGTTTCCAATTTAAAAGTGCAAAGTTCGTTTACACTTCCTTTGTATTTTAGTTTTGTTACCTTGACATGCCATAAACCCTTGTTTAAGAAGAGATCCCTCCTAATGCACTGAACATGAAATTATTTGTCATTCAATAAGAACTTTTGAACTTCATATCTTTCTGTCAGAGATCCTAATGCAGTACATTGTAATGGATTTGACATTATAATGGATTATTCACAATATGAAATTTGCATGCCCTCTTATTCATGCAATAACTTGCAACCACTGTTGTTAAAATAGGCGGCAAGCAAACCACAAGCCTTTCCTTTTAGTCCCACATAAGGGAGTCGCCGCTTCGGAAGTTTTTGGGCCCTGGCTGTGGAAATCCGCTCATCCCGGAGGGATTAAGGCGTTTCTTGTAGCTGGCTTCTTCACGGGTTGCTTGAGTAGTCTTGGAAAGCAGAACGCACATGTATCATACAAACAGCGTTCATGTAGGGTCAGGATCACAGATTCATAAATGTGTCAGTTGTCCATGAACTCTAGTAATAATTGTTTGAAAAATGCAGACTGCAGACATCTAAAACATATGCTAGTTTCCATGTTTTGTTTTGTTTTTATTTCAGAGGGAGCACAAGATGAAACTTCAGGCAGTGCATTTTAAAAGATATTTCTCCAATTTGCCCCAAAATATTAAAGGCCCCATACTTTGCAGAGACAGGCACATGTACCTGTTCATTTCAGCCGCCAAACAGTATTAAGTTGTACAGTGTAGGTGCTCCGGGCAAGTGAGCAAGTCAATTTGTAGTAAAGCATGCTCTGCATAATTGATTACCGCTTTTTTCATGTAAGGAATGCTCTGCCAGACACTACCTGCTCTGACTGTACAACCAGAAATCTTTGTGTTCAATTTAATATTATAAATTTCGTGACAGCCAAGTTTTGTAAAATTTAACTGCACACGAAAGTTCTTGAGTCTACACTAGTGTACAATGCATTGAATGCCAGTGTACTTGGCAAGTCATGAAAATTTTGTACCGCAAAAAATACAGTTGGCTCCAATTAGCAAAAATTTCATGCTGCGAATATTTCTTGCTTTACAATACGTAAGAGACTACAGTACCCTGCCCAGGACTGTACCTTACCCTGACTAGAGTTACAGGCTATCACCTTCTCAAATGATATTACTTACATATGAAAAGGTGATCACATTTATGATTTAATAGATATACGTATAATCTTCATACCTCAAGAGGTTGAGATTGCAAAATGTTCTAAATTGTCAAATGTGGTAATGTATATCGTGTGATTTACAGACCTACTCATGAAAACATACAGGCCCGAATTCTCAAAGCTGGAATAACTAGTCCGCAGAATAGTTATTCCGGGGAATAAGTTATTCCACCTTTGAGAATAGATTCCGAGGAGTGAATCGCGTCATTTTACATCACAAGGGCCTGATTTGCATAAGAGGTGTAAAAAATCGGTGGAATAGCGATGTAATAAAGTTATTCCACCTTTTGGAATTCGGGCCCAAGTGTATTGGTCTTTTGGTAATGGTCATACCAGTCACATTAGACTTGGATGAAGTAGTTTGAAGATTACAACTACCGGTAGTCATCAGCTATTGATTTGTGTTCAAATTTCTAATCCTAACAGATGAATTGTGACTTTGTAACTTTTAGTAAGTTACATTGTCCTATTTTAAAAATTCTTAAGAATCACATTAGTAGTGGAACTGGGCTTATGAAACAAGAAGAGCTGATCATCATCATTTTTGTTTCTTATCATACATGATATTAAAAATGTCAGTGAGGTTATAGAATAATGTTCAAAATGGAATGTTGAAAATGGTGACGGCAGACACTTTCCGCTGTAGAAAGCCAGCTGAGTAGGAAAGACACTGGGAGTATGCTTAAGTTACAAGACCTTGAGAAAGCAAAAATTACTGATGTATACTGGTATACAAATGTAGATGTTACTCTGAGCAGGGTTGTTATACTGTGAGATAAGCATATAAGAGGAATAATTTCCGCATAGGCCTTTGATGAGTTTGCGTTACATTTCTCACATTCCCAAAGAGAGCGTTTTATGCTGGCGTGCCTACCAAGGGTAACACAATACCAACAGCTTGCGAGTGAGCCATGCACAGTGTATGGTACGATGTTAAACTGTGTAATGGATAGGACCTAATTCATTTGCACATGCAGTTCAGGATCAGGACAACTACATGTAGCATGCATCATTATGGGTATTCCCAATTAATATTTGTCAAAACGCTGAATATTTAAAAGGTATAAAAGCCCGGCAAAATATCAGAAATGCAAGATGTTAGTTTTTATTAAAAGAGTGATAGAAGCAATTGCAAAGCAGATTTACAGTGTAATTGTAAGACTTTTCAGTGTTACAAACAACAGCTTCGTACATGATAAACAGATCTAGACAGTACACGTACTGTATGCTGGAGATACACCCCATATACAGTATAGCTGGGAATTACAGAGTCAACTCCAAAGAGATTGCAGTACGTATTCAAGTGTATACTGTGAGAAAGGGGACATGGCAGAGTGAAAATTTGAATAAAACAACACCAGTTCTCGGAGGCCATGGCTAGTGGAATGTTCAGGAGTCATGTAGCTCATTGCATCCTTTGGGTAAGGAATGTGAGCTGATCATGTGACCATTCCTTTTACTGCTGTAGGACTTATTATTTGACTTTGAAGAAAAAAAAAACAACAACATTTTGCTGGAAGTACCTTGGGTCTCACATCGCAGTGTTTCAAGTCAAACTTTGGCTGAATTCTGCTTTGTGTGTTTGCAGTCATCATGTCTATATGACATTCTAGAAAGCCAGGAAATGTCCATGGATGTGGTCAAAGTGAAAAGTAAAGGTATTACATATCAATCTGTAGTTGCACAAATGAGATAGGATTGTTGAATGAAGGCACATCATAGCCTACTCATTTTACTAATGACAGTAGTGAAATGTAAATGTTCATTGGAAACTGTCTATATGGAATATGTGGAATATAGAAGTGTAAAGATTTCTTTTTTTCCTCAAATGATTTCCATGAATTGTAGGGGAAATCAGCAAGTGGTTGTGAATGAAAAGAACCCAAGTGAAATGCTGCTAAAAGTAAATGCCCCTGTTTTTCTGAGGTACTCCTTTTAGTATATTTTTAAGTAGTTTTCTCAGTATTAAAATTCTTAACAACTGCCGTGATAGTGATTCTAAGCTTCTGATTGATTACTCATCAGACATTGTGTCAATTATTTGATACCCGTGCCAATCTCTGCTTCTCTGTCTTTATTCTCCTCTCTGTTTGTCTGTCTGTCTCCAGTTGGAAGATTGTGGATTACAGCTGTCACACAATGGGACATACCTGGACTTGGAACAGTCCATCGATGACCAGAAGGACGATTTTGAGGGTTTTGATCGCAAGTAAGTCCACGGCTCTGTCTCTCTCGTTTGACCATCAGACAAACATTTATTTGAAAGTGATAGACTTTGTTACTAACATATTCAAACTCTGTTTATGTGAACGCCCAGCTCAAAACCCACAAAAATTCAAAGATTTAATTCATAGGATTCTTTGTAATGGAGTTAAATATATGTCAATTGGGTTGACCGACTCAAATTTTTAAAGTTTGCCTTACTTGAGAGAGTATAATCTTTTCTCTACTGACTGCCAAAATTTTGCAGCATATAACAAAGCCAAAATTGAGATATTTCTGGTTATTCCAGACAATATTTTCCTGGGCAGGTGATACTACTGGACAGGTGACACTTCTGCACAGCATCCCTGATTGACCCTATCTTTAAAGAAGAAATCCACCCCAACAACTGCACCTCCCAACTCTCTTTATATTTCAGTGACTGTTTGAATGGGTTATGATGGTCCAACTTTAACAGCCTACATGTGTATATCATTTTAAAGCTTAGAGCTTACTCTTTTGATCTATTTAGAAAAGTGAAAATTCATTTTGGCCCACTTTTCATGGGTTTTGAGCTGGGAAGTAACATTTTTTATAAAATATGCAAGCCTGTACATGACAAAAGTTGGTCCTAGCAACCAGAAAGCATGTAACAATCATTCCAAAGAATGAAGAGAGAATAGTACAAGGTTGTACTGACACAGCAATGGAACATGTGTACAAATTGAATTCCAACAATGCAGTGAATTGTATGCAGTTGACAGGGGCTAACTTGTATTCAAAATTACATTAATGAAGCCCTCAAGCAAAATACTGTTGCCTGTTGCCAGCTTTAGTAGAAAGCCTTTATGTGTATGTATGTGTATATTTTGTTTTACAAAGTTTTTTTTTATATACGTTTTGATTTTTTTACAAAATGATAAGGGCTACCTAGGAAATCATAAACCCACTGGTACAGTGAGAATCTGTGCAATGTGTCATAGTCTTTATATTTGACCACCGCCCCTCAGCTAGATACCAGATTGGCCAGAGTGATGTCCGCCTCTTGTAAATGGTACCTTTCTTTCTTGATGAGTCAAATCAGCAGTTAGGAAGGCATTTTGTGATGTTTTTTTAAGCCATTCTTTATTCAGAGTCCTTCATCAGTGTTGATTTAGGCTTTTCATGGGTCTATATCCTGAAATGACATCTTGTTTATATGACCCTGCGTCATTGTGTGCCCTGTAAAGCAACTGACTGGCACACAAATGAAATGCAAAGTTCAAACTTCGAATTCCATGCTTGGCTAGACATACCAGCAAGAATGTCATTTTGAGCCTTCAGAGTCTAGGTGTCTAGATGGTTTCTATCCTCCCATACCCTTTGCAGGAGAGATCTCAAAATGGGGAGAAAATGATATGATAATGTCCAAAGCAAGAGGTACAAGTATCTTCTTGTATTACTGAACATGAGCCAATGACCAACTTTCACAAATTTTCTGAGGTGCCAAGATTCACAAGTCAAAAGTAAAAATGCATGCAAAAAAAAAAAAAAAAAATGATAAGATTCTACACGGTGCATTGTATGCCAAGGGCAATTTGTGAAAGTTTCATGCTGCGAAAAAGGCTGTTGGCTCCAATTCTTGAAAGTTTCATTCCACAGATGTTTCTGGTATTACATTTTAATACTATTGTTAGTATGTATTACAGCTAGTCATCACACTTTATTCATGTATCTCATTACATAGGCCCATTATGACAAACGGATTACTTGAAATACATGTAGGTGTGTCATTTACATACCATATGTCCCCCCCAAAAAATTACAACAGGACCCTCCCCAATGATAACTGTAAAAATTGTGAATCAATCCAAATATAGTTTCAGGATATGAAACTATGATTTATTACCCACATCTTACACAAAACCCCATCCAATTTGCATCAGTGGTCAAAGAGAAATGATGATTTTTGTAGAGCATGTCAGGAATCCCTTCCCTCCAAGTTCTGTCCATTTTGTTCCAAGTGCATCCAAGTGCTAAACTTGGAAGAATCAGATCCATGACATGCTTTACAAGAATCCACATTTCTCCCTAACCACTTTTAAACAAATTGAATGGGTTTTCTGCAAAATATAGCAAAGATGTTATATTTTGAGTCTCTGAAATAACATTCAGACAGTTTATTCATATTGGAAGTTATCAATGCAAAAATTTTATTGTAATTTTTTTGGGGACATACTGTAGAGCTCCAATTATCACTTCATGTATGTCTTTCCTTGTTAGGAGGTTCAGAGTATGTTCCCCCCCAAAGTATCCATATGTTTGCAGTATTTTGTTCCCTCTGAAGTATGACCCCTGACCTCAGCTGTGATTCAGCTGGTCCCAATTAATGGATGGGTGTGTTGGAATTGGAATGTAATGTATTGGATCAGGGTAGTCTCTTCTGAGACTGAAGAAATGTAGTTTGTTATGTGCTTTGGCACATGTATACCAGGTACACAGTTCTGATATTTCAACACTGCTGAAATAAAAGCCACTCCTTCTACATTTGGCATCTCAAACATTGGCAGAACTTTTTATGAAAACATGAATTTCATTTATATTCTTTATTTTTGTTATACATGTATATGTTATACATTATAATTATTAATATACAGATGTACCCTTGTACCAGACATCACAGCACATGAATGTTGTAGATCCTAATACATTAGTGTCTTGCATGTTGCGTTATCAGTGGTGTTATGCGTAAATGATACTGAACAAAGATCTATGAGACAATGATATGAACTAGAATTTCTTTGAACAATGAAGTACATATGCTGGAGGAATTTAAAATTGATTTTCATTTCTATTTCTGTGTGTGTGTATTTGTGTTCAGGAGCAGAAACTCTGTCATTGTGCGAACACAACTCTCAGTGCGAGTACACGGAATCAAAGGTGAGAAATGTCAATTTGCTGTTAATGTTGCAGTCAGGTTCAATCGACTGGAAGCACCTTTGCATCAGTCCTCTGTAGGATACAATGTGCATTCATTGTTTTGCCCTTATACTGCTTTTTGATCCATCTTCATGAGAAAGTTACGATTTTTAAAAGTCATCACTCTGTGATGCCATATGATTATTCAAATTAATGAATTCTTGCATCAAGTTGTTGAAGTATGCCCATCATTTTTTTTTCTTTATTGTGACCACACTGTGCTACTAAAATACTGCATATTTGATTCTGATTGACGTTGATAAAAGACCATTTGTCAGTCAGTTGCAATAGTATGCCATGATGTTTTGAATTTGTGCAGCACGTTAACCTGTTAGCATGTGGACTGCCTGTGGCCATGTTTCATGAAAATTTTGTTATATAGCACTGATGGCAGCCACCACTGTACATTGGTATGGGTATGTGCTTGTGTTGGTATACTGTATGTTGGCTTTGATGTAAGAAGTGTATGTTTCTTTGTTGCTGTTTTTTTTTTCATATCATAGGAGTACATCACTATTCTGCAATTTGTATCTTATTCGTACAGTGTATGTACTTCATCAACTTGTCTAAACTTGTGCAAAATAGTGAGTGATTTACTAGCTCCTTCCCTAAATAAGAGTTTGATGATGCAAGAAACCTCTAGGTGCATAAAGGATTAAAGTGAAAGTTAAGGATATAGATTTAGAAAATGAAGTATTATTTTAATAATAAAGACTTTGCCAAGCATCAGTACTGTGCATTATACATGCAGGATTGTGTCATACATTGCAAGCTGTGTGTGTGGGTATTTAGACAACTCCAGGTTGTTGTACTGTAAGACAATGCACTCTGTTATTCATCATTAATTAACTACACACTATCATGTATTTGGCTGAGACATCATACAAAGTGAAAAAAAAAAATGTAGGTGTTTCACCTTGAAAATCCCAGTGGCATCCTATTAGAAAGCCTGTTACATCATGAGCTGTGGTGGTACATTTTCCTATCATTAGTCATTGCAGGGTCAGGCAAGCTTCTGGGGAGCAAACTGTAATTGGTAATTTAAAAGTCTGTATAAAGAAAAGTCACACACGCACACACACACGCAAAAGGATGTGAATCGTCCAATCATAACACTACAGCCAGGGTAATTCGCCAGAGTTCCTGGATGTGCACGTCAGGAAATGTTACAGTCCATGACATGAGAGGAGAGTGGTAGCTTTCCTGAAGAAGTCATTGTGCTGGAAATAGATGAGCTCATTTCAAAAGGGGGGGGGGATCATTCAGAGGTCACCAAGGCAACAGTACTTGCTATGGATCCAGCCTAGCCTCTTGATCTGTCTTCATGATTATCCTAGGAGTGTTGTGTTGGTCAAGCTTTTCCACCAATATAATAATGAGAAAGTATAATCTTTGATCTTGCCTGAAAAAGAGAAAGTGTGTCTAGACAAAATGCCTCTGGCAGGTTTTTTTTTTTGTTTGTTTTTTTTTTGCATAAGCTACAAATCTCCATGGAGGTCCTCTCAGCAACTTGGATGAACCTGCCAGAATTAGAGCTATCTTTATTGGGTCTAATTGCTACAGTGACTAATTTGTTTGTACTGGGTCAGACAGGCACGTACTTACCTGTCGGTAGGGTGAGAAGGTAGACCTGTCCCTTTCCTTTTCTGTCCTGTGTCTGGTGTACTGTCAGCCAATGGTGTATTCTTCAGGCTCTCCCACTACCCTTCCCTCCCCTCCCCCCTTTCCCGCAGCCCTCCCAACTACCTTTGTCTTCTCTTGGTGTGACAATTAGTGGCTTTAGTTGTCAGACATGAATTTCCTCATACTGTTAATGATAGCTGCATTGATAGTTTCTCACCCTGACAACAGGATGATGTCATGTAGCTGGCATTGTGAGTACTGTAGACGTGGTTTAGTAGGCAACATTATGTAACTGAGTGTTAACACTGTCAGGGAGTTTTCCCACAAATCAAGCTTAGTATGCTGAGGCATAACCTCACATATTGTATACACTGGTGACATGCTACAAATATTCACAATTCTTCCCATAATTTCAATGAAATGTGATAATTTCAAGATGTGTTGACGTCAGTAGAGAGTACAGAGGACATTACCCATATTTTGCAACTATCGTATTTTGTATTATTGTGAATTCAGACAGCTCACAAATCATCTTCATCATAAAGTAATATCCCATCATATTCATACATAGTATGGTGTAGCTAGCTATTTTTTATTTATTTATTTATTTATTTATTTATTTTTTTTGTGAGAAAATATTTGAGATATTTGCTTGCATACTGTACAGTGACTGATTCTGAAGCAACATCTTCCGCATTCGAGTTAAATAACATAATAACCCTACCGCTGAAAGCTGGCTAATATCATTAATTACTGTTCTGTTCAATTTGAATCACATGTCTCAAGGAAAAGTGGATTAGATGCAGTGGGCACAATGTTGCCAGTTAGAAGCCTATAATATCAGATTGAGCAATAATATCTACGCACTGAAACTTTACATTATCTCCAAATAATATATCCAATATTGATTGGTCAATTGCTATAACTGTCATCTCTTATACATAATGCACAGTTAAAGTAGAAATGATGGAGATATGTATGTGTGATGGTAGTTAACCCGTTGAGGATGAGTCCCAAGTATACTCGGGCAGTTGTCTATGGGAAATGCGTGTTGTAGAAAAAGCAAACCGTCCTCAATGGGTTAATGAAGTGTCAAATGGTTCAAATTGACTCATTCGTTTTATGATGATTACAGAAATGCTGTAATAAGAGTTTGACAAAGACGTAGTCCCTGTGGGGGTATGAACGCACCCTGGATTGATACAAGATAATTTGAGGAGCTGGAAGGGTTTCCTTCACTGTGGTTTTGAGGTCAGGGAATTAAAAGAGGGTGAGACCGATTAGCAATGGATTAGTCCTGTGTCCATGATTCAGCAGGGGGGTGTCACTGCTCCCCACCAAGGGGGCGTCTTTTCACCCCCTTCCAGGCAGTTTTCGGCCAGGATCAGCTCCAGTGGATTCTTTATTGATACGTTCCTTGTGGTTGAACCAGTGCACGGGGAGTCTGTGAAGACTTTTCCTCATGAGAGATGGCCATCACAAGATAGCGCAAGTGGCAAGCCAAGTCACGTTCCTATACCCCTTTCTTGCTTAGCAAATTTCACCAGAGATCACCCGAGATCTCCCGGGAACTCGTGGGCGACGCTGTAGCATAAAAGGCATTGCGGGTAAACTCACGGGTAAAATATGCAGGGTGATTTTTCAGAAATCTTACCCTCTCGCCGTCCCTGGTAAACTCCGGGGTCTTGCAGGCTGTTTTGGGCTTGCACAATAGTGTGTGCTCGCGCTGCAGAAGAGCGGACAAGACAATTGGAATCAGGAGCTCATTTTCCAGTACATCATTATGAAAGAAAATTTTTGCGGTTGTTTCTGGTTTGATTCCCGGTTTACTCTTGCAGGTGATTCCCGAGTGACTAGCGTGATAGAGGTATTAGACAGTTTTATGAAAGGCATTCTGTTTTCTTGCTCCGAAACAGTTTAATACAATTAAAGAACCTGAAAATAAGTCAAAATTGTACTTCTTTAACTGTAAAATGCTACTAAACACGCAGAGTTACACATTAGCCAGTTACTCAATTTGAAAGATTTAACATTCAAGTGCTAAATCTGGCAACTTTGTTATGCACAAATGGTGAACATTTTTATGCAATGCTAATGCTCCTTTTTCAGTCTGGGGGTGTTAATAACATGCCGACTTGAAGAAAAACTTAAAAGTAATTGTTCCGTACAAGATTACCACCAAGTTCCATACGTAATGCAGTATTAATTGTCAGTATACATTGCTTCATTTCTTTAAACCAGCATCAGCCACTTAAATTTGATGATAAGAAACAATAATAATATAATAATATAACACTCATAGTTATATAGTGCTTAATACTTCTGTTTCTAAGTGGGAAATATCAAATTAAACACAGCATATAATTACCAATTATGTAGGCCTACATACATGTAATAACAAAAAAATACAATCGACTAAATAGATGTGTGTTAAGCAGTGATTTAAACTTGCGTATCTACACTTCCATCATTTCAAATGTAAAGAGGGAGTTTGATGCAGATCAGTTCAGTACAATCAAATCTGCATTTTGTGATGTACAATGTGATGTAGCATAAAGAGGCTTGGATTTTGGCAAGCTAAAAAGAGATGGATATATTTGACATTTGAAGTTGGTGGACATGAACTTCTCCCCTTTTTGCACCAAATGGGCAGGGTTATATTTAGACGTACAATTTCTGGTTATTCTCTGTACTCCACCAAATCACTTCTTCCGAGTAAGCATCCGTGCCCTGTTGGCCCGGCAATTCAGTCCCCAGTGGAATTACAACTGTCACGGCTAGGCGGCAGAGAAATCAGCGGGAGGTTCCAGTTCAATTTCAGTGTCATTACAGGCTATTAGATGTATGGTGTTTCTGCATCTGTGTACACTGCATGTTCAAAAATAAATGGTAAAGAATGTGTGTGTGATGCTGAGAAAGCACTAATTTTTTTTTGTTGCCAAAAGAAAGATAAAAATATTGCTTTACAAAAGCTTGGTACATGGGTTTATGGTTCTATTTGATTGGTCAGTCATGCTTCTAATGTACTTGTACATGTACTTTTAGATTTTAGAATCTTTATGAAGCTCTAGATGTGAGTATATGTTTAATACATGGTACAATGTACATACAGTACATGTACTTACATTTGTTTTGAAAGCTGAACTGTAGATATACTTGGAAAAATGCCCAAATATTAATTTGCCAATTTGTTACAAACTGTATTTTGAGGCTTCATGTAATCTTGTGTAAAGACATTATTCTGACCCCCCCCCCCAAAAAAAAACCAAACAAACATACAAACAAACAAACAAACAAAGACTCCAACCACAAAAAGTGCATAAAGATCTGTATTTTTAGTAATCACATGCCAAACATCAATTGTCACATGTGTTTTACAGTGTATCTAATTTATGATGCATTGTTTGTCGTACTTACATCTTTGTTCATTTTAAAGGGGAAATCCAATTCAAATATAAGTCAGTCTGATAAAAAAAAAACAGTAAAATCTTACAAGTTCAATGGTAGAAATTTGACTGAAATCGGATGAAAAATAAGGAAGTTATGACATTTTGAAGTTTTGCTACATTTTGCAAAACAGTTCTTGTACAGTGGATATGAATATGCAAATGAGTGAGCTAACATGTCATAACCTCACAATTTTCCATTGATCGTGTACAAGAAAATGACGAAAATTCAAACTTTCTGTCAATTAAGTCTGAAACATGATGTAAATCCTGGTTGAATAACTTCAGAATAGCGATCAGGTAGATATACAGTCAGTACCAGGATTTGAGCCTCAGGCGTAATTGCGTTTGAATGAAAAACTGGAAATTTCAAAATTTTATGTACAAACCATATGGCAAGTTGTGAGGGGATGACATGCTCACTTTGCTATTTGCATATTCATATTGATGGTTCAAGAACTGTTTCCTGAAAAATTAGGGAAACTTCAAAATGTCATAACTTCCTTATTTTTCAGCCAATTTCAATCAAATTTCTACCGTTGAACTCGTAACATTTTACTCCTTTTTATCAGACTGACTTATATTTTGACTGGATTTTCCCTTTAAATCCCTTTAGAACATTAATGGCGGCCAAGAACTTGGACGATTTGCCCATCAAAAGAGATCGTCTTGGCATAAATGTGTAATGCATTCACAACAATATTTTGAGTATCACAAATATGTCATTATAGCCATTTTAAAGTGTATTCTGGCTTTGATATGAAGTCAATCCTGAATGTTTGATAAAATGAAGCAAGCTACCATTTGTGCCTGAGATACATTCACGTAATTCACACAAGACCCTCCAAGAAGATTTTGCTAGTTTGGACAAAGAGTACCTGTGATATCCACATTCCCACAATACACAGGTGTGTCAAGAAAGTGGAATGAACCTTGGTTTTTAACTCATCCACTCTCAATGTATCAATGCTATTACAATACAATGTATGTTGACTTCATGTGAGGAGAGAGTTCAACACAATACATTGGATATGATAGGATTGATTGCCACCATTACTGTGAATCCCTGCATTGTGAAACTTGCACCAAGCTTTTCCTCATTCTTTGAGAGAAAATTCAGGGGTGAAAAACAAAATTGAAGGAGTTGCATACATGCCAGTTTCATTAAAAACAAAAACAAAATCAAACTAGACTTGGAATTTGTCAAGACTGACAAATTAGGTGATCCGATTTTTTTTTTTAATCAATGATTCGAGTCCTGATCGCAATAGGCATGACCATATCGGTTTCATCTCTGTTTAGAGACATTGGACGTGTGATATTTGGATTCTCATTTAGAAAAGAGAGTCAGGTCTGCTATCTTTGTTACCAAATTCGGTATACACTATAACGAAGATACAGAATGAAGTATATTTGACCATTGACCCAACTTTGCACAGCCAAGATGGCATCTGAGCAAAAAGTGGTTATTTTGTGAAATGATTCTTGTAACATGGCCTTTGCGTGTGCAAAATATGGGAAAGATAGGACATGTATTCACCAAGATACAGGTTAAAACATTTATGACCTTTGACCCTAATTTACATACCCAAGATGGTGTCTGATCAAGTAGTTGTTATTTTATTAAATAATGTACGTGACATAAACCAAACATGTGCAAAATATGGGGATGATAGGGGCTGTTTTTCTTGAGTTATTGCAAAGAAAGGTGCAGAGAGAAAGAAATATCTCAATACATCGAAGATAAGTTTGATTTCAACCAAGTATTTTGACGTGATCTCGGCGTCGTATGAAAAATGGAGGGTACATTGACGATAGCCCAGAGTCTCAGCTACAACATAGTAAAATCTGGGAGAAATTCACCGAAGAGTAAGTGAGCTAGTGCTCGATAAAGACCGTCATGTCAATTTTCATTTCCAGAAAAATTCCCTCCCATAGAGATAACACGTAAACTGGTTAAATTTGACAAGGTTACATTATATCCATTTTCACGAGGTGAAGACATCATCCGATTAAAACTTTGATCGAACAAAACTTAAAGAGTATTAAATTGGCTACAACATACGAAAATCTGGAAGAAATTCACCAAAGGGTAAGTGAGCTAGTCGTCGATAAAAACAATCATGTCAATTTTCACATCTAGAAAAATTCCCTCCCATAGAGATAACACGTCATAATGACGATAAAGAAAGAAGTACATATGACCTTTGACCCCACTTTGCACAGACAAGATGTCATCTGAGCAAAAAGTGGTTATTTTGTGATATGATCCTTGTAACATGGTTTTTACGTGTGCAAAATATGGGAAAGATAGAACATGTATTCACCAAGATACAGGATGAAACATTTATGACCTTTGACCCTAATTTACATACTCAAGATGGCATCTGATCAAGGAGTTGTTATTTTATGAAATAATGAACGTGACATGAACTTAGCATGTGCAAAATATGGTGTTGATAGGGTATGTTTTTCTTGAGTTATTGCAAAGAAAGTTGCAGAAAGAAAGAAATATTTCAATACAACGAATATAAGCTTTAATTTCAACCAAGTTTATTGACGTGATCCCGACATCGTATGAAAAAACGAAAGGCACATTTACGATAGCCCAAAGTCTCAGCTACAACATATTAAAATCTGGGAGAAATTCACCGAAGCATAAGTGAGCTACTGCTCGAAAAGGACAGTCATGTCAATTTTCATTCCAGAAAAACTGCACTCCCATAGAGATAACACGTAAACTGGTCAAATTCGACAAGGTTACTTTCAATCCATTTTTACGAGGTTATGCTGTCATTCAATCAAAATTGTGTTATTACATAGCTGATAGAGCATTAAATTAGCTACAGCATACTGAAATCTGGGTGAAAATTGGCCAAGGATAAGTGAGATACGCTCGAGTAAACTTGAAATTTGATGACGTCATTTTGAAATTTTACTCTTTTTGATTTATTAAGAAATTTGATACCTTTTCATCTTTTTTTCAGCATTGCCAACCCATGAAATGACATGTTCAACTCATCAGTTTTCAAAATATGTCAAGAAAATGGGGGGTCACCGTCTATCCTGGCGAGTAAACTCGGATTTAAAATTGGCGTTTTTTTGGCATTGTTGCACTGTATATCGCCATTAACGCGCGCGCGGATTTTCAACTTCGACGGGCCCGTATGACGTCATATTGAGTCGGATTGACTTGAAACTTGGCAGAAATATTCCTTGACATTTCAGACATCCGATCTGTGTAAAAAAAGTGGAAATTTCTATTGCATATAAGCTATACGTGCGTATATGCGCGCGCGCGTACGCGTCCGTCCAATTTTTTCAATTTTTCAAAAAATGCTCCAAATGGTCTGAAACGTGTGCAAAAAAAATTTGAGCTCGATTTGAGCATACAAATATTTCGACGCGCGCGTACGCGCGCGTTTTAAGAGAAAATATGAATTTTGAGAATATGAGTAGAATGCGCATAACTTGAAATATATGTGACGTAAATTTCATTGCAAAATTCTATTCCATTGATGAGATATGATTGAGAATGTGTTTTCATATAATGACGTCATAGTGACGTCACGGTCGACTGATCACTATGATTTTATTAGACCCGTCGTCTTTGGGACACGATACATATATGGTATAAGTTTGAAATTGATAGGAAGAACACTTTCTGAGCTAATCGATACACAAATTTTGTCCAGAAATAAAGAAGAACATACAAAGAATCCGTACAGATACAGAAGGTGATCCGAGAGGATACTCGGATCACCTAAAAAATCCCCAAGACAAACCTGATGCACAAGTTTTCTCACACCATGCAAGCCCCCAATTCAAATCAAGAGACACAAGCTTTTTGCTTGCCATGCTGTGTATGATGTACAAAATGTATGCAGTATAATAGGCTTTACACTCACATTTGGTGACTAAAATGCATCATTTCTCCTATGCGCTGATAATGACCTGTAACTCTCTCAATATCTCATCACATTTGTGGAAGTACAGTGATTTCAAAATCAAACATTTATAGATGAGTTGTCACTTGTCATCACAGCTGTTTAACTGAATATCAGTCCTGTGTTCTGAAATTTATAAAGAGTCAATTTCCTGACCACAAGTGGACTGTTATTAGTTATCAGTCACTCAATTACTTGTAATAGGATTTCTCAATGTATGTCATGGACAAAATATGGCTTTCCACCTCGTCTGGCATTCCCATGTTTCCTAGAACCATACAAACGTATATTTCAGGATCACTTGCGATCAATTGCGCCCAAGGTTTGTCGCTCTACTGCTCTGTCGAGCATAATCAATGGCCTACTCACTCATCGCATTGTGGAACAGTAATTTGTTCCCAAACAATGTCCCAAAGAGATGATTTGTGCTGGGTTGTGTCTGTAATCTAGCCACCAGAGTAAGCTTGACACCTATGGGGGGAACTGTAGGCTTAGGAGAGGGGGGATGAGACGCCCCTGCTTGTGATTCCCAGGGATAGGGGTGGTGCCTTTTTTTGCAAGGTCTCTGCAGATCCACTAAATATCATCCAAAGTTGACCATAATAGCATGCAAGTGTATGTGAAATTCCAAGTGAGACTACTCATATATTACCTGTAAAATTTAGAAATGAAGAATGAAATATTTATTGAATTATCTTTTGTTTCTATTAGCACATATATCAAGTCTTCTTTTTTGCTCGTTTTGCTCTTTTTGCAAAAGAACAGAACATGAAACATGCCAGATTCTCAGTGTCATATTTTATTTCAGAAGAGATCAACTATTTTGATAGCCTTACAAACAGGTACTGTAAAACGCAATATTTTCGTGGCATGAAATTTTCGCAAATGGGAGCCGACGGCCTCATTCCCAGCGTGAAATTATCACAGGTTGCCTCTATCAACACTCAGTGCATATAGTGCAGACAAGATTTTTAAGGTGCATTTTAATTTCGCAGAACTCGGCTCTCGTGAAATTGGCAAAATTAAATTGCACGCCAACATTCCTCGTTTTACTGTAGTCATCATATAGGGCTACAGCAGGAGAGCATGCATGTGTTCAGTGTCCGCAAATTGATGTGCGAATGATACACAAATTCAGACAGAGATGTGCCACTTGCTTGTACAGTAGTGATGTATTTCATGGAAACTGAAGGCTGTTTTTATTGTGAATGACGAAACCACGAAAGAGGAAACTACAATGTATCAATACAGAAAGCATACATATGTCTCGTTTTTTCATGTAGAAAGCAAATAAAGAGCTTAACCCATGTGACATCACAATGACGTACGAAGCATCAAGCATCCTTTGATTCAAGAGCACAATGTTACAGTGCGACAAAACAATGAGCTGCCTGAATCCCAAATGAAAAGCTAGTTAATCCCATCAACTGTTTACTGTTACCCTTTCACCTCCATGATCGACCTTCTCTATGGTCCATAATCCCATTCTTGGTGATTCTCTAAAGTGGGCAGTTATAGGGAGACTACGGCAGATCACCCAGGGAAGAGTGGATTAGGATTGAGGGTAGTAAACATGATCAAGCATGCAAATCCAAACACTCGAGATACAGTCACGCGAGGCTATTGTTGCTGAACATCACTGTCTGGAGGGGAGGTTGTCGATTCAGGGAAGGAATCCCTGCTAGTCAGTAAACTGATCCTTTCTCTTTCTCAGTCTCTCTGTGTTATTGGAATGAAAGAAGTCTTCCATAAAGTCTGTTTGGAGACTTTTACAACTAGGATTCTACTTGTGCAGCATTCCTGTCATACTTAGTAATGGGTGAATGTACAAGAAATCAATGTTTCCTGTTTTATTGTCATGTCTTTTCTTCATTCTTAGTGTGTATGACCATCCAGCTCTTCTTCCCCGAGGAATTCTTGAGTATCGTGCATTTCATGGAGATTTATGGGACTTTAGAATCTGCGGAAATGGAAACATTATATTCTCTCCCATCTCTGCCATTTACATGCGGTTATTGATGCCCAAACTGTCAGATATGGGAAGAAGATAATCTGTACCAAAGTTGTGAAACAAAAGCAGTGAAGTTTTGAGCACTATCGGACACACACACACACACACACACACACACACACACACACACACACACACACACACACATACAATTGAAGGACCAGATGTCATCTGGTACAGTGTCCTCTTGAAGCTATGAGTGTGGTCATTGACGGTAGCAATGTTCTAATCAAGACTGCAGTGTATGAAAAAGAAAAAATAAGAGTAGACAAAGACACTAGTAACCAAGTCATAACTCTCTGTAAATCTCCCAGCCATTGTCAAGAAGACCACAGAAAGGAATAGGGTGCATGCAAGCTTGTTCTTGAGTGCAATATCAAACATGCCTTTACATTTGTTGCATGGAATACTTGGTTTTTCTACGTTGTATATCAAGACAAGCTATCACAAGTGGAAAGACGTGAGAGAAATTTAGGGGCTCTTTGAATTAACTGTGCATTCCCCCCCCCCCCCCCAGATTTCATTTGTGAAGTTTGTGTGCCTTTTACAGGTTAGATTTCAAGGTGTAGTATGCAATGTGTTCAAATGTGTGCACTGTAGGTATGAGAGCTGGTCACATTTGCACCCTTGATTATATCCATTGGGTTATCAATGTGAGGATATGTTTACCCATTTGGACAGCACATTGATAACGAAGTGTACAATTGTGTGCTCTGTAAAGCATGTATGTTCACTGACAGAAAATGTTGCGTGGATAGTACAATGTGAATGGAGAAAGATACCTGAAAATGGCTTCTCTTTGAATGCATGTAATCTCCCCCTATTTCTGTCACTCTGTCTTTCTTCCACTCCGTGTGATATTGAGGGCAGTACATGTTGCCAATTTACAACCGTAAGAATTTTTGTGAATTGGCAATGCATTCGAAGGAAGTGCTTGCCTAATTTCTTAAAGGGTGGATCAGCTATTGTCTCCCACCCATGGGCGCTAAGAATGTAAACAGTCGTCTGCACGGCAAATTTTTGTTTCCACTGGGGACAGGATGGCCGCTCAATGCCAAGCTCCCCACCCCTTTTCTGTAGGCCTACACGACCATCTCCTTACCGTGGAGAGAGAGAGACGATTCTTACCTGAGCACATTGTACATGAGGGGAACTTAGTCAACGTTCGTTGACTCCTTTGTAGCTCTTCATTGTGCGGTGTATCCCTTTATCCTCTATAAATGTGAACTTTTATGTAGGGGCTATTGTCCCCTCTGGCAAGCACTTTATTGATTTGTTGAGCTGGTGCTATAGTCTCTTTCAAGCCACTTCAGTTCATAAACATTATGGACAGCAATTTGTGCACAGTGGCATACAAAATCCTAAAAGAAATATTGAGATTTAGGAATGTCTCTGACTTTATAAAGAGTCACCTGGTTATTTCAGAGAGGTTTTTTTTTTTCTTTTCTTTTTTAAAGTAAATACTCATTGTTACCTGTCTTCAATAACAATACGTATTGTACAATGGGACTGGCGGGAGGTAGGGTTTTATGATCACAATGGATGTTCAGGTCCATTTTAGCACATACTTAACATGCAGCAACACTTGTGGCTCAAAATTATTCATTAATCCTTGAAAGGAGACCAGACCAGAAAGGACAACAGATGAAAAAAAAAAGGAAAGAAAGAAAGAAAAGGAAATAGAAAAGAGCAAAATGCTATTGCTGCCACGAACTCATTTTGTGTGTGTGCACTAGGTGCATACAATGAATTTGCTTTTTAGCACGTTTGGAATCATTCATAATACATTGTGCTTTAATTGTACTGCGGTGTTCAGTCAGTTCTATTTAGTTGAACCCATCATTATTACATTTACACCTGCAAGGTAATGCCTGTAAACCTAGATGTACAAATATGTCTGGTAGGGTTTAGAAGAGGAGACTATCAATGTTGCTATGCATATTTGCTCATGTACATGTAGGAGAGAAGGAGAGAGGAAGAGGGAAAAGGAAAGAGATGGGGAGAGAGGGAGAGAGAGAGAGATGAGCTGATACACCCCCCTTTTCATGATATGGAATGTTGGAATCAATAAAGTGCTCAGGCATATCAGGGGTAAAGTCAACTAGCCTGCAGGGATAGACCTCAATTAGGCAATCCCAATAATAACCGCAATGCCAGAGTTCGCATTCGATGACTAGACTTTGATGAGGTTTTGTACCTTGAAATTCAATGTCAATCTCTTTGTTACTACACATAGACTCTTGTACAAAGTTTTTGCATTTCTGTGGTGTAGAAAATTTGACTTTTGGTTGGTTATCATAAATTATTAAGGTTTGTGGTTTGAGACTAGTACAGTGTAACTGTTAACCCATGGCAATATTTTAGCTGTGCAAATCAATTTGTGCTTCACCTTGTTCTGGTTGTTTTTAGAATAGAAGGGCATGGGCAGGATATTCATAGAGTGGGAAGTGTTAACTGCCATTATTTTAATAGGTCATTATTGTTGTTGATGGAGTCAAGTGTATATATAAAAAAGAACACAATTAAACACAGAGGTTAATACTATCAAGAGACGACAAAAGGCCAACATTTTATGAGAATTATTTGAGTCATTGCATGTATACAGTTGTACAATGGCTACTCCTACACAGTAATTCTTTCTCTTTTTTTCCACATTATTATTATTTTTTTTTCCCAGCATTGAATTCGGTGGATTCCATATACGGTGCGCCACCTATCGGTTGTAGCGGACAGGCCGATTTTCAACTTTGGGGTCGACATCGCGCTATGCAGCTAGAGCTACGCTGGGCGCTGCGCATGCAGCAGACTGTAGCTGCATGCGCAATGCACTGTTTACTGTACAATAACTGTACTGGCCTAGTGCCTGGCGATCGGTATACGCGGTAACTAGAGGTAGACGTCTACGGCGTTATGGTCGCGTACTGCGTCGCCACAAAGCACAGCGGACAAAAAATGGCAAACCCAAGGCCCAAGGCGAAAATGGCAGACCCCCATGATGAAGGCCTAGCTCTTAGAGGAAAAGAGTTGCATGTCCTATAGCTGTCTTCCGGCGAATGCGAGTCAACGAACTGAAGAAATACCTGAATGCTCGTGGCATACCAACCCAAGGAAAAACAAAGGACGAACTTGTTCAGCTGTCGGAGAAATGTGGGGATAAATATGATGTTCTTGAACCGTGTGACCACGCAGAATCGGAAAAGAAACGAAGGTGTGTACGATCAGCGGATGGGACTGAAGTGAACTTGTACGATAGGCCAGTAAGATGGACTCTGAGTACTATGCCTGATCTGTCGCTTGGAGATGTGTTTGCCTACCTTATCAAACAGTGTGATTGGACCCCAGAAAGGCTAGCAAGCTTCAAAAAAGATGATGGCTACCTTATGTTTAAGGACAATCACGTTGAAGATGTCCATATGGGACACATCCAGAACCACCCAGAGCCAGACCACATTTACGCTTGAATCAAGGCAACTGTGAAGCCTGAGCAGCGTCAAATGGCAGAATGGTACGCTACATGGGTACTATACTCACAACAGACGCTTTAGTCCATTCTGCTGGCTGTGGATGTGTTGCAGCGTAAGTTTGCTTTTTCTGTGATTTGTTGATTTTGTCATCTGTTACTCATGTTAGGGCCTAACTTCAGGCCAACCAGCCCGGGCGCCCACCCGCCCGGCGCGGCCGGCTGAGCTGAGCTGCGCTGCTGCTTCGTGTGCATATAATGCGAGTAATTTTGATGTCGACTTTTTCCCATAAGGCATTGCGGATTTCGGCCTGTCCGCTACAACCGATAGGGGGCGCACCGTATATGGAATCCACCGAATTGTGTATAATAGCATGAGGTATTTAGAGCATGATATTGGATTTTGTTTGGATGGTGATAAAGATTATATGCCAACATATTGTAACATTCATTCAGTATGGTTTGGTTATATTATGGGTACCATATAGAGAGTTCCCTTCTTACTATGTTATATATGGGGCACATTTTGAACAAATGTTGTCAAGCTCCATTCTGTGTGAGTTTTTCTTTTCTTTTTTTTTTAACCCATATGACATACAAATGATCTCAGTTGAATCCACAGTCTTGCAAAATCATTCCCACTTTTGCAAAAGTGACAGCAGTGAACTACAAAGTTTACAAAGTGATAATTTTTGATGAAATTGTTATGCACATATTGCAATGATTGATCACAGAACTGTCTTAGAATTGAAAGGTCTCTGGCTCCGTAAAATTATTGTCAATGCAGCGAAGATGAAACTTTATATAATGTACATGTACGGTATTCCACCTAACCCTAGCAAAGAAAGTTAAAATATTGATCATTAAGCCTGCTATTTCATTGCTGTGGTCAGATTTTGTTGGCAACATTTTTTGGTGATTTAAATCTTGAAATATTTCCACATGAGATTTACTCAAAAGGACCTGAAAATATCCAATATGTAACAGTCCTGTTGGAATTTGAGAATGTGTCTGATAATCAACTTGCAGCACTGCAATTAACAAGATATTCATCGAACATTTTTTTTTTTTTTTTTTTTTTTTTTTAGCATGGTAGATATGTTTGTGTGTGTTCATGAAAGAAGATCATGTCTTAATCTGTGAGCAAGGCTTAAAAGATTCAAGAGTGATCACATATTTCCTGTGCCCTCTTTGTTGAACATTTTCAGCAAATTAATTTCATCAACATTTCACATATCATTTGTCCATCTTTCTTGCTGTTGTCACTTTTGTACAGTTCTCTCTTCCTATTAAAAAGAAGAAAATGAAGAGATTAAATAAAAGGGCAAAGGAAAAATAGAAAAAAGATAACATAAAGAAATGAATATAATGTGATGATGACAATGATTGACATGTGCATCGAAAAAACTCGAATGCCTTTCATGAGCACTCATAATGTGTCATGCAAAATGTTGATGATTGGAACAGGTTTTTGTTTTTTTTTTCTCTCTCTCTGTTGTGTCAAATCAGGCACTCATGATATATGAGTTTTGAGGAAAGGTATGTGAATATCTTCCACCATCGTATTGCCTCTGTGATATTGGTGCATGTATTTGTGCTTAAATGAGGTATCAGAATATCAAAATTCACTGTCTTGCATATTAACACTAGAGGGTGCACTTTGCTTTGAATCCCTGAGTAGAATGGAACGGTGAGGGGGGCCGCAGCGATCTGGGGGCGTGTAAGGACAAGAGACTTACATTCTAACCAGCCATGAGCGAGCGCCAGGCAGGACCCATGTCATTAAACTCTGCTCCTTCAGCGGAAGGATGTAGATGATTTCCTTTAATGACCCGTTAAAAGCGTGCAATGCGATTCAACACCATGCAGAAAACTCGGCTCAGTCCTTTGATGTCATTCCCCCATTTTTCTTTTCCATCACTTTCCATTTTTCGCTTTCCTCGTCACCTACAGATGGCGATGTATCACATAAACTCACTCATGGCAACCAGAAGAGATTTAGAATGAAAAACCTCAGGAAGATTATTTGTGGAAAAAGACAACAGAAAAGAGATGCATCAATTCATTTTGATGCTCAGTTTTTTCATTTGATTAGTGATTGTCAATTTGATATTTTCTTTTTCTTTTTATGGTAAAATTTACAGTGATTCGCATGTGATTTATTCTCATGTTTATAGCACATGTCAGTGTTACAGATATAAATCGATACAAACGTCAATATTTAATCGAACAAAACAAGTTGAAGATTGCAAGGAAAACAATGTACACCTGTAAGCAGTGAGTGTATTTGATGATAAATAAGATACTTGTTGTCCTATTTTTTTTTTTTTTGGATACCCTATCTCAAAGATTTATTGTTGTTTGCTATACAATGTAGGTGACCAATTTTGGGGTATACAGCTGTATTTGAGGCATTATTATTGACGAATAAGCAGTATACTGTGTAAGAGAGTTTATAGCTGCAATGAAACAACATTGTATGTACAATATTGTACATGTATGCATATATTGTATGTACTGTATGTACAATGTATTGTGTATGGATATAATGTAAACATGTGTCTATCTACAATGTATGTCTGTATATTCTTTTGAGATAAATGTAGATAATACTTATTGCTTTTAATCATTCATGAAGAATAGATACTGTATATATCTGGGAAAAAAAAAAAAAGATTTAGAAATGACACATTGAAACAGCTGCCATAAGGACTTTATACCTCAAATCAAGGGTATTCTCCTATCCATTACAGGGCCATTGCGCATCAAATTGAGGATTGAATTGCGGCATTAATCAACTGGATGACATCTCCAGACCTACCATCTTGAGATGTAGTTCAATTGGTTTGCCAGCTCTCGCTAGTCTCGGTTTCCAGACTCAGCTGTTCAAGTTCATGCAGTCATGCAGTCATGCTTGTCTACTTAGATCTGAAAAAAAAAAAAAAAATGTGATAACTATGTGAAAAACTCTCCTATGTTCGCAGAGTGAGTGCCTTGCCAAAAAGTGTATTATTCTGCCAACAGGTAAAAATGTAGGGTGTAAGTGGCCATTTTTTTTTTTCAGATGATTCTCTCCAGCTAGTGTATTGACAGTGTCATACTTTGGTTAAATCAGGGAGGTGAGAGGACCTCTCACCTCCCTGGTTAAATGCAGATGACCTACTTTTCATGCCTCTATGCTGTACCATTGAATATCCTACAGGGCTCATTATTAGCAGTGGTCTGGGACCACTAAAATTAGACATTGGGCTACCAGATTTTGAAAATGATTACAGCTGTGTCTTTTGTTGCCCTGAATGGACAACAAAGATTTAGAGTGGATTGTTATGTTTGTTTGATTGCAGGCCACTTCACTTCTTTTTTTTGGCTACCAAAATGTCAGATTTCAAGATTTTAATGACCCCTCGGGGCAACTAGAGGAAAAAAGTTAGTGCCCAGCTCTGCCCTGTAAGCTACAAGTTATTCTCTGCTTATTGGGGTATTACAGGCAACAATATTTGTACATTAGATTTATCTTTCTTTTGTGTCTTTTTTTGATAAAGGAGTTTAAGGAGTTTGTGCTTTTTCCCTCATTCAGACTAGAAGTTCAGACACTACATATGTACAATGTAGAAACATGTAGGCAGACATATATAACACATAATTATAACTTCACCGTTTGCAAACCATGTCTGAAATCGAAGAATAGGTACACATATTTGACTGGTATCAAACTCAAGGTGTCATACCATTGATGTCAGTAGGACAGTAGGACTGTAGAAAATATTGCCACAGCTTTGCAGAAAAAAAAAAGGGGGAAAAAAAGGAGGGAGAATCAAAAGCAGAACAAAACAAGAAACATGCCGCAGAAGAAACCTAAGGCTAAGCTAAGGAAACTCAAAGTCAAGTTGTGTGATTGTTTGTTTGCTGTTGTTAATGTTATTGTGGTTTTTGCTTTGTTATTGTTTATATGTGTGTGTAGGGGGGGGGGGGGGAGGTGTGGTACCAGAGAGTGGCTACATCAATTGAGCAATTACTATAGGTATGTTAAAGGCTGAAAAGTCCTCAGAACTGTGCAATATAGGGCTGAAAGCAAACACTTTGTATATATTGATGCTGCTTCTCACATTTGAAGACATTTTTGATATCCACATTAATTCAACCTTTGGTCTTGCTGTGCGTGTGTATGATCATACAATTGTAAATATGGCTCTTATCTCAGGCCTTGCTTGATTCATGGATGTCAAATAGTTGTGCAATTACTCAGTAACATTGTATCAATTTACTCTTAGTTGATGAGTTAATTAGATTAACATTAATGTATAGAAAAATTACTGGTGACAACTGTAGTGGGCAAAGCCCAATAATGTTAAAGGTTCTTGGACTGTACACATTGGGATATGAGTATCACAAGTAGATAATATGGGTTTGTAGCATAATTATGATAGTTACCCAGAAATGTATATAATATTGTGTCACATATCAATTGGTTGCAGTGCCTATTTTTTTTTTTAATGTGAAAATTTGATTTCCCAATTGAGCGTACATATTATTTGACCATATGTGATTAAACATCTATTCTTTTATTGACCTTGCCAGTCCAGGATTTGTAGTACGGAGGTTGTTAGCATTTTGTTGCTTCTAATTAAAGCAAGTTCCCATGTATGAATGAATGATGCCATGTAGTGATATGGCTGGCATAGGTGATGGGAGTTTGTTTGCATGGTTGACCTGTAGGCATCTCCTCTGAGTTCTTTTGGTGATGTAAAACTGAATGCAAATGAATTAGACTTGGACAAGTAATTTATGATTAATGCCGAAAGGTCATCAGATTTTGCACTCAGCCTGGTATTTAAGCTTGGACGCTACCTCTCCCATGAACTGTCTTTCATTTAGGGTTTAATATGGAAATACATACTTCTGCTGGGAAGTAGCAAACCCCTCAGAAATACACCAATAATGCTTGTGCAGTTCTTGAAAATCATAGCTTTCCAAGTCTTTTCAATAGACAATGGAATCTCAACATGGTCCGGCTGTGATGACGCATGTTACACTTTGTCGTTGCCCCATCGCTGGGCGGATGCGTCACAACGTATATTTGGGTGATGCAGAAAGTGGCCTGCATGCCATCAAAGGATCGTAGTGGATTCGCACACACACCTCCAGGATACACACAGGGCAAGCTTCTCGGTGCACGCTGGTAGCATAGGCAAGGCGTCCCCTTTCACATTGTACAGATAATCTCGTCATATGATAATACATGGCACTATGCTGAACTGTGAGGAAACTACCCTATTTATAATTAGAGCAAGATGCTACAATTCTCTTAAGATTAATCATAAAGTAGATTACAAATAATGAGAAAATCAACAAATGACCAACTATCCCAAACAAAGCAATACTAGTTGTCCCTTTTTGTATATTATATTTTTAGTAGTACAGTTGTATGTTGCACAGCTTCAGCAATTTGGGTATCAAGGGGGTAGTTCATGAAACCTTTTGTTGGGTATTTTGTCTGACAAACTGTTATAAGCTACTGAAATCCTTGCATATGATTGGCTAAGAGCTAATTTGTCAGAAAAAATATCTGACAAAATGCTTCATGAAGTGCCATCCAGCTCTTAGTATCTGATCAGTCTCGGTTTTATTATTATTACTATCATTATAATTTTTTTTTTTTTAGGGGATTGTTTCGGGTGGCTATCTAAGTTTGTTACAATAGATAATCCTGTTGGGCAAATCTTTTAGCCCTTTACTTGTCCAGCATCAGGTTTGGTAGCCCCTGGGAACAAGAGGCTGAGATGTTGCAGTACCCTGCAAAATTTAATGTGTGTTCTTTTAATTGTCAAACAAACATAATTTACTAAACAGCAAGTTAGGAGTGATGAAAAGTCAAGTGATGAAATGCTTGATGTGATTTCCCATTTTAAAACCAAAGAAGTAGGACTGAAGGAATGTTGACCTCAGGTATTTATTCATCGTGACCCACATTGACTCACTGACATTCAATTATGAAGAAAATTAAAGTAGAATGAGCAGAAATATATCAGTAATTCAGCAGCCGTATTCCCCTATTCAAAGTCAGCTATGGGCAGTCATTGTAAAAGATCTGTACAGCTATGGAGTAACTTGATGTGAATGAGGTCATTTCTTTCGAGAATAATTTTGTGAAGGAAATATACATTTACTGAAGATGTTTGCAGAAGTCAATGGAAGACTCATGAGACATCATGACATCATCCCAGCTAATTTGCATATAACATTTGTAATGGATATCACACTTTATTTAGTGTGATATGTGCCATGTCATGCAGGGTATGTCATGCCTGCTGCTTGAAGTTTGGGTTCACCCCAAGGTCAGTGTGTATAATTTTAAAAGTGTAAGACTGTGACATCATTATCTGGAGTGCCAACTGGTGATGAGTTTACTTTGCGATGTGAACAGGGACTGGGATTGATTCCTATGTTATTCTCTGCACTGTCCTCCATCCAACTATCTTTGGAATTCACATTCCTAATGCTGGTCATGCCCCCCCCCCCCCCCCCCCCCACCACCACCACCCCCTCTCCATCCAGAGTGTACAGTTGATGCAGTGAAAGTGCCTAGTCTGGTACATCATACCTTTTCTCTGCTATCCCACTTCATCAATTATGCAGGAGGCCTAACGTGACACATACACAACATACACAGGATGTTATTTTCTCTTTCAAGCCCAGGTCCTGGGTCTTTGCTCTGTCTTCTCATCGTGATAAAAAATGTTTTTGCTTTTGTTCTCTGTATCACAATTGTGTCTATACAAATGAGAAAGCTGTTGCTCTTCAGGAGCTCAGTGTAATACAACTGGTGGAGGGATGGGGATGTTGTGAAAGAATGAATGGAGGAGCCAATTCAGCTAATAAAGTTTTGAGTGTGCTAGTATGTACTTGACCTCATTTTTTTTTTTCATTTATGAAAACTATGGGATTCGATAGTCTTGGATTTAGAGAAAATGATACAAGGCCTATATTTGATATGAAGAGGAAGACTAGCAAGCCATTGCTCTCTACTGTGCACCCTAATGCACATGCTCAGTATGGGGGTCGAAACCACAACGCTCACAGCGTGAAATAGGGGCTCATCCTTTCCCTTCTCTTACCCTGTCGGTTCCAACTCTCAGAAAGTTTGTCTGTTGGTAGGGGGTGTAGCAGGGAGGGTGAAACAAAACAGCAACGACAACGGAGAACCGGCTCCCGAATCGCCTCCCGCCCGCCTCCCGCCCGCCTGAGAAAGAGATTTCTCGACGACGCAATGATTTCGTCACGACAGGATGCAGTGACTTAAGGGGAGTCCGCCGGCCCAGCGAAGCTATCCCCCTGCCAACACAATCGGCATGTCAGTCATTTACTGTGATTTGTGCTACATTGTACATAACTCCTCTCTTCCTCTTTGTACCATCTCTGCCGTACCAGATCAATTTTACCCCCCTCCCCGCTTGTTTTAACAGAGGGAAAGTGGAATATTACCTCCATAGTTTTGTAGATATATTTGCTGGCGGTGAAGGCACCTCGTCTGCCATCGCACTCCCCGTGACTCAGGAAGAATCTGTACCCACCGATTGTCTCGCCCTCGTCTCGTTGGATTATCCGGTGCCGATTAGTTTGAACCTGTGCGTGTGGATACTGGCTGGCCGCGGACCTATCAACACAGTCGCGCTGCGTGTTCCTTGTGGTTCCCTTGTTGCCTATCTGTGTCCTTTTATTGTGGAATATGACTGACTGAAGGAAGGAGAGAGAAAACTAAGGAAAAAAAATCATGATTGACCATTTCAGAAACGTGAAAGGGAAGGATCTCCCAGGTAGGGTATTTTTGATATGATTTTGCAGTTCACCAATTTCTTCCAGAGAGTTCTGAAGTGAAATGTCTTTGAATTACTTTCTGAGTATGCGAGCGTACATCATGTATCAAAGTCGATCAGTGTTGTAACCCAGATTTCCAATCTAGCGTAACGATGATTTGCATGCGCCCTTGTGTGTGCGTATGGTTTATGCATTCGGTTCCAGTTTCCAATGTATGTAATGTGTTTTGTCAATCTTGAAGTCCACTGTGCATGCCATTTGCAAGGGTAATGAAATTGATTTGAACGCTGACATTTGATGCAGTTTGCCATTTCCAGGTATGATGCTTATTTGATTTCAAACATCATATTATACAGAGGGCTGATTTTTTTTTTTTTTTTTTTTTTTTTTTTTTTTGGGTGCGTGTGTGTATCCCAAATGAAATATAGTAGAACATGCATCTCCTTGAAGTTAGGTCTTGGTTTTGAAGTAAAGTCAGAATGTACATTTCTGAATTTTCTTTTTAGTACCTTTGCGAGTATCTATATTTTATTGCAATAAACATAAAGTGCATGTTGTAATAAACAGAATTTGATCTAAAGGTCAATGTAATTATGCAAACCGTGCTTGATACATTTCATGACCATGGAGTGGTGGATACCTACAAGTACAATTGTAACTTATACATGTATTATCATTATGTACATTGTCTTTTTTTGATCACATACATGTACTTCTATGATACTCAAAGCTTGTGCATTCTCTGAACTATTAAATAGTAGCAAAATCATGTTTGTGTGTGTGTTTATGTGTGTTGATATCTTTATCAGTATTAATCAGTATTTTGCAAAAAAAATTATGTAATTACACTTTATGCTAGCAGGTTTGCATGGTTATAACTGTTTGAGTTACTGTGTAACAAACTAAGCATTCCGAACCAACTTTTTTTTTGTTGTTGTGAAAGTATAGATCTTTATTGCTAATACTAGCTGATGATAAATGTACTTTGACGAATCAAATTAGAATTCTGTCAGATGCGCATCATACAGGGTGTATAATTGAACTTAAAGCAGGTTTCAGGATACTTGAAATACAATATACTGATAAAATTGTTCCATGACATCTGAGGGCAATCTAGTCCAATGTGTGTAAAACTCATGTTTATTTATGCGCTTCTTCCTTATCCAAGTTTTCCTCGCTTCTGCACAATTGCAGGGTGAGGGAGCAAGCAAAATTTCATTCTACAAATTGTATGCAACGCTGGAGATAAAAAGAATTGAGGTCAAAAGTCACTGATGAGATGTGTGATATGGCATGCGAAGTTTTTCTGTAAAGCATGAATGTTTGAATGCCTTTTTTTTTTTAAAGACCAGCCCACACCCCTGTTGATGTCACAGAAGAAGTGCTCGTAACTGGAGATATTGGTGAAAGTTCCTTTACGAGTATACACTTCACTCTCTGCCACCCAGTAGATACATTATATGTATGTCTGCATTATTTCCAACCTTGTGTACTTTCCACACATTTTTACAGCCAAGTTTGGCGTGCCTGTGCAAATTTTCCAAAAACTGAAAGAATTAGGGAGATGCATATCTTATGCATTATTGCAAAAGTAAAGAATATACACTGTATATAACACATTTCTTCCTCCACAGCCGATATGACATGAAATAAAATAAGTTCTAAGATAAAGAACGCATGGCAGTTGCATCAGCTGTGGTAGTGTTTAGAAATTCTGGAAGGTCAGTGACTAGTGTACAGTAAAGGCATATATTTTGGTTGTGAGATATAACTGCAATGTCTATAATTTGTATAGTGAAACCAGGTAGCTAGCTCTCATTTCTAAGTTACCCTACAACAGACAAAGACTGCACCCCATCCCACCCCACCACAAGATGCAGAATTCGGTCTTATCCAAACTCACGGATATGTTAGTTTTACTTAGGGTTCACAAAGAGGGAAAGCCTCACAATTGATTGGATAGTTGGAGATCAGTTGCATATAGTACAAGCTGATGTACATTATATTGAAAAAAAAAAATGGCATGAATACCGCAAATGTTGATAGATCAGATTTGCGACACTGCAGATGCATTCTCATGTGCCAGATAGATAGATAGATAGATAGATAGATAGATAGATAGATAGATAGATAGATAGATAGAAGACAGACCGATGAATACAGTGTAGATAGAGATACATTAATAGATAGATAGATAGAGAGAGGGGAGAGAGAAGAGGATAGTGCCACCTCAGCCAGTTGTACACAGGCCTGTATATGATTTTATGATTCATAACATGTGTGTCATGCAATGTTGTCAGTTTGGTGAGGTGAAAACATGAATATTAGCCAGAAATTGATCGCAAAATTGAATTTCCCTTTGACACAGTTTGAAATCAAATTTGTACAAACAGACTAGACAGCGACTAGATATACAGACACAACAGAATGTAAACTGGAATGCGTCCAGCATGTCCCAGACCTTTTGAACGAAGTGAATATATATCTGTTTCAGTTCCTAATAAGCTTTAATTTGATTTTATCTGGCTCATGATTGATATTGTAGTGATTAAATTCCATCATCGGGAGGGGCTCAAGTTAAATGCGTACAGGCTTTGGTTGTATTTCAACCTTTAAGGTCTGTGGAGATTGAGATGTGCAGTGAGTTATACAGTAGCTGATCAGTCAGTTTTTATCATGACATATTTGTGTTAATCATTGACCGTTATATGACAATTTCAATAATGAATGATTCGGATGGAAGTTTCTTTGCTCTCAAATACCATAGATGTCAGAAAACGTTGTCATTTCTTTTTTACAACATTGTGGCCATTACAGGGTGCTCACTTCATTCAATTGTTTTTCAATTCATTTATAATTTTTTTGGTAATTTCAATTATCCTGTTTCTAAAGGAGTTTCTCAAAGTAAGAAGGTAAATGTGTACTAGAGATGCAAGTAAACTCTAGAGTACAGTGTAGGTACTGTAAAACGAGGAATGTTCGTGTGCATTTTAATTTCGCAAATTTCGCGAGAGCCAAGATACGCAAAATTTAAATGCCTGCGAAGGCTCTTGTCTACACTATATGCATTGAATGCCACAGGCACTTCGTGAAAATTTCATGCCGTGAAAAAGGCTGTCGGCTCCAATTCGCAAAATTTCATGCCGCTAAAATATCATGTTTTACAGTAATTGCAGGCAACAAAAATATGTGTGTGCTTTCAAACATGTTGACAAGGAAACAGGCATCTTGTAATCTTGTAAACTTGTGAATCCTTCATGAATATCTGTACATGTTGTGCGTCACACAGAGAAACAGTGGACAGAACAATACTTCTTTCTCTTTTTTTCAGCAACAATTAATCTTTTTTACTTACTGGAAGGGAATTTTTATGTGAAGTATTTTTTCATTAAAAGCTAATTGTCATTCTTGTCTCAGTCTGGATGGCACATATCCTGCCAGACATTTTTTTTTTTTTTTTTTTTTAATGAGAGTAAAGTGTACAAGGAGGACAACAAACTCTGTAATATTTTGTTTGCCGGTGGTTCTAAATCAACTTGTCAAATTTCTTGTCTTTTCTACAGAAAAGCTGCTGAGTTCAACAGGAAGGGAGCTTCGCAGGGCACTCTTTTCTCTCAAGCAGCTTTTCCAGGTGAGTTTTACTGCTTATATTCATCCTGAATTTGTACATTTGCAAGTAGCTTCTACATTTTCATAAATTCATGATCATGACGTGAGGAATAGAAAAGTAAGATCTAATCTATCCTATTGAAACTATTAATCAAGTATATGATATGATCTATTCTGATAGAAAACCAATAGAAACTCTTATGCAAAGTCATTAGCAGATATCAACCAAAAGCTTGTATACAAGACTTCCCTACAAAAAATACAACAACAACAAAACCAACATTGATTTGTTGAACATAGTCTTTTAACAAGCATCAAAGAATGATGGATGGAAATTCACCTCAAAGAAGGATGTCTTTAGTATCATGTGTCATTCAACTTCAAATTTTTGCTGTAATGTGTGGCTCAGTGTCTCTTTGTTGTGCATGATAAGCTCACACTGAGTCTGGATTTTTATATAGATCCAAGCTTGTCTTCCTGACATAAAAGAGGGCAGTATGAATATCCACATTTCCTGTGTTCATTTCAGGCATCAGCAGGGGGAATAGTTTTGTTTTCTTCATACAAAAGCCATTGGGTGAGAATGGTGCTGAGTTTTCTTTGGATATGTAATTTTTTGAGATGTTTGAAAAAAAAAAATGAAAGAAAGATATTGTAGAAAGCTAGGAAGGGGAAAATTAGGACTCTTAAGGCCAGTTAGCCGGCTGGGAGCTGCTCCAAAGGGGATAGGAAATTCCTCTAATGCTACACTGCAGCGCTGGATGACATTGGCCCAAATATTGGAAGCGGAGAGGGGAGATGTTGCCGAGGGACATCCAGTACGGCTGCCTTATAAATGACCATATCTCAGGCAGAGAAATATCTGATCACCATCGGGAGATTACAGACAGATTGACATTGAACTCGGAGCCATAAAAAGGCAAGACTTGGCTCAGTTACTGTTGAGTTAGGAGGTGGTCAGTCTATTTTGGTCTTGGTGGATGCTGGGTGTTGGAAGCTCTGGACGGGGGTCAGGATGGATACATGAAAGATCAAGGGCTCGACCTCGGCTCTGAAAGATGGGTAAAAGTCTTCAAAGGAAATATGATGCTGGTCTGCCTGCACTTGTGCTTGGACCAGATTAAATGCACTTTGGTAGGAAAAAATATGGCAGAAGAATGACTGAACAAGTGAATTTGACTACGACAGTCATTGTCAAAAAAGTAAAATCCATTTTTGTCCAAAGCCTTCATGATTATGCTCTCTTTCTCTGTAATTAAAAATGTTGACCACTTTTGTGGTTTATTACTGAGGTCACTTGCCCACACCCAGACATACAAGTGACAATCCTGTTGTGTTATTGCATGTGAACTTGGCTGCCTTTGGCGTCATGTTCTAGTTGGGCCACATGGGTGCTCAGGTGTTTGATTGCTTTCAAAATGGAATTGTTTCCCCCATGGGCACGGAGAAATCGCTTGGATGAATTCCATCAATGAGAGGAACGAAAACATGACAGGTCAGGCAGAAGATTCTAGCACTGCGGGGAGTTGGACTCCAGCATGTCTGTCGTCGAGAGAGAGATAGAAAAAGAGACAGTCTACCCGGTATATTGCGGCATGTGTCTCGTCAGAGATATATTCATATTATAAAACTGAAAGGGATGGTTGAGGAAGATTCATGGTTCCAATGATCAGTTGGAATGAATACGCTGCAGGCAGACTGCCAGACAGATAGTCAGACAGCTAACCAGACTGAGTGGGTAGCTCATGTTTAGTGATTGGCTTGACTGGAATTGTTCAACCAAGTATCAAACTCGCTGTTAAATGTGACCGTGCACCTCAAAACGAACATAAAGTCGCACACACTGATTTTGCGTGAGGACTAAAAATAAGTGAAATGGGTCAACCTAGCTGAACTTGACTTTTTCATATTTTCTGAAAGAGCGGGTCTTCTTTTATACATTATGCTAAAATTTGGTATCATAAAACGGGCAGGAAAGTGTGTTTTTTTAGCAGTTTATCTCAAACATTTTTGGTAGAATAGTGTGATTAGGTGTGTCTTTAGAATCCCTTTTTCATTTTTCATGACCTTGTCCACACTCTTCACTTTCTACTTTCTACTCTAATAACTTTTGAAAGGATAGTGCTACTGCTTTGAAAGTTGGCATTAATTATGGACAGAATGTATTAATGAGGCATGCCTAATTTCACTTTACTCTGATAATCCCTTCATTGTTGTTACTCTGGTGGTTTACTTCCTGTTTTTTGTCCCATTCATCACACAGCCAGCACGGTTTGGTAAAGATTAAGCGCTTGAATAGACACTGTACTTCAGAGCCTCTTTTCTCAAACCTGAGTTTGTGCTTTCTTTCCAATATTTAGATAGGTTAGGAGAGTCCATTTGATTTGAGTTATACATCATTTTAAAGCTTAAAGTCTGCTCTTTCAGAATATGGTCTTAACTGAAAATTAATGTCTGGCGACTTTTTGTTTGTTTTGAGGTACAGGGTCACAAATAGTGTTCAAAATGATGGGTAAATATATTACTGAATGAGATTTTATTTATTTTTTATAAACAGAGCAATGGCAAAAGAATTTTGTTATGGTTCATAGTCAAAATACAGTTGAAGACATAGAAGTCTTATTTGTGCATACTCATCTACAAAAACTTTTATAATGTGACTTGGAACAACAAACACATTTCATGGTTTCTGGGTGTGTTGCACATTACGATTATGAGAAAAGTGCATTAAAGCTGATATTTTGCACACAGATATTTTTGCGAATGAAGAAGTACATGTGTAACAGACATTTTTGCAAATTGACACCGACACTATCATAAATGCACACCAACGCTATCATAAATGCACTACAGTCGTGATCCAACTGTGATTTGCAAAATTTGTGAAAAATTGAACCTGTGAAAGAATAACAGCTTATACACCATTTCTGAAAGACAGGTTAAGTTAGAGGCTGATATGTTCCTGGAACTTATGAGCACTAATTTCTCTATATCTCTTGGCTGATTTGCTTCGTGATGAGGACTAATTATGGATATTGAAAATAGTTCTTCACTGCTAATCAGTGACTGATAGAAAGAGCTCAAAATGATTGAGGACCAGTAAGTCTCCTTTTACACCAGATCAGATCATATTGATGTTGATATCATACATCCACACTTCATTGTGTGATAGTTCACAGTCTGATTGTGAAGTCTCCGTGAGTGATGCTGTCTATTTCATGTTTATCCCCTGTAGATGCATGATCGCTCTGGCAGAAATATTGTTTCCTGATTTTGTCATGGTGATGCTCACAACATTACATCAGAAATATACATCAAAATCAGCTGCTGGATGTTGATGGGTTGTTGAACTTCAGTTCAATATGACATGACAAGTGCCATCCGGAAGATATGTCCTTGCTAATGCTGCATGCGTGAATACTGACATTTGCCATTGGATTGGAGACTAAACTGGCTTTCTTTCGCCAGTGAGAAATCTAGATCAGGAATGCAACTGAAAAAAAACAATGCATTCCGAAGTTACTGTAAGCGTTCCGTTCTAGACTTCGGAAGCAGATCAGTGATTGGGTAGATTTGTCGCTGACATACTTTGTAGGTCAGCCTCCCCCCATCGCCAGAGATGGGCATTCTCTGCTGTCGTCTCCCATCAAGCCAGCTGCCATTTCACTCACCATTTTCAGCCTGCCATATTCAGGCTCAGTATGATCAAACATTTTCGTGTATTTTCATCTGGTTCTAGTCTTCGTGAAATCTTTGAAATCAGTAGTGCTGCATCCTCTTGCCGTCTCAACTGTGCCGTAAAACCACAGCTTTCCTGGATCTTCATCTTTATCTCATTGTAGAGTGAATATTTAAAGATGGGATTCATTGTCATAGAAATAAACAATGTATTTACGAAACTAATTTTGTTGCATACATTGTAAAAGTGATTGACCTTTTCTACCAAGAGAACAAACATATCAACATATTGGTAGTCCTTGCCCCCTTTTTTTTTAATCAATAGTAGAGAATAGTGTGTGATCTTTAATTCTTCATTTATCAACCTGTATCTACATTGTAGTCATCACCAATCTTTCATCGTCATTGTGTGGACTACTCGCGAATAAAACATTAACTGATTTAAATCGACGTAGCCAGATATCATGAATTGGCAAGTGGCAATGACGTAATGGAACAAATTTAAAATATATCCCCTGCCATATATACAAGGGTAGTTGAGATTCTTTTTTTTTTTCATAAGACATGATATGATGTATGTCTTACTCCTTTGACAGTGTATCTACGGAGTGTGTACCAATGTATTGAAGTGACCCGGTGCCCTGGGTCAGCAGGAGAGTTATGTAGGCTTCTGTGTTTACTTTTTACTTCAGTATCAATTAAGCATCACATGGCCCACAGCTGACCATCCATAATGAAAGCTTGTTTATGGAACAGACAGATGTTTGAGTGTACTGTATTATATTGCCAATTTATTTTACATCATCTGTTAGGTTACCTACTTCTTCATGGTAAACCCGAGGAGAACCAGGTTACATGTATAATGAAACCAAAACCCTCAGAGGTTATTCAGTCTGAGTGGCTTTCCATGCATGAAAGACAGAGATTATTCAACACACCTTTCCACCTGCAGCCCTCCCCCCCCCCCATTTTCACACACACATAAATTATGCAGCTAGGGATGTACCATAAATGGAATACCTTATGTGCATGCCAATTAATTCCAATATTTCATAATAGAGTACATATTTATTTAAACATTTGTCATTTGTTCCCATAACTCTTTTAAGAGATTTGTCTTTTTATTATTCATTCATTTGAATATCAAATTCACCTTTTTTAAATCTAAGATGTATTCAGTGTTGTTCACTAATATGCAAATACATTTAGCCATTTGCTTATTGTACTAGGCTTCAAATACTGTAAAAGTGGATGTTTTTGCACAACTAATTTTTCGCGCTCAGCTGGGTAAGATGAGTTTCGCATGTTTTTGATTCCGCGGAATCAAAACATCAACTACTGGAATCCATGGCAAGCAAAAATATTTGCATGACTTTTATTTTTGCCCTAGTTTCTGGTTGCACAAAAATGCGCGAAAATTTCAACCCGGCGAAAATTTCTACTTTTACAGTAATGTTTGGCATAAAACTACATTTCCCCTTTTGCTGTTGATGCATCCAAATGATGATATGGCTTTATTTACATGTGCTATGTTATCTCATTCAATTATTACAAATACAAATAAAATCAGTCACCTTGAATCTACATTTTGCTATACAAGTACCATTTACCATTTTTAGGGTTGCAATATAAAAGAAATACCTAAATAGAGCATTAAAAAAAAAAATCATCTCTCTGGTGTAGTCCTTTGAAGACTGATATGTTGACTGAATAAGCAGGACTGAGTGGGTTTATATTTGTATCATTGGTGAAATACTTGCAACATTTCAGCTCTTGCCATGAAATGCCCAGAAGTGTTTCAAATTTGAAATGGTTTTTATATTTCAAATTTCAAATTTATAAAGATATTAGTAAGGGATATCAACCAGCTCTTTAAAGTCTAAAAGGATGAGGAGGGGAGCCACTTGTGATGAAAACTATGTGATGAGATGACACCATGGGAGACAGAGTTATGTCACCAGGAGCTGGCATCTGCATCATCCTCATCTCAACCCACTCCTGGCTGCACTTGACTCTCCCTCGCTCCTGGTGCCAACCAAGTTTCTTAGAAATCTAGGTCCTATTGGCCTTGGCTCTACCAGGGGGGATCAGTGTTCAGATAGTCTTCCTCAAGGTGTTTTTATGCCTCCGCCACGAAGTGGTGCCGGAGGCATTATGTTTTCGGGTTGTCCGTCCGTCCGTCTTTCCGTCCGTATGTCCGTCCTTCCGTCCGTCCGTCCGTCCGTAATGAATTTTGTGGACAGGGTAACTACCAAAACCTTTTGAGGTATCCTAATGAAACTTGGCATGTATGTGTATTAGGGGGTGAAGTTGTGCCTATCAACTTTTGGGTGCACATGCTCAAGGTCAAAGGTCAAAAGGTCAAGGTCAAATGCTTAAAATTTTACTATTTCCCCCATATCTATGCAATGCCTGAAGATATTTTCTTGAAACTTAGTGTATACATGTACTACCCAATTAAGATTCTCTGGTGAAAGTTTGGGGTCATGAGGTCAAAAGGTCAAAGGTCAAAAGGTCAAGCAAAATGTTAAAATTTCACTTTTTTCTCTGTATCTTGGAAATTGTTCAAGGTATCTTCATGGAACATAGTATATATGCATCTACTGACTGGCAGTGGTTATCTAGGGAATTTAGGGTTCATGGGGTCAAAGGTCAGGGGTCAAAGGTCAAGGGGAATACTTCAAAATTTTACTATTTTCCTTATATTTATGCAATGCCAGCAGGATTTTTTTTTTTAACTTGATGTATGCATGTATAACCCAATAGAGATTCTCTGGGATTTTTTTTTTTGCCAAGAAGGTCAAAGGTCAAAAGGTCAAAGATCAAGTGAAAGTGCTGAACTTACTTCTTTCTCCATATCTCGGAAGTGGCTCAAGTTATCTTGAAACTTAGTACATGCTGAATTTATGTATGTTCTGCCTGACAGTGATTCTCTTATAAATCAAAGGCCAGATGAAAATGATAACAATTTACTGTTCAATACAGAAATTGCGCTTTTTCTCCAAACCTTGAAAATTACTCGGTGCATAAACTTATGAAATGGTCAAAGTCAAGTTAAAGTTCTTAAATCCCCAAATACATGCTCTCCTATTCATCCAATTAAACATAGGTCAAGGAAGGTAAACATTCAATACATTTGTGACAAACATGTCATTTTAATATTTTGCCAATTTTGTGAAAATGTAATCACACATTGTCCACATGTACTATAGACCTATTAGGAGAATCATGCATCATGGCGGAGGCATACCAGTCGCCATAGCGACATTTCTAGTTATTTTTTGTTAACATTTCCCAGGAGTTGGGGATTAAGGGGCACTTCTAGCAATGCTCACCAAATTTGATTAGCCTGTGAAGTGACAGTTACAAAGTCTTGGTGAAGATATTTCAGGAAAACCTGAAACTTTCATAGACAGATAAAATCATTACTGTTCTCCGAAAGGATATGTTATCAAAGTATTGCTCTCTGGAAGGACGACCACATCCTTAGACTAGGATCTATGATGATAGGTAGATATACTGTATCATTGAACTGTTCTCTGAAAGGGTATACATTATTATACTGTTGTTCTCCAACAGGAAAACCACATCTCTAGTCTATTATTCATAAAAACGTACGTGTATAGCTAGAACGCGCATACATCAGTACCGGCGCTTATGGAGCAGAACTTTATACACATGGAGCTCAAGTGCCAAATTGTTATAGAGATACAACCTGTACATCTGTACATGTACGATCTGTTATATCAAAATATGTATACTTCAGGGGCTATAACAGGTGAATTATAGCTGTTGGTTTTTTTTTTTTTTTTTTTTTTTTTGCTGTACACAAATTTGATTTCCAGGGTATTGGTACACTTTATCACATTAAGCCAGGTCTATCTGTCCATCCAAATAACTACCATGATGCCCTGCTGGTTTGTGATGAGATAATATAGTTCTTTTCATTTTCTTTCAATGGATTTAATCATTTGAATCTGAGCTTATGACTATATCATATCAGGGGGGTGTTTCATCAACGCTTGTCAGCACCGACAACTGTCGCCGCTGACCAATTTCAGCAAAATCCTTGGTTTTGATTGGCTGAGATGCTCTGGTCACTGACTGTTACTATGGTGATTCAAGTTGTCAGCGCCGACAAACGTTGATGAAACACCCCCCTGATCTGCTGTATGTCAACTTTTCCACTGCCTTTAAATGATGATTTCATTCAGTACTGACAAAGAAAGTGTCTGGTTTCAGTCAAATGGTTTGAAAAACAGAAAGAGAAAGTTGGAAAAAAAACTTCTTAGTACACCTGACAGAATGTCAATTGAGAAGATTCAGAGTTAAATACCTATAGATGATGATAAGCTTCCTGTTTTCCTGGATGGGATGCATTAGCAGTGATATTTCAGGCTGCCTTTGAATGAGGCTAAGGCAGTCATCCACCATGTCTGCAATGCAAGGAGTTGGGCAAGGAGCAATGGGCTCCTTCTGTAAATGTCATCAGCTGATATGGATGTCAGTTTGAGAAGAGACAGGTATACAGTTCAGCATGTTAAAGGACAATTTCACCTTCATTAACATAAGGATTGAGAGAATGTAGCAATATTAGTAGAACACATCAGTGAAAATTTGAAGAAAATCGGACAATCCGTTCAAAAGTTATGAATTTTTGAAGTTTTTGTGCAGTCACCGCTGGATGAGAAGACTGCTGCAGTGTATGATGTCATATGCGTGCAACAATATAAGGAAAATATAAAGAGAATTTCACAAAATTTCATCTTTTGAAAAAAGTACACATTCCCTTAACTCGTTACTGACATATGTTGTGGGTAATATTATTCCCATTGCCTTTAGAAAGAGGCAAGTCAAGTGCTCTTTTATTATGCGAAAAAAGGGAAAATATGTTGAATTTTCTTTACATTTTCTTTATACTGTTGTACTCATATGACATCACGAGCCTTAGAAGTCTCCTCATCCAGTGGTTCCAACACAAAAATTTTAAAAATTCAAAACTTTTGCATCGATTGTCCAATTTTCCTCAAACTTTCACTGATGTGTTCTACTATTATTGCTGCATTCTCTCAATCCTTATGCTTATGAAGGTGAACTTGTCCTTTAAGGACACCTACTCCTAGCCATATCAGAGAGCATTCCAGCATGAGACCCAGCTTCTTTCTTCTCCATAGAATGTTCCTGTACATCATGCCATCATGGAACATACAAAAGGCCTACAGTATGTAGGCCTACATGTGGTCTGTTCCACCTTTTGTTGGGGATGTGCTTCATCGATTAGATCATCTCATAACGGATTAGACAGCTAAGTGAAAATGAAACCGCATAAAGCATTCTAACAATCTTCATAGCAAGGGAAAAGGGTTACAAATATGCAACTTTTATCATGTTAATAGAGTTTTCCATTGCAAGCAATGCTGGCGTTGCTGTTGTTGTTGTTGTTGTTGTTGTTGTTTATGAAGGAGATTAAATGCCATCTACAGTGATTTAACTCAAGTGAACATATCTGTCTTAATATAAGATGTACATAATTATCCTGCTTTTGTTACGTCACATCAACACACCCACGCATACACACTCACACACTATTGTTTAATCCTACTTCCAACCAATGTTGTGAGCCGTTGCCCCCAAAAATCTGATCTAGTCCTATGGAGGTTGTAGAATCTCATTGGGAAAGAGCTTATGTCATTTTGAACAGAGTTGCCTGGCAATCAACAAGTCATATTGTTCGGAAAACAGCATTGTATACAGTGCAAGGGCAGTTCTATCTTGAGTGATCATGAAGGAACAGGGTCTGATTCTAGATCTTTAGAGGATTTCTTTCTTCATTTACCAGTCAAGACACATCTGTCTGACCACAGCCCAAGGAGAATGACCAGTACCTACTATTTGTAGGTACACAAAGGTGCAGCTGTGAATGTCTGTCATGCTAAAGTAGGAGGACATCAAGGAAAACAAAACAACTTCCTCATTGCTCAAATACCACATGCCTTTGACTGCAGACACTTTGGAGTGGGCAGGACCAGAAAAGAAAGGAGAATAAGCATCATTTCAGATACACCCGGTTTCTTTTTCTCTTCTAATCTGATTAGTCACCAAATCCCAGCAACAATAGAACATGATTGCCGACTGTTTTGTCCTAGCAAGGGAATTTTTTTATTCTTCTTTTTTTGTGCAAATGTTGTTAAAAAGTCAAGCTTTTTTGTCTATGTGTGTAAAGGCAGAACTCTGGGAACCAGCAGTAATAAAAATCTGATCTGGATGTTACAGTGACCTAAAGCCATGTTTCACGGTTTATTATTGCTCTTAAAATATTGTTGTTTTTTTCTCTCTACTTATCATTGTGAGAAAGCTGTAGACGACTCCCCAGAAGTCACGAAATAGTTAAGAAATGTGCAGGTAATTTTGATAGTTTGAATGCTAGAAAAAAAAGTAGATGGGAATAAAAATCATGAACAGCTTTTGTGGCAGTTTCATTTTTGTGACTTTTTGTGAGTCATAGTCATGAAATTAATGGGATGTATAGTATTGGTTGTGATGAGGATTCAGCTTTTAACCTTTTTGCGCAGTACTCTATGTTAAAGAACATACAATTCTAAGAGGAATTCAAAGTTTATTTGATGAAAATCAGTTTTGAAATGGCTGGAATATCGCTTTGTTTCTGATATATTTTTCAATTTTTTTTTTCTTTTTAAGTCACGGTACTTCTTTCTTCTTTTAAAGTCACGGTACTTCTTTTTCATTCCAGCAATGTAGTTTTTAGTCATTAAACTAACCACTTGCGAAATATTGTGCTGGTGAAATAAATGCTGCATATATTATAAACTTTTAATTTTGCAGTGGTGATGAAAATGTGGTAGTTCATTATAGACACATTGCAACTTGAAAACTGAAAACTGGTCAGTTGAGAGGGTAGAGATATACAACAGGAAATAGTGAAGATCTTCAATACTGTATACAGTATGCCAAATATTTTTGCAAGGTTTTAATTTTCACAAATTTCGTGAGTCGGTTGCTATTTGTGAATCTGAAATATGCAAAACTATCAACTCTGCTCTCGCCATGATTGTGACGTGCACAGATACATTTCTCCATTCAGTAATGTAGGCACTCCACAATCGTGAATTTAACCATTCGTGAAATTGTCTGTAAGTCCCGATTTGCAAAAAATTACACTCGCTATTTATATATGGTGTATACAGTATTTGTTTAGTTGATTCTTGCGGGAAATCACCGGGATAGATATGATGCAACTACCCAAGCACACTTCTACATCTGAGGCAAGCTTGGAAAATTTAAATCATGTCTTACCACATGACTGTGCATTCCTAGGCTGATAGAAACAAGTTATATCACCCCTACCTTACAGTCAAAACAACAGGCTGACAAGTAGAGATATGTCAATTTCAGCAAATGTCTGTGTGTGCACAATAGGTGAGGTTTATTTTAAGTTTGGCAAATACCAGTAACCTTGCACTATTTGTCCAGTTGGAATTCCATACCTCTGGAGCTGAGAGCGGCCCTACGGTGGGACGAAGGGGATATGTGTGGTGATGACAGCATATTTCATAAATCAGTATTGTTGGTGATTTTGGATTTGATTTCTTTACACTTAAATTAGTTCATTTGTCAATTTTATGGTGCTTGTAATAGAAGTGGTAGCCTTATGCATAATGAGTCTGGTGTATCAATATCTCACCCTGACAAAACATAGGTGGTGCAAGGTGATGATATTTGAGACTCATCCCCTCAGAGGTATATAGTCACAGTGTCTAGAATACAGTAAAGACTAGACAAAATATATCGTGGTGCTAACTCTTTCCTATGAATATAGTCACAATGACCAGAATCAAGACTAGACCATGATCAGTGTAGCTGATGTTTTCACAGATTTCTTTCTTCTGCTCAGTAGGAGAAAGTCGTTTAAATTTGCTCTGCTTCTTTGCTGCCAGAAATGTGACCTTTAAAAATATGTGTATACACCATTAATCAAATATACTGTTGACAGCCTGAAACTGCTGCTTCTTACAATGAACTTTGCTTTATTTGAATGGGTATGCACATAGCAGGTTCTTTACAGTATTGACACTTGAGGTTTTTCTTCAGGTCAATGGGCATGAAACATCAATTTCACATTGAATCACAGACTTTATATATTTGGGTAGATGTCAATGAGACTACTTCAGACAGTAATGCTCAATATACACTTGGGAAATTATAGGTCAGATTGAGAATAAAAGTGGAATTATAATATGAGGATGATATGATGAGGAACATATGTGCAATAAAGATGAAAAATATGCAAAACTAAATGTAAGTCACAGCATATACACAGTAAGGTGAGCATTCAGTGTGCCACCTTGCACTTTAAAGGTCCAGTTTACCTTTGGGAGCAGTGATTTCAAAAATGTTCAAGATATCACATTTGATGCGTATGTGTAGGTCTGTTGTATCATAAAACATCCTACCATATGAAATATTTGCAATAAAACCTAAAATATAAGGAGATATCAGGGTTTTTCTCAGTAAACCGTAACTGTATACGGTTTAGTCTGGAAACATTTTATCATAACTATTGTTCACATTTTGTGTATTTCACAACACTTAACATCGATTATATGGATTCAAATTTTGACAGTGGTTGTTTCTATCCCTAACTCACATTTTAGAACTATTTTAAAGCACTAATGCTTTCATCTGCAAATGGTAAATTATGCCTTTAAATGTTTTCAGTGAGATGCAAGGTGTGATTCTGTCCTTTGGTAAAAACAAAATAATGATATACCACAGGGAGTTTGAAAAGGTCACAACTTGGCAGATTGAAGTGTTCTATATAAGCCTATTGGTTTATATTTCTCTGTTTGAAAAAGCAAAACTATCCATGGATAGCCGGCATAAGAAAGCTCATGATATTTGCAAGTGGTATTTCAAAAGTTGCACTGTGTACACGGAACACACATATATCCAATGGTAAGCAACATGAATACAAACATGTTCTACACAATACTTTGAAACAGATGCAAAAAAAAGCAAACACCTGGAATATTATGAATAATGTTTAGGAAGATCTTTACTGAGATTAGAAACAAGATGTTTTATTATGTATTGTATGTTATACTATAGATTAAAGGAATGGTAGAGTATTGGTGGAGATGAAAATTGGGCTTTAACTTTTTGCGAGATATCATTACCAAGAAAACACTTATGAAATAGTACAAAGCATAACATTTTAAAAGGGATTCAAAGTTTATTTGATAAAAATCAGGTTTGGAATAGCTAAAACATCCAATAACAAAGTAAAACAAAACGATCGTAATAAAATGTGGGTCGCACACTTTATTAGGATCGCTCTGTTTTGGATATCTCGGCCATTTCAAAACAAATATTCATCAAATAAACATTGAATCCCTCTTGGAATTACATGCTCTTTCACATTTCAGAAGAGGTTTCTCACTATCTCACCAAAAAATGATAAAAACCTGAAGTTAAATCTCAACCAAAACTATGTGATCCCTTTAAACTGATATGAGTCTTTATAAATTATATTCCTCTTTGTTGTATTTTTTTTCCCCCAGGATGACAAGGACTTGGTGCATGAGTTTGTCAGCTCTGATGGCCTGGACTGCCTCATCCAGCTCGGCATGGATGCCGACCAGAACTATCAGAACTACATACTCAGAGGTAAGACCCCTCGATTAACCAAAGCACTTGGCACGCTCAATCAAAATTTAGTAAGAATGATTGTATGATATTTGTTTACACAAACTTTAAATTCAGCACTATCTGAAATGGAAACTTGAATCACAAGAACAAAGAGCAGTAACCACAAACTGGTCCTGTACAAATGTTGAATTACCACTTTTGGGTTGTATTGTTTCTTAGAGACTTTGATCTGTTTTGTATATGATCATATCAAAATTAAAATATATTATAGGATATTATTATTTGTAATGGTGGTGTCTTGCTTTTCCAGCCATTGGTCAGATCATGCTCTACATGGACGGGATGAATGGAGTCATTGAGCACAACAAGACGATCCAGTGGCTCTATTCCCTTCTGGATTCACAGGTAAGCAGATTTCTTGTTTTCATGGAAAAAAAAAAAAATCATCCTGTTATCTTTGCTTTGCAAGATGTGCACGCTCCACCCCTCTTCTAATATGACCTGCCACTTAGTTTCGGTCAGTCGTCCTTGATCCATCAGCTCATTTTCCTGCTGTTCGGTTTAATTTAGCATCCACAAGCCCCAATCCATTTAGCGTCTATAAGCCAAGATGCTTTTATCATGCCTGTCGGTTAGTAAAATGCTTCAAAATGATTTTCTGTGAGGCTCATTGAATTCAGTGCACTCAGAAAATGCATAGTTTGTTACAGGGCAATTTAGATTTTATTTTTTCTAACATTTATTGGATGTGATCAGTGTTGTCAGCAGATGTTTTTAGATAAATGTCTTGTCTATTGTAGTTATTGATTTCATGTTTGCTTCATTGATTAGAGAAGACAAATATAATGCATGTAATGCACAAATTCTAGTATTTGTGTTATTGTCATGAAATCATTCATCTTTGGTCTCAGGCTGACACTTTTACCAAACAAGGCTTGGGCTCTACAGGAAAGGAAATGAGATATTTGCAATTTCAAGATGATTCTTCAGGTTTGAATGTCTCCATCATTCCTCAAGACTTGAGATTTGAGAGTCTGTGTGTCTGTTTATGTCTGTTTATGTCTGTGTCTGTGCCTGTGTGTGTGTGTCTGTGTCTGTGTGGGTATTATTGGTTTTGCAGCCTCAGCTGTGCCTCTGTTGCAAATCTCTATCACTTTTCTTGTGAAAGGTGTTGCAGATTCTTGGCTTCAACATAATTCTTGTCTTCACAAGATCATTGCCTACAATGTAATTCTGCATCAGGAAACTAGATGGGTCCTAATTATCTCTGAGAGAGATTGTTCCTATGATCAAAGGAGAAGGGATCCTCGGAGAAGACACTGACTACAAGCAGGTGCTACGGGGGCTTTGAACCCACATCCTCCTGTGACTGAGTGCTTCAGAAGATACTTTTTTCCCAGGCAGGTTCTAATGAGCCAGGTTACCCTCCTGATTAGATGTTAATACATTTGAAGTTATCCATTCATGACAGGACACAACAACATCCCAGGAAAATATCCTTCTTCTTTGGTACATTGTATGTGATAAGCTGACTGGAAAAAGGCTAATGACCAAGTTTGATAGAATACATTTGAATGATTTGCAATGTTTCTGTAGTGTGTGAAGCATTTTTGAGTCTGGTTTGTTTTGTTTTGTTTTGGTTTGGTTTGGCTGCATTTTTCAGCATTCTAGCACAAAATAGTGTCATTGATAATCATTTTTCAACATTGCTGACAACAGAATACAATGTACACATGTAGACAGGACTTGCAAATTTTTGATCATTGACAACTAATCGATGTCAAATACAAGGAATATTCATGAAGGGAAAATGCAGCAGACTGCACATCATAAGCCTTTGCTTGAAATGATGGTGGCTTGATGGAAATGGGATATTGAAGAGAGAAGAAACGAGAAAATGTGGAAAATATTGTGCCGGTGATCTCTGATATAGTTGATAGTTGCTGTTTTGCCACATGACTTCTTGCCCTGTTTATGAATTCACTTGCTCCATATTACTGTATGTATGTATGATGAGACCAAATTAGATCGACTGTAGTCATGTGACAGATGAAAATTGTGCTCAATATTCCAGCAATAAACAGTGATCTGCATCTTCATGACTTGCTGGTTGGGGATGATACATGAAAACGAGAGTAGGACATTATGCCTTAAAAGTCTTCCCCCTGGGGCCAAGCAATATTGATTCCAGCGGGGGATTGCAGTGTAGAGCGAATTCTGATCTTACAGAAATTTGGTGCCTCATATAATGGTGGTTCTGCTGACTGCATGATTTCATTTATTTTGTTGAAATGATGGATGTTTTATCCATAGCTGCTGAGGAGGAAAAGTGCAACCAGACTGTGGAATATTTAATTTTACATCATCATGCTTCTTTTTGATACTCAATAGTACAATATTCCTTTAATATATTGAATATAGTTAGGATATATTCTTTCCAATGATGTCTGTGACTTCATGATGGTTCTTCTCAACAAAAATTGAATGTTCAAATGAAAATATGTATGTGGATTAATGCATCCTACTTCTTGAGCCATATATTTATCCATTTGATGATTATTTACTAATTTTTTGCCATTATTGAGCAGCACTGCTAAAGCTTTGAATAGGTTTCTAATGTGTTAGAATGCACATTTCTTGTGAGTCATGTCTTGTTTTCAAGTGATAAAACTCTTCACCCATGTGACAAAGTATTGCTCATGATGCTACCTAGTGGTAGAAAAGCAGTTTGAAATAGTATTCAATATAGATATTATGGCACAGTCCTGTCTCTTTTGAAAAGGTTCATCAAATTTTGATTACCGTACCAATATCTGTCTTCATCCGTCATTCCATTCTCCCTCCTTTTCTCTGTCTGTCTTCCCTTCTTTTATTTTCTCTTCGGTCGAGGGGTGAGATATTTCAACGTGAGGTCCGTAACCAAGCTCATCAGCAGCATAGTTCAAACTTGTGTGCATGACCGTGATGTCCTAGCTTTTAGTTCCGAGGGATCTATCACCTCCGTCCAGTTCTTGCCAAGTCACACGACAAGCCATGCGGTGACCTCTCCAGGACTCGGGTCCTCCTGTCTCCTCCCTCATCCCTCCCTCTTGCCTCCAGCTAATCCCCCTCAGTCCCCCTCCTAATTCAATGGATCTATCCTCAAGTGAAGGATGTCATTCATTTTCTTTTTGCTGGCCCTAGCCCAGATGCTCATCTCTCTTCCCCTTCTCTACCCCCTCTCTCTCTCCCTTCTCTGGCACCCCAACCCCAACCTCAATTTTCTCTCCTTTTTTTTCCCCCTTGCCCAGGTTTGTGTGTACCCAGGTCATGATTGGGATCCTCTATCTAAAGGCACTAAATGTATGGCATACATGAACATCAAAGTAAAAATGGTCTATCATCTTCCAATTCATCCCGCAAGCCACATACTATGTATGCACCCAAGGACATATTCAGGAAGTCACATGCATGTGCTAGTTTTGCAAGTTCATTTTGTGCTTCTCTGGTCTGAGGACAGGAAGACAAAATAAGAAAGAAATCATCATTCTATTTGAGATTTAAATCTGTGTAATTCATTGGAGTAAGAATGGACTTAATACCCTTTCTTCTCCTCACTCTTGCTCCCTAGCTTTAGTATCTCCCCTCTTCTTTCCACCCCCGTACTGTTTTCCCTGTGTCACAGTATTCAATCTAGTCCTCTGAAGCCGAATCTGAGGAAGGTGTCCAGTTGCCAGAACAACAGCATCCAAGTGACCAGACACTGTGTCAATATCAGCGTGGCAGGGTCTGGTAGAATTCAGAGGGAGTTCATAACTCTTGGCATTATCTGGGTTCTTCGGTTGACCTCAATGTCCAAACTTCCACTTCCAAGTTCCCAGCTTGCAGGTTATCATACTTTTCTAAGGTCAAGTTTTCCTAGCCTGGACCAACCTTCTCTTTTAGAATCTGTTGAGATTCATGTAAGAATTATTTCAATTTCGGGATTAACCCGTTTAGGACGTGTCCCGAGTATACTCGGGCTGACGTTTTCCAGGCTGTGGACTGGTCCCGAGTATACTCGGGCTGAGAGAGTGAAATGAACACGCATTTTTAAACTTAGAATTTCACCAACAATACGATGCCTATGTTGAAAATGATCTATATTTTGTGGGACTACATACATCAAAGTTGCCATCTGTGAACATTTTGTGATGATTGGTCATATCTTATGTCTATAAACAAGCAAAATATTGACAAACATGAGGGCAATTTTCACGACATTCAGACCTTTGCAACGGTCGGGAAACTGACCAATGACGAGCGACCAGCCGCACGCTCTGGCGATCTCATTTGCATCGGTATGCAAATTGTCACACTCAAGTGAAAAGCGTGCGTGCGGCGGTCAAGACCGTTGCGTGCACGCACCTACCTTATTAGCACACATTTACATGATAAAGTATTGTAGCAGACTACTTCGTGTTATATCAGGAATGCAATGTCGTACTATTGGATCTTCTATGAAAGCCACCTCGGCATGACAACCTGCTTACCATTATTGGCATGAAATGTTGGCCTTCTTCTTCCGCTGCCGAGTCCTGGGATTTGCCAAAACTCGGCGAATTGAATAAATTCAAAAGTAAATCTTTTGCGTGTCCCTGCATGCATGTGATGTGTGTGAATGTTTTTGTGTCTGTTTGTTATCATGACAGCGATGTTACTTGTAGTTGTTTGAAGAGTTTTACCGTCATGAATAATATTCTGATTATGTTATAAAATCGTTTGAAAAAAAGAAACCACTTGGCCAAGAACAAACCGAGTAGGGGATGTACTGCATACAAACAACGCAGTCGATTGTGCTACTTCATCGAAGTCGTAAATTCATATAAATTGAATAGACCAGGTGGCCAGAGTATCAGGTTACATTGTACATCCTTGATTAGACAGGATGTTGATACAAAAACATTCCTAAGACGCACTCGTAGACGCCATCTGAAAAGTCGGGGATTATCAGCATAATAGAGAAGTTCAAAGGCCGATTACAGACAGTCTCTTTTTTCTGCACCGGTCCATAGAATGCATTATAGTGATGTGCTTCGTATGTATTACGTAACCGCTTTTACGGACCCCAATGATTTTATGGTTGTTGGGAAGCGAATGTGCAAGTTCTCATGTGGTTGTAACCAACATATATGTATAGAATTTAGACTTCGACAACGAAATACGCTGCAATAAAGCGAGTAAACAAGACATATGACATTTTTTTTTTCTCTCATACGCTTAGCATTCGCCAAAATATTGTAGATATAATTATGATGTTCGGTATTTGATGTTTGCAGCATTTCAAAGAAGTACTCAAAATAAAATAATATCCCATATTTCGATGATGCCGACGATGGTGATGTCGACTGTTTAGTCTTTTTTGTTCTAGTTCTGTATGAATTCCTCATAATATACTAATATTCGGCTACAGTCGCTCTGACAATTACTTATACATTTAGAAGTCTGAGGTGTTTTCAGTCCACTTCTTTCGTAAGTTCACGAGTCAATTCTTTTTTTTTTCGATCGTTGAGTTCAATCTATTTATAATCAGTCAAATATGACAACTTATACCGAAAAAAAAAACCGACTTTTCTTTTCTTTTTTCTTTGTAGAAAGCGCTCCAAATTTGCGAAGTGGTGATTCAATTTTGCGAGAGACGGAGATGTGATAACCACATCGCTTCAATTGAACACTTTGTATAGGAGCAAGGTATTTCGGGCAATAAAAACATGAAATTAATGTTCTTGTCTTATCTCATGTTTATCGATGTAATCAATTTTTTTTTCATGTTGCTATTGAAGTAATTTACGCACTTATCGTGCCTGTGTATTTTTTTTATGTCTACGTATATCTCTGCATTTAGGTATGCCTACATTCATTCATTCCATTAGACTTCGTGAAATCGCATTGAAGCATTTTCATATTCATAAACGATTGCAGCAAATGCTCGATTCCTTTATACATTATGCTTATTGAATGAGATTGTTAGTACTTCATTTTTGTTTTTGTCTTTTATCGGGGGATGACTGGTATACACAATAAAAAAAAATTGGTTTACACTCATGACATAAGAGAAGATCATTTCAGCAAAATTAGCCGTCTGTTATGAGATATCAAAGAATGCCGGGAGAAATGTCGTTTATTTCAACAAAAATATCGTCTTTTCCTTATTTTCTGAAGTGATGAAATAATTGCAGGTCTTCAAGCCTGTGTGGCTTGTACTTGCCATACTTCCATGATCATGTCGGCTTCTTCTACAGCTGCCGGATGGCCAACCTTTTTTGTTGCTAAATTTAATGAATTTCTCCGTCGAACTCGGGAATGCTCACCTGCGACCCTGTTTGAAAAGACTCTCTCTCATATTGAGACGAATTTGAATTCTCAATGGACATTCTAATTTGAATTGTGTTAAGGCTACGTAATTTGAAGTGATAGGATATAGTGAAAGGAAACTGAGATTGAATGAACATCTTCATTGCGCGATCTTTTTTTTTTTTAGGCGATTTTGAATTACCTAACTGTGAAATTAGAAGACAAACGTACACACACACACACACACACAAATGACTGCAAAATCTTTGCATAATGTTGAACCATTTTGAACACTCGAATATGCCGTTTTGCTCTTAATTTGTAATACATTTGCCTCGATTAGTGCTGCTTCGATTTATCTCATTGCATCTCATTACTTTCCTTTCCAGCTATCCACTTCTTCATTCCCATCATCTATCGTTTACATTGAATATCCCCATTGATGGTGGCGATCACCTTTCCAATATACTTTGCCCGTATTATTATATATAATCTCATAAGATATCACCATAACACAGATTATAGGCAAACCTAGGCGTGTACATATTTCATTTCGTTTGCAAAAATGTGTTCAGATTACCGTCCATGGAACTAAATTTAGAAGACCAGTCTATTTTTTATCTCTTTATCTCTCAATCGTTCTTCTTATCGCATAGACTCCGATGTTTCGTTTGCAGACCGGAAGAGCTCATAAATGCTCCATCAACTGACTTGAATAGGTGTTTATATATATATATATATATATATATATATATATATATATATATATATATATATATATATATATATATATATATATATACAATAATCTATCCCGTTTGCTGATGATTATCATACCACTGTGTGACATTTAATTTCAAGTGATGTGCAGTGAACGATACCTTCCCGCCATTACGGTAGAGTTGTAAGGGAATCATGATTGCACATAAAATTTGCAACATACAACCCGACAGTAAACTTACAAATGCGCTCGTTGATCTCCTTTATTCATCTCATGGAAACCTAAGTCATATAATTATGGTCGAAATCTGGAGGCAGTCATGATGGATAATTTCACAAAGCAAACGTCTTTATACAAGAATGCATGGAGTTCGCAGGTTTAGTCACCATTACCTGTCAAAGATTGCAAGAAAGATTCAACGATTTGTCTGAATATTGAACATCCCATCAGGCTCTTGTCAACATTATGAAAATTGTTGAAACAAAACCAAGAAACAAACTCAAATGGAAGATGGGTTTGAGAAACTCAACTTCGATGTTGCTTGAAGCTTTTTTTTTTTCTCTCATACTTATGAAGGACAGCGTGATTATGTTATAAGATCGTTCAAAAAATCTACTCGGCCAACGAACCAAATAGAGGATATACTGTATAATAGTCATCATTTCCATACAATGCAAGAGCCGATATTGCCACTATGGGGTCTTACAATTATCATCATGGTGAAACACAGCGTAACATTTGCGCGTGTTATAGGCAAGAACACTTTGAATAGACCAGGTGGCCAGAGTATCAGGTTACATTGTACCTCCTTGAATAGACAGGATGTTGATACAAAAACATTCCTAAGACGCACTCGTAGACGCCATCCGAAAAGTCGGGGATTATGAGCATAATAGAGAAGTTCAAAGGCCGATTACAGACAGTCTCTTATTCTGCACCGGTCCATAGAATGCATTATAGTGATGTGCTTCGTATGTATTACGTAACCGCTTTTACGGACCCCAATGATTTTATGGTTGTTGAAAATCCAATGTGCAAGTTCTCATGTACTTGATACGAACATGTATTACAGAATTTAAACTTCGACAATGACATACGCTGCAATAAAGCGAGAAACAAGACATACGGCAGAAGTTGTCTTTTTTTTCCTCTCTCTCTCTCATACGCTTAGAATTCACAAATAAAAATTATGATGTTCAGTATTTGATGTTTGCAGCATTTCAAAGAGGCAGTCAAAATAAAATTACATCCCATATTACGACGATACCGACAATGGTGATGCTGACTGTTTAGTCTTTTTTGGTTCTAGTTTTGTATGAATTCTTCATAATATGCTAATTTTCGGCTATAGTCGCTCTGTCAATTATTTATACGTTTAGAAGTCTGGGTTTTTCAGTCCATCTCTTTCGGAAGTTCACAAGTCAAATGATTTCGCGATCATTGAGTTATAATGGTTTTAGCAACACACTACCGTTTTGTAGCTCAATCGATTTATATTCAGTAGAATATGGTAGCTCATGCCTAAAAAAAATAAACTTCTTAATGTAAATTTGTAGAAAGCACTCCAAATTTGCGAAGTGATGATTCAGTTTTGCAAGAGACGGAGATGTGATAACCCGTCGCTTCAATTGAACACTCTACTTTGTTTAGGAGCAAGGAATTTCGAGCAATAAAAGCATGAAATGTTCTTGTCCATCTCATATATTGATGTGATCAAATGTTTTCATGCTGCTATTGAAGTGGTTTATGCACTTATCGTGGCTGCGTGCGCTCTATTCATTATACATCTCTGTATTTACGTAGACCTACTTGCATTCATTCCTTTAGACTTCGTGAAATCGCATTGAAGCATTTTCATATTCATAAACGATTGCAGCAAATGCTCGTTTCCTTTATACATTATGCTTATTGAATGAGAATAGTACTTCATTTTCTGTCTTTTACCGGGCGATGACTGGTATACACAATAAAACAAAATAATATTGATTTACATTCATGACATAAGAGAAGATCATTTCAGCAAAATTAACCGTCTGTTATGAGAGATCGAAGAATGTCGGGAGAAATGTCGTTTATTTCAACAAACATATCATCTTTTCGTTATTTTCTGAAGTGATGTAATGATTTTAGATCTTCAAGCTTGTGTGACATGTGCTCGCCATTCTCCCATGGTCATGTCGTCTTCTTCTTCAGCTGGCGGGTGGTCAACCTGTTTGTTTCTAATATGAATGAACTTCTCGGACGAACTCGGAAATGCTCACCTGCGACACCGTCTGAAAAGATACTCTCTCACATTATACAATGCGAATCTGAATTCTCGATGGGAATTCTAATTTGAATTGTGCTAATGCTACATTTTTTGAAGTGATAGGACATAGTGAAAGGCAAACGAGGTTGAATGAACATCTTCATGGCGCTATCTTTTTTTTCTTTTTTTTGTTGTTGGCTATTTTGAATTACGTAACTACGAAATTGGAAGGCAAACGTACACAAAAAATTACTGCAAAATCTTTGCATAATGTTGTACCCTTTTGCCCTTTTTTGCCGTTTTGCTCTTCCTTTGTAATACATTTGTCTCAATTAGTGTTCCTTCATTTTATCTCATTGCATCTCATCACTTTCCTTTCCAGCTATCCCCTTCTTCATTCCCATATATACAAACGTGTAGATTGAATATTATCATTGATGGTGATGATCGCTTCTCCAAGATACTCTGCCCATAAAATTTATATATGTATATATGATACATTACATATGTATTATATAAAACGTAGAAAGATATTACCAAAACACAAGTTGTAGGCAAACCTCATCTTGTATAATTTTACATTACGTTTGAAAAATCTTTTCAGATTATCTACCTCAATCAAACAAAATTTAGATGACCAGCCTATTTTTCTCTCCTTTTCTCTTCTCATCGTATAGACTCCCCTGTTTCATCTGAAGAGCTCATACATGTTCTGTCAACTGGCTTAAACAGGACCGGTGTTTTATTCTTAGTTTTTTTTTTTTCTATGTAAGAAATAACGATACTCATTTAGGTTGGTGATTACTTTTTATAATAATTAATGTCTTGTGTCACTGTGTGAAATCTCATTTCACTTGATACATAGTGAATAATCATTATCTTCCCGACATTACGTCGAAGTTGTAAAGGAATAACTATTGTAAGATCGCACAGAAAAATAGCAGCATCAAACCCCGATAATAAACTCACAAATCCACTCGGTGATATCTTGTATGCATCCAATGAAAACCTATTATAAGTCGCATGATCGAAATTTGTATGTAGTCACGATTGATAATTTCAGGAAGCAAACTTCTTTATACAGACTTCTTCAGGGGATGGCAGGTATCGCGCAAGCGTGGATTATGCATTTTTATTCGTCTCAAAGAAAGTTAGAAAGATGCAAAGATTTTTTTGAATATTGAACATATTCCAGGCTCTTGTCAATTTTATGGGAATTACTGAAACAGAACCAAGAAATAAAGTCAAGTGGACGTTATTCTATTACGAAATTCGACTTTGATAAATCAGTATCACAAATTCTACTTGTAATATTACATCGTTGATGGTTTGCCTAGTGTTGAAATAAAGCCACGTGCTTCTGTTACAGACACGCGAGCTTTGTATTTGGATACAAGTAGCGGGGACAAACAAGGTGTAACAGATTTTCAAATGTTGTATACAATGAATAAACTTCCTTCTGTTTCCAAAATTCATTGACTAGCTATGGTAAGGAATTTTGTGAACAACAGGAAGTCAAGAGTGGGTTCGTGTGCCTTTGATATCGCCACAACACGAGATTTACTTGGCGTGTCTTACAGTCGTGTAAATGGAAATACGCAAGCCTATACACAATCCTGCGATCGATCGCTTTTCATTGAAAGGCTTTGAAGGCTTGTGATCAACGGATTACAGTTTCCCTAAAAGACTGCCTCCATGAATCAGTAAATTCAAGACAATTATGTAGTAGAAATTTGCGACACCCTCGACATAGCCTGGTGCCCAATAATAAAAGACGCTATTCATTTGAGTTGACGAGGGAACGTAAATTGACGATCGTACAGTACGTGAAGTTCAAACCGCGCGTGCGAACCCAGATAGCGAAGGGAAGCGACATTATTATTCATGAGCGGTCATTATTCATCCAATCAGAAAGCGGATTCCTACACCGCATACACGGCAATTTGATGATTGGGTAAAGCGGGACCGTAAGTCACACCCCCTTAGTAACCCTCGGTTCGGGCTCGATTTTGGAAAACCTGTCCGTCTGTGGGGGTGTTCGCTCGCCAAAGCAAACCGTCCTAAACGGGTTAACGAACCTGTAGGAATGATGAACCCTGTTTCAGTTTCGAATGAATGAACCTGCAGAATAATGAACGTCACCCAATAATTGCAGCAGCAGAATCATCTCAGGATTGGATGGGTTAAGCACTTGTGACTATAGTAGTCGTAGCAGGACATGTGGTGTCAGGTTATGCTGAGTGGCTTGCCACCCGCCAAATTGACAGCTCTCGAAATGGCACCTGACAGTGTGCAAAACTGGGAGGGACAGTTGGTATTATGTTGTCATCGCCAGATGATGTAGGGTTGATAGGGGGTAAAAGTGGGCTTTGTTTTGCTGCATTCAACATAACAGGAAGTGGTGTGCAGGTTTCAGTCAGTTTTTAGTCCTAATTTGGCGTTACGGAATATTGATGTGTCTTCCGGCAAGGGTATGTGTGTAAGGGAAGTGAGAGAGAAAACGTAAGGGGAAAAAAAGCCTAAGAAATTGAGGACAACCACTGTGATCATTTCAATTGAATTAATTCAAAGTTTGAAGCCTTGAAAAATTGTCTTTATTGAGAAATATCACTGTTTCCTAACTTATCGCTAGCAAAATTTTACTTTAGGTCAAAAAATAGTCACTTTTTAAAGCCATTGTTTTGAATAAGAGGGCAGATAAACATGAGTAAAGACTTTGTTAGCAAATCAAGCAAGCAATCCTTGATAAAGCACCTTTCCAACTAGATGATATGATTATGATGGGATATTTGAACTTGAGATTGAACTCACAGAATTTCTTTCCCCTGTTAATCAGGTCAAAAAGGAGTAATTCAATCACTGATATCATTTGACGTGGAAAATGACTCCTGAATAAAGATAGTATCCTTGTCCTCTAGAATGGTATTATGAACATATTGATCGTTACAAACATTCTCAGTCTTTTCATTCTTACTGATGTCAAGCTGTGTTGAGAGAAAAATAAATGTAACCAGACTGCTGAAAAGATGTTGGGCTGTCACCTGCTGTTGAAATTCAACAAAAGAGAGTAATTTCTGTCAGAATGGCTGAATCTTCTAGGTGGAACATTTCAGCCTGAATTGATCAGAATGATAAATCCTGATATAGTCATGCAATATCCACTATGCCCTCAACATAAATAGACTGTATGAGGTCAAAACTAGGAGTCAAGCCGCCAGGGGGCTCTGGTTGTTATCATGGGTAGTGGTGGACTACAGGTTCACGTAATTTGTGGAAGGAAATAATCAGTTAAGCAGTACCTGTGCATTTCCTCGTCAAACAGACCGAAGCTACACATCCTGAACAGTGTAGGAGATACTATGCTGTATGTCTAATGTGGATGGGTCAAGCCACATATGTGTTGCCGTGGGTTTTGATTCTCCAGCATGGCTCAAAATTTAAAATAGATTTTTTTCCCCCCACCCTATACATGGATGGAATCAGTCAAATTGTTATAATGGCAAACATGAAAGATCTGCGTGAGTAGTTCAGGTAGATTAAAACACTTGCACCAGGGTGCCCCTGGCGAGCAATGGAAGGAGTTAAAGTAGGTTAGATCTGTGATGTGAGCTTGATATTGGTATTTAAGGTCAACAGTTCATGGATGATCATCATAATGTAATCGGATTAAATATCTTCTGCACCATTAGAAGTTTTGACTGGCCATGAAAGTACCTGTATGTTCCTGGATTGAGGGCTACTGTAAGGGAACAAAGAAGACAGCGAATTGTTTTGTGGATGACCACAGAAATATGTGTGGTGCCGTCTGTAAACCTCCAAGCTACTGAAGGTGTTCTGAGGCCACCATTGAACTATGAAGGGTCTTCTTAGACCATCAATAATCTACCATGGGTGCTGGCACTAATTCAGTGCCAATTTACTAAGGGTGCTTCTCTACAGCTAATGCTTGATGGTAGCTGCCAGTAGTGCACTACAAATGCACAACTGATTTGGCAAGCAGATAGTGTGTAGTCTCACCTGCTTATCTGGCAATGTCTTTTTTTTTTTTCTCTGCTGAATTTACTGAATATTTGCATGCTTTCACATGGGAAATGTGAGATTACTCATAACGTGTCCTTTAATACACCATACAGCAGTTTGTCATCTTGTCCATAGTATATTGATTGGTTCAGACCTTGGCATCAATCAACAGTTTGCCTTGAGGAAACTAGAAAATGATAGAGCTTAGATTTATGCCTCACCTCATGTACAGTGATCATGATTATCATAAAAGCGATGGTATCATAGATGATTATTCTTCTTTCAAGCATTCCTGTGATTGCTTTGATAAAATAAAACTTGAAATAGAGGAAAATGCCCTATGTCATTTTTAGGTGACAGATGATTAGATGTGATGAAGTCTAATGGTGTTAATGATAGGACTGTCATAGGAACTCAACTTTTTAAAAGTTTTTTTTTTCAGGGAAAAGACAAGATTCACTTGTTTTCAGAGAAAAACTTGTGATACTAGAGATTATGTAATGATAATCCAAATTTTATATTTGTTATCATTTCATTGTAATTTGTGATGTGCTCTGAGATTTGGATGTGTAGGCCTATTTTCTTGCTCTCCACTGAATCAGATTCTTAATGGTCTAAAGGAAGGAATATGATATCTTAAGGTAATTGATATTGGTTCTCATGGAGAGTCACAGGACTGTGCCATTCATCTTGCAGTGAGTCAGGGCACTGTGAGCTTCATGTACCTGCTGTATGTCTCTGCCAAGATGAGTGGGGGGGGGGGGGGGGGGGGGGGGGGGCGCATGCAGAGTTGATGTGGTTTGGCAGTGACTGGTTGTAGTCATCCTATGCCATCATCTTATCAAGAGTGGAATGACAGATAGGTGTGAGACAGTTCAAGTATGATATAATCAGTAACATTCTTCCACTGCTCAACATCAAGGCAGTGCTGAGATCCTGGTAAATGGTGCACACTGTATCAAAAACCAGAAACATTCAGTCATGGCATGAAACGATCGCGAATTGCCACTTGCATTCAATGCATTGTGTAGACATGAACTGTGGCATGCATTTTACTTTCGCAAATCTTGACTCCTTCCAAAATTTGCGAAAGTTTCATGCATGTGAACATTTCTGGTTTTACAGTGCACTAAACGGCTGGAGAAGTTGTCCGTTATTTCCGTATTTCATAGCTCTGTAGAATGTATTAAAGAAGAAATGTCTCCAAAATTTTATCAATTTCATAAGAAAGAAAAAAAATTCCTGCAGAACAGTGCAAAAATGATCAAGATCGGATAAGAAATAAGGAAGTTGCAACATTTTGAAATTTCAAAAATTTTCGGAAAACACTTACTGACCAGTCGTTATGAATATTTAAATCAGCAAGTTGATGATATCATGCTCTCACAATTTCATATTCATTTCATCTGCAGAAATGACAAAAATCTCACATTTCAGCAGTATAACATAAAACTTAAAACCACTCAAAATACAGAAAGAACAAATGTGAACTCTGATATATTTTGGTATGGGAATATGCTGTAGGGATTTTTTCTCTTTCTTTTAGAGTTTTTTTTTTTCATTTTTGGGGTGGCTTTCCTCTTTAAAGGACAAGTTCACCTTCATTAACATAAGGATTGAGAGAATGTAGCAATATTAGTAGAACACATTTTTGAAAGTTAGAGGAAAATCAGACAATCCGTTCAAAAGTTATGAATTTTTGAAGTTTTTGTGCAGTCACCGCTGGATGAGAAGACTACTGCAGTGTATGATGTCACATGTGTACGACAATATAAGGAAAATAAAAAGAGAATTTCAAAAAATTTAATTTTTTGAAAAAAGTACAAATCCCTTGACTCGTTACTGACATAATATGTTATGGGTAATATTATTCCCATTGCCTGCAGAAAGAGGCAAGTCAAGTGCTCTTTTATCATGCGAAAAAAGTGAAAATATGTTGAATTTTCTTTACATTTTCTTTATACTGTTGTACTCATATGACATCACGAGCCTTAATAATCTCCTCATCCAGCGGTTCCAACACAAAAATTTTAAAAATTCATAACTTTTGCATCGATTTTCCAATTTTCCTCAATCTTTCACTGATGTGTTCTACTAATATTGCTGCATTCTCTCAATCCTTATGTTTATGAAGGTGAACTTGTCCTTTAACAGCACTTTTAAGTTAGGATATGTCAGAGTTCTAGACTTTACCAAGTCTCCCTAATTCTTCAGAAATCCCCCTGAAAAATTACCAAATTAGATCATTCTTCTTGTCCTGACAAAGGCATTGCAAAAATCTCTCCTATGCGGAAACTATTTTTTCCTCAATGAGATGCATGTGAAGCCTAATAAAAATATCTACCTGAATGCTCTCCGGAACTTTCCTTTATTTTTATGTGGAAATGTTGGCAGCCTCAGAGTTTGTGCAGTGCACTGGCTCAAAGTAGAAATTCACCTGTTGTGTCTGAAATGAGGTACTTTCCTGCAGATGCAATATGTACTACATCTCCTTCCCCATAGGTATGTATGTGCATAATTTGGTTCAATTGTTTGTAATACATTCCATGTCATATATGTTAGAAGTCAACTGAGTGAAAGCAGCAACATTTAGTAGAGCACATCAGTAAAAGTTTGAGGAAAATTGGGCAATCTATGCAGATGAAGTTTTAAAGTTTTGGTGTTGTAATGACTGGATAAGAAGGAGACTATTGGAGTTTATGATGTCATGTGTAGATAACAATATAGAGAAAAATAAAATAAAAATTCCTCAAAACTTCATTTTTCATGAAAATCATGCATTCCATCAACTTGTTACTGACACATGTTATGGGTAATATCAATCCCCCTGCTTTCTGAAATAGGTTAGTCAAGTGCTCTTTCATTAAGCTAGGAAAGTGAAAGTATTTTGAATTTTCTTTATTATTTTCTTTATATTGTTGTCCACACATGATGTCATGAACTCGAATAGTCTCCTTATCCAGTCATTACAGCACAAAAACTTACCAAAGAATTAATAACTTTTGCATTGATTGTCCAATTTTCCTCAAACTTTCACTGATGTGTTCTAATAATGTTGCTGCTTTCAGTCAATCCATATTGCTCTTTGGGTTTTGGTTTCCTTTAATGCCCTTGTCATTCTCACCCGATGGTGTAGTAATGTCAATGGGAGATTTTAATAGGCATTATTTTCTTATCTATAAATTTATTTTTGCAAACAGCCGTATGACAGGGGATCTGGTATATAAACTGTCAAAGAGCATGTATACTAAAAATAACCATATCCACTGGTTTGAAGTGAAGGCTGCTATTAATGAACTTGTGTGTTGTCATCATGCCATATATGATGCCATATTTCACAGAATCTTCCCTTAAGACTGTACAAAAGTGGAACTCCAAAAATAGGCTGATATTTTCACTAAGGTACCTGAGGGGTATCTTTAAACTTGTGTGCTGAAGTTTGCGCAATATTCTTTGTTTTTTGCAGTGGGAAATCATATCTGAATGTATAAAGTTATTAATAAAAAAAAATCATGACCAAATGCCTTTAAGTATGACAGATTACAACAAGAATACAAAACTTTCACATATCTGCTGCCTGCTGTAGCATGTCAAACTAATTTTAGGCACTTACCGTATGCAATTGATATCTTCTAAAATGAGGAACATGGAATAAGATGTTGTGATTCGGCTGTGACCACTTTGTTAAGATGTCGTAATCATTGTAAGGAAGCTACAATGATTGATTAATGAAATCATCTACATGAACAAAAGGAAAAAACTATATCAGGCATTGTGCACACACTATAAAGAAAGTGGCCACACCAACTTTGGACAGTTTAAGGGCTAGCTATTTTGGATTTGGAGATGAGGAAACTTTTTTAAAGGGAAATCTGACAAACATTAAGAATGAGAGCAAAATTTGAATGCAGCTTCCCACCAGGTCCTCAAAATAGCACTCCTTGTCATGTGACTGTGATAATTACTTGACTAAAATTTTTCTCACATTTTGATTTAGCAAGAGCAAAGCGTAATTTTCTGCATTTATAAAAGGGACTTACATACTTTCACTGTGGAATGTGTATGTCAAAATTCCTGACATAACATTTACTAGGTGTATATATAGCAAATATGAATTAAGTCTTATTTATATGAAATGTGAATATATAATGTATTAATGTTTGACTAAACAAGTAACTTTGAGTGCAATTTTAGAACTCCTCTTTAATTTAACTTATTCTGTCGGTGTTTTACTTCTATACTCGTAAATGTTATGCACGTAATGTGTGCTTCGTATATTTCCAGTGTTCAAATGATATTTGATTTATGCAGTGTATCATTTTACTCAATGAATTTTTTCTCTTTTTATAGATATTATTGTACTATATATCATGTTTCTCGTTTTCATGCAGTTTCTTGGTTTTATCTTTGCAATGTGACATACTCTGCCATTGTTAAATGAGTGCAGGGCCCCTTGGTAGAACAGTTGGCAAACTGAAATGGCTGTTCTGCCTAAAGAAGATTGGATAAACACAAAAAGAGATAAATAAGAAGAGACAGACAGACATATTTTGAGAAAATATGAATTCTTGATAACCCACAAACAAATACAAGCCACATAAAAGTCAGTCATATGACAAAGATGGTTTTCTTTAAATGCTGGTAGAACCCTCTGTCAAATGATAAACTAACAATAATGGACATAACAGTTCATTCAGTATAATTTTATATAAGCTTTTGTAATCTTTTAAACTTTTTCTTTTCTCATTGTGGTCATGCATTGTGAATCTGTTCTTTAGGGTACAAGTGTGATTTTGGTACTGTGATCATATTCTGAGAGAAATTGCATTTTTCTTTTTCTGATGCTAATACCAATCATCATATGTTCAAGATTGTGTGGACTGGCAAATGTGAATAAAAGCATTAACAACCCCCCCCCCAAAAAAAAAACAAAAAAACAAAAACAAAAACAAAAACAAAAAAAAAACAAAAACAAAAATACCCCAAAAAACAACAACATCAACATCAACAAAAACAAAAACAAAAACAAAAAGCAAAAACAAAAACCCTCCTATGAATTTTTCAAGGATCTTATGGCAGCTGTGTAGGTTGTGACATGAACTATTATTAAATTTGTTTCTGTCTTTGGATAATGTGTATGTCAGGTCAAGAGTGTCAGAAGTTTGGTCTACATGTCTATATAATTCCAATTGCAATTTTGCTTGCAGATATGAATGAATATTCTTCAAAATAAATCTCCCTTGCTATACCTTCAGTCTCTACTGTTTGATATCATCGAAGTTCCAAGACCAATAGTGTGAGCTTGGAAAGACAGGTCCTACTACAGTCTTGTGCAGAAGCCTCGGACCAGCTTTTTGTTGTAGAGAAGATTAAGACCAACACCTTATTTGGGCTTTGTTAGTGAAAGGAACAACTGCACGAACAAGTGTGACTTACAACAAGTACAACTGTGCGGCGAGTAAAGAAACCACGACAACAGTTAGATGACATCCAATCAGTTTGGAGTATTTTAGTGTTTGATGTCATTGTTGTATATAAAGTAATATTTACAAATGCTTTGATGTTATAGTCCAGTAGACCACATCTCTTGACGTCATTTCGAGTCTTATCGCAATGTCCGCAAATAGTCAACTTGTAGAAAATGGAAAAATTGACAGATTGCCTCGCATGAGCTTGAGCGTTACTACGTTATAATGAGCCTCATATTCATGCATGTAGTTGTACGTATAGCCGGGGCAGTGAAACGTCTTGAAGAAACGCCAACCCATTTCCACAAAGACTCGAAGGGGTAATTTGTCGTGACAGACGGCGGTGAGTCAAAGTCGTCTTGAGGAGTTTCCCCATCCTATTTAGTCTCTGGAGGTGCACCAAGTTTAGAAACAGAAGCAAGCAAGCAAGCAACCATCCAACCCCCCCCCCCCCACACTTTCTTTTACTCACAAAGTTACCCCAGACTGAACCTTCCTGTCAAGTTATTACTTCATCAGCAACAACAAAAAAAGAGAGAAAAATATGCAAACTGTCTTTTCTGAAAAATTGAATTTATTTCTCAAATCCTTGCAACAGAGTATTTGATTCGATGTGTAAATTTGTAACCACGAGTATTTGATGCTGTCAGTCAAGAACCTTTTTGTGTAGGAGCCTATGCACCGGTTTATTTATTTATTTTTGTAGAGTAGCCAAGCTTTTGTACAATTCACCACAGGCCTACTCTCAATATCAAAATGATGGGCTTTTTGAATGGTATGCTGAAATAAGTGTGTAATTGGAGAAAAAAAAAGTTAAAGTGAATAATGTACAAATTAGTGTCATTCATATACAAGAACCTTTCTGTGAATGTCAGTTTATAAAAAAGTGAAGAAATGAAATGAAAAATCACATGGTCATTGTAAAGTGTAACTCAGCTATGTAAATGGTGTGGACTGCAAGTTGTGTTGGAGGGTTGTAACACTTTCAGACACACAGAGTTGTCATATATTCGTATGACATATTATACAACATCTTAATATGAGACCATTATTTAAAGACACAACCTCCCAATATATACAATGTATGATGATTGTAAGGCAGCATCAGACCACGCATAATGTCATGCTTCATGAGACACTCATGAATATGTATGAGTCTTTCCTTTCTGCAGTACAAACTTTCTGTGGGCTTTCCACATTGTGTTTTTCCATTGCATTGGATTTGTGGTAATTTGTGAAAAAGCCCTGCCTACTTTATAAGACATATATGTGGATATGAGAGCATTCAGACACAAGTACATGTCAAATGAATACTGGAAAACAAGAAATAGTGGCGGCATGAAATTTTCGTGAAGTGCCACTGGCATCCAATGCATTATAGTATAGACAAGCACTTTTGCGTGCATTTTAATTTCACGAATCTTGGCTCTCGCAAAATTTGCAAAATCAAAATGAGTATGAAAATTTCTTGTTTTACAGTAATATGCCATTTCAGACTTGCAAAAAACATTCCATATCCATACATTGCCATATGCAGTTGTATCCATTTAACTGAGAACCTTTTAGTGTGAAAGGGGGGTTTGTGTTTACATTCAGAGTGAGGAAGTTGTTTGGCCATGAAGTTCAGACAGAGAGTAAAACATGGCAGTGGAAGGGGAAGGACAGCAGTTTGCACAGGTGCTGAAGGATGCCTCAGGAGAGGGTGGGGCGGTCAGAGAGATGTGGCCTTTGACTGCATCTGTGGTGAGATGACCAGGCGGTTCTAGGACAATTACTCCCTGGTCATTCATCCCAGACCCTTCCCCTGACCCTTACTTGAACCCTAATCCTAATCCTAATCCTGAACCTAACCCTGACCCATATCCTAACCCTAACCCTAGCCCTATTCCTAATCCTGAACCTAGTCCTATATCACTAACCAGTATTTGGGGGGGGGGGGGGGGCTGGGGATAATTGTCCATTGGTGGTGATTGTCCTGATACAGATCAGTGTATTCTGATTTTTGTTTGTTTGAGAGAGAAGAGAATAAAGAACTGCTCATGACATAGGCTTATTCACACACAGGAGTTATCAGTTTTTGGATAGTGTTGCAAAAATTTATTTTATTTGCTATCCGTTCAGGCATTGCCTCAGAAAAGAAAATCCAGCTGCAAGTGAAGCACTTTAAATCTCTAAACTGTGTATTTAACAATGATTGGAGCATGCCCCCTAGGCACCCTAGTGGTTAGGATCTTGTGTCATGAATTGCATCATGAGCGTTAAAAAAAAAAACCCATTGATTTCAGGTGTGTGTGAACAGACCTGCTGTAGATCCAACCTAGGTTTTGTTACAATGAGAAACAAGTGGGAGTTATGTACTGATCCTGATTCACCGATCTTGTAAGTTAATTCATGGTGCTGCATAAACGACAGATGCTGTGCTGTGGCCAAATGCTGTCTTTTGTGAGAAGTTGTTGAAAATCGTAATCCCTATAATAGAGGTCCAATGGCCATAGGTTGAGAGTCCCCAGGGCACTGAGAGGAAGTGAGTGGCCTTGCTGCCGTTTTCTTGTCTTTTTTTAAATACAACTTTCCCCCTGCTGTTCATTCTATAGAGAGTATTGACTGAATGCTGTGAGAAAGATTTGTGTGATTGAGTGTATTCGTGCCAGTTCTGTACGATTCACGTTTTCAGACATGTGTTGCAATTTGTCTGCGTTTTAACTCTAAAGTTTGACTGAATGGGACTGATATGTAACACTGTGTCATTCATTCCATCACCGAGTCCGTGGCATACAATACAGTCATGTGCTGTGGTGTTAACATATTTTCTTCCATAAATGCCAATTCACATAGATTTGTTACGTGGTTCATTAGATTCCAGCCAACAGTGGCTTAAACACAGCATGTATCTACTCACATTCAAGTACATTTACACACAAAAATAAAGTGTATTAATAATCTGACTGAGTTGCTGAACCTTGTTAGTGAGCTGTGATAGTAGGTTTGTTGATGATATTTGGTAAAAGAAAAGTTATAATCCGCATTTAAAAACAATGGTTGCATTTGTTTTTCATGCAATTAAATGTCAAGATTGCATCTCATTTCAAAACAATAGGAGGTTACATATTAAGTACGTTTGAAATGATCCATAAGTGAGATTTAGCTCACATTCTTCCTGGTTTGGTATTTGTACTGCTTTTGTGTGTTTTCCAAATGATCATAAGTATATTGCAACTCACACACTCATGCAGGTAGAACAAATGAGTTAGAGAAATAAATTTCTTTGATGTATTTTGAAATATTTCTAAACAGCATCGCCTGGTCACGAAGTCATCTCTGAAGCTTCTCCTTGTCTTCGTGGAATACTCAGAAGCCAACGCTCAGCTGCTACTTCAGGCGATCAAAGAGGTCCACTGCGAGAACGGTAAGTACGGCCAGGTCAAATACAACAACTACCTGTTCATCCAGTGTTGAGAATAAATTTGTCAACAAAAAAAAAAAAAAAAACACCCCTGGTGTACATGTATGTCGTAAACAGTGAGGTATTAGGAAGAATAGAGTCCTGAAGGCAATAACATGAGCTTACAATAAGATTACATTTTGTGAGTTGAATTTGAATACCGCTTATTGTCTGCATGTTCCCTCTCCTTGTGCCCCATTCTCTGCTCCCACTTCCGCTCTCCATGAAGGGACATGATGTGAGTAAATGAAGCAGAGTGAATGACGGAGAACAAACAGTGCTCAAAGTTTATTCCTGCTTTGCAGTCTTACAATCCCCAGTTTCCTGTTCCTTTGATATATACCCCTCTCGGCTTCTCCCGTTTGCTTTTGGCTGAGTGGATGTAAATCTGGAGAGACTGCAGGAAACTGAAAAGCTCACCTGTAAATGTCCTCCTTTCAGCATCTTTGAGCTTGGCTCCTCCTCTGCTCTGAAAGTTCATTTACATTCCTCAGTTAAAAGCCAAGACCGTCATGACAGTAGTCCTTGAAATATCAAAAAGTGGAAAATGATTGTGCCCATTCGCTTTTACAAACCAGTAATGTTTGTACACATGAAACTTTCATGAATTTTGTAAGTAAGAAAAATGCACATGAGAGGTTTCACCTGCACAATCAGCATTGAATGCTAGTGGCAATTTGCAAAAATTTTATGCCATGAAAAGTCCACCAGCTCCAATTCTTGATAGTATCATGCTGCAAATATTTCTGCTTATATTACACAATATTTGTCGATAATTTCAAATTTATTAGAGACATTCTGGATGTTACAGAAGGAGGCTCGATTCCCGGGGAAACATGGATGCAGAAATATTTTGCATTTCCTTTAAAAGGAGTTGTTATGAATATTTTGTATGATGATTTCAGTACGAGATGAGGTCTTACAGACAGCCTGTCTGTGAGAAGACCTTCAGGTTAAGTCTCTCAAGGCAGTCGTGGAGCCTGTTTGGTGGCACATTAACAGTTGGCCCGAACCAACAAGCACATATAAAAGTTTCACTCCATCAAAACAAACTTGACGTTGCCAAGAAAGCTTCCTCTGCATACTGCCAGCTGACACTCCATTGAGAAACATGAGACTGACTTTTTCTTTGAGGATTCTGTTTTCAACCCCTCCTCCTCCCCCCCCCCCTTTTTTTTTAAACGGAGGTATAGATTGGGGGATTGTTTCCTATCTGCTTTAGGTGACTAGAAATTCAAAGAAAATCCCATTAACCCATTGAGGATGAGTCCCGTGTATACTATGGCAAGCATCTATGGGAAATGCGTGTTGTAGCAAAATCAAACTGTCTTCAATGGGATAAGATGTGTTTTCTAATATTACAAAATTAGAGAGCATAATAAAATGTTTGCTTTTGATTGTACAAACACTTCTATTAACCCGTTGAGGATGAATCCCGAGGAAACCCAGGCAGGTGTCTATGGGAAATGTATGTTGTAGCAAAATCAGTCTGTCCTCAACGGGTTATAGAAGAAATTGATACTGGACTCCTTTCTCTTCATAAAGAGAGAGAGAGAGAAAAAAAAAAGATAGCAGTTGGCATTAATCTTGTACTATACAGGGACTTGTAATATGTGTCACTCTGAGCAAGTTAATTAATTCCAGCCAATTAGCCTAATTCTTGTGCTTCATGGCAGTCACAACAAACTCTCCTTTTTTTTAAGTTGGCAAATGTGTTGATTGGCAATTTGACAAATGTATCATTTCCTTGATTTCAGTTGCTCCCCCGACTGTCTTATCTCCAGATCAATTTTTGATCACATTGTCTAATCCATTATTTACTGGCAGGTGTCTTTCTGTGATGATTGTACACAAAAAAAAAAGAAGAAAAAAAAAACCAAGAAAAGTGAGGAGTATTATTGCAATTAGATGGCAGTGTGTGTAGAGACACACACACCTCTTTTTATGTATTTTTAAAAATTAAGTTTAAATGTAAGTGAATGTGACCAGGGCAATCATAATCTAAAGTTTGTTCATATGTCTCTGTGTATGGTTACTCAGGAGCAATGCCATTGTGATTAACCAAAAGTCAAATATAATCAAAAGAGGGGTCAAACGTTTGACTTTCCCCCACCCCCACCCCAGTTAATCACTTTTTGTTGCAAATCATAAACCTGCCTTTCACTTAAAGTTGGTTTGTAAAAATGTCTACTGGTATCAATACTGTTGCAAGTTTTGTTTCATGTTGACAGCAGTATCTTTTCAGCACTGTAATTCTTGTAATTTGTTTGGAAAAATGTTCTTAGCGCAATTATATTTTCAGTAAAACTGCATAACTGTTTTTACCATTTCAGTCCTGAGTACAGACTTTAAAAAGATCTCGAATACAGACCTTGTCATAGAATAAATATACATGTATTGCTACTGAATCATTGTCACTCAGTTTAAAAAGAAAAAGACAATGACAAAAACACAAAGTATTAATTTTTTGTCTTTCAGTATAATGCTATTAATCCGTTGAGGACGAGTCCCTAGTATACTCGGCTAGATGTGTATGGGAAATGCGTGTTGTAGCAAAATCAATCCGTCCTCAACGGGTTAAAATCATGCTATACATTGACATTACAATTTATGTTGCCATGCTTCATGTGTATCAACATGTACAGAAAATAAAAGAGAAAACTGTAAATTTGAATTTATATCCGATATTGAGGCATATTCATGAATAGCTGTTTATATGAATATATGTATCCATGTAAAATTTTTGATATGTTCAATGAAACTATTAGTTTTAATTCATGCGATATTGGGCCATATTCATGAATAGATGTTTGTATGAATATCTGAATGTATCCATCCATAAAGTTTGATAATATGTTTAATGACTTCTCTGCCTTTCAGGAAAGCCACAATGGTACAATCTCATGGAACTGTTGAAGGATGAGGGACAAGATGCAGAAATCATGACGTACGTCATGACGCTCTTCAACAAGGTCAGGTTACTCAATCTGATTGATTCTTTTTAATCTTTTTGCCCTCATCTTGAACAATGAATTAGCATTTGATATAAGCCGCATTCACACATACAGAATAACAGGATGAAGATTGTGCGCCAAATTTCGAGATTTTTTGCAGCTTTCACAGGCAGAAAAATAGCCCGCTAATTGCCGCTAGATAAATCTATTGTTCTTGCGCCTCACAGTGGTGTGGTGCACTGTTGGGATGTGTGCTTTGAATGATGGGATATAAAATCTTCAGCTTATTTGGTCGAGCGTTCACACGTCACTGCGGGGCAAATTAGTGCACTAATTCAGAAATAAAGACAAGATTTCTTGGGTTTAGTATGGCGCTGCAGATTGCATTGATTTGTGTGTTTTTTTTTTTTTTTTTTTTTTTGGGGGGGGGGCAAAAAAATTGAGCATGCAATCGCAGTGCAAATCTTGAGATTTGTAACCCGCTAATTTGTGTAGACTGTGTGAATCCCCCTAATGACATGTGACCTAACAACCTACAGAAACTTGTTTTAACAATCTGTCCGTTGAATTGTGTCACAATGTCCTTGTCTTCAGTGGCTGTGAAATGACTTCTGAATGTGCTTTTTGTGGACCATCAAAGAAAAGGTACAATTGACAAAACTTTGTATATCTCCATGCTGCAACTGGTGAGATCCAGACAACCATTTTGACCAATGCCAAATGTTAACTGCAGATAAATGTGATACAGTATATTGACTCGGTTCAAGTCTCGGTTTAATCAGTGTAGTCATCAAGAAGTCACTCATAGCTAACATTTTACTATTCATGTGATCTGTGTGTGACATGTGAGCTGGCAGTGATCAAATGATTTTAAAGCAAAGTCTGCAAATCTTTCAGCTTCAGGATTTCTTTTTTGAATATCCTGTGAATCCAAGAGGAGAAAAATGAAACGATTTGCTTCTCTTCTGTCACCGAGGTTACAAAGTTGTTTACCCTGTGCATGTTACGCTGGAAAATTGATGACTGGTAATAAAATGTTGAACTCTTTTCCTGAAAATGTACAAGTGCATGTCGTCATGATGGTGGTACATCCTTTTGCAATTTTCACAAGTATTCACATAAACTTCATGTTCACTGTAGAGCTCAGGTTCAACAAAGAATGTTGATATTTTTTTTTCTCCACAACTCAGCCCATCTTATCAAATCACTATCAGACTTCGTGGAAAAAAAAAAAAAATGGCAAAATAGTGTGCACTGATATCAATAGTAGACTGCACATTTGCATTACACAAGTGATGCATAAGCGTCGCATGGAGGTGATATAGGGATCTTGAGTCATGAAGCTAGACATTATCCAACGCGATGACAATTGAACGTTTCCTTGTGGAAAGCGACACTGAAAATAGGTGTTGTCAGGGGTAAATCTGCAGAAAACCACAAGACTGTACTCTCCATGTAACAGTTCAAGGGCAAAATCAACCTCCTGTTTCAGTATTTCAGACAGGAAGTCTAGTATATGATATATTCCCCCTTTTGTAATGGATAGGGAAAGAGGGTAAATATGAGCCTCACTGCCTGTTAGAAGTTATTGTTAAACACAAGAAGAGTGCAAGGAGAAAGCAGTAATGTATCTTCACAGGCAAAAAGCTAAGATATTTTTTTGGTATCGATGTATATGTATAGGTGTAAAAAGAGCACTGCCACAGAGTTGAACGCTATGCAAGGTTTTTTTTTTTTTCTTTCTTTTTTTTTTTCAACAGTTCATAATACTGAGTTTGGTCCTACAGTTGTAGGTTTAGTTTTTTATATGGGTGATTTATGTGTATATATATATATATATATATATATATATATATATATATATATATATATATATATGAATGATCATGTCATCAAATGATTGTCACCAGGTCATCCAATATGTCATTCAGTTGAAACTTTCCAAGATATTTCATGGTCAGATTAGTTCAGAATTTAGCCTTGAGAAATATGCTCCTCATTCATGTGTGTTAGATGTGTCTGTGATTCTACACTGTTCTGTGGAATATCACGAACATCAGCATCCTGAAGTACAGTGTACATTGTAATTGCAATGTCTGTGATACAGAATCATTCATTAACCCTTTCTGTGTCATGCACTTTGGAGAGTGTGTACAACCCTATAGGGTTTTCTGTGCTGATCAGCACTCAAAGCACATGAAGGGTTAATTGTAAGATGGATAACTCCAGGCTACAGGTAAATGCCTCCATTAAGTATTCAGAGTTGCATTGAAATGCCAAATTAAAGCATTCTCGTTACGGTCCTCCCAAGGCAATATACGTGTGGAACACTGCCAGTAGCACTGGATGGAACGCTGCCTAAATCGTAAATCACCCAAACACCAAACCCTGATCAGTCCTTTCATACACCAATATGCTATTCAAATGGATGACAACAAATGAGCTGATATTGTGAGTCAGCTCTGTATGGTTCTATATTAGTAGAAGTGATTTAATGGCATTGATATTCCTACCATTCCGTGAATGTTATCATTATTTTCAAAGAATTTTGATTGTATCAAATATGTTATGAAATGATTTTTAAAAGCTCTCTGCAAATCTGCCAAATGTCAAAATAGATGTTTGTTTTAATAGTGTGGAATATTTGTCTTCTATATGACAGCCTGCATCTGAGAGACTTTTGCTTGTCTTTAATGCAGTAAATCAACTTCTTGGGGCTGTCCTCATAATCTCTGAGAATCTGTAGATGATTTTATTGTGAAATTGCCTGACAGACATGGAGACAGTTAAAGCATTTAGAAGAAGTTTGACAGTGTTTGTGGGAGGAAATTCTTTTGATCCTGTTCTATGTCAATGTTGTTGGAAAGTAGAAATGTTGATCTTCTGAGAAATGCAGTGAGTCTTCTTGTTACAAAAAAAAAAAAATATTTGTAGTGCATACCATCCAGAGAGGTTTATGTTTTAGATGAAATTCAAGCAGAAAAAATAACCCCTAAAGAATGTGTTTTTCATGTATACTAAATGCAGTTGATTGCTCACCATACAGAGATAGTAATATGCCAACAGTCAAAATTTTTATCTTCGCTTGATTACCAGCATGATCATTGTCTTTTAATTAAATGAAAATCAGGTGACATAAACCTTTGTCTCTTATCAGTGCTAAGTGGCATCAGAAACACGTTTACGGTAGTTTGATCTGTATCACCGATTCATAAGCACGAAAAAGGATCCTCATCAATTTTGGTACAGGATGCATGCCAAGCACGCCAAGACACTCTCCTACCACTCTGCTGTGATCATTACACCTGTTATCTCTCCCATTACTATCAATGTCGTAACGGAAAGATTGACATAAATGAAGGAATAGTTGATAGGCGGTCCCAGACGACCTTCCGTCCACATACACACACATCTACCCACACCAAGCGGTCATATATATGTGTGACCGACGTGTAATGTTGTGAGTCATGTGGCGGCTATTCCCCCAGCTCTGGAGTACGGCCAGGATGCATACCACTCCCAGCATCAGATCATCTGATACCAGCCCTGGATGCGGGGATTGGGAGATGATGCGGGGGATGCTCTGCTTTCTCCTCCACAATGCATTTCTACTCTTCTACTGACTGCTGCTCTAGGCTTGAAAGAACAGACCCTTCCCAACCATCGTTTTGCTTTGGAGGAAAAAATTCCTTACATGCCTCTCCCAAAACAGGGAACTTTTCGCTTTTCATCATCACCCTACAGAGAGCAAGGTCTTAACTCGTTGAGAACGAGTCCCGAGTATACTCGGGCAAGTGTCAATGGGAAATGCATGTTGTAGCAAAATCAGCCCGTCTTCTACGGGTTAATAAGGATGAAGCACAGCAACAACAAAGGCACATGTATGACAAACATCCCAGAGGATTGTTTACATTTGTATTTATCTTTAATTGCCCTTAGATAGTGACTGAGAGCAGGGATGTAGTGGCACATTACTTCCTTTCTAGACAGGAAATAACCTACTTTGTATATCTTCTAAATGTTTAGGAATAAAGGGTTGTTATCACCACAAATTGACTGGATGTGCTGTTCAAGCTGTACCATTATATTCATATTTTGTAAGACGAAGGACAGTTGTGTAAAGCCCAGAAAATGTACTTTTGCCACTGAAAGTCATCCTAGCAATTCGCCTAAACTTGTCAGGTTCATAAAAAGCTGATGATTGACCAACATACGTTACATTTTATAAAGGAATAAGCCTCGAGAGCAGTAATTTTGCTTGTAAATTCCAAATGTTTCATTATTTTAGTTACACTGTGTGTTATTGGTTCTGTATTACTACAAGAGACAGTCAAGAAACATACATGGTTTTGCTGAACAACATTATTCACTTGCATTGAAAAATCATACTGATCACTTATTTCAGTGCAATGTATTTCAAGCACAATGTTGTGTTCAAAGGTTGAATCATGATCACTCAGCTCTCTGTACAAATTGTGGCTCTGCTCGGCAGTGTAATCTGGATTGATTAATGAGTCATTTAAGTCCTTTTGGCAACATGCAAGTTTCCCAATGTTCTGGTATGCACCTGTGGGCAGGCTGCAAGTACAATCAACCTACATGTACACGTTTACATTCATAAAACATTTTACTCACAAATGGACCTTCTATTAAAGGGAAGACAAACCCAAAGAGCAATGTGGATTGAGTAAAAGCAGTAACATTAGTAGAACACATCAGTGAAAGTTTGAGGAAAATCGGACAATCGATGCAAAAGTTATGAATTTTTAAAGTTTTGGTGTTGGAACCGCTGGATGAGGAGACTACTAGAGGTTATGACGTATGAGAGGACCACAATACAAAGGAAATATAAAAGGAATTCCACAAAAATTCACTTTTCCAGCAAAATGAAGGAGTTCTTGACTAACCGCTTTCAGAAAGCAGGGGAAATAAGTGCTACCCCTAACATATGTCAGTATCAAGTTGATGGAATATGTAATTTTCATGAAAAATGAATTTTCATTGAATTCCCTTTTTATTTTCTTTATATTGTAGTCCACTCATACGTCATAACCTCTAGTAGTCTCCTTACCCAGCAGTTGCAACACCAAAACTTTAAAAATTCATAACTTTTGCATCGATTGCCCGATTTTCCTCAAATTTTCACTGATGTGCTCTATCAATATTACTGCTTTCACTCAATCCACATTGCTCTTTGGGTTTACTTTCCCTTTAAAGTAACTAGTGAAGTTTAAGTGAACTATTGTAATCATGGTAACAAAATAGTTTTAACGTTGCAATTTATCACGGCTTTTGCCATTTTTTAAATGGTGATAATAAAGATTTGTTGGAGAAAGCGATTGCATGCAATTTGCAATCTTGCTTTAGATTGATGCTTTTTGAGATATCTTAGCTCCAAGTTTGAATTTTTCAGCCCAAAGCAACCACACATCTTTTGAATACCGGTATGTTACTTTAAAGTTGATAATGCATCTAACAGGAGGGCATTACTAAGGGTCACTACCAGCCATTTCACTTGTGTGGATAAACTTCCACACACTCGCCATCCTGAAATTCCATTGACATTGTAGAAAACTATGCTACCCAAAGAATTGAAGGAGTTCATGAGTATTTCATACGGTCACTCTGTCTTTGAGGTGCTGATTATAAAATGACATACCATGGCAATTGACGCATCCTAACATAATAGCAGAGTGGAGGTGAATAGCTCTTGCTTAAAAGCATCCGAACAGGTGTAAACAAACACTTTGGTATGCCCGTGATGTCATCGCATACCAGGAGTGAATCACTTTGATAGGGAGCCAAAGTTTGAAAGCGAAGGAGCGCCACTGTTAACTTTGCACCGACGAGCACCCGTTTGGTAGCGTCCGTGGCCCGACTGTTGACACAAGGCATCTTGTGTGGTGTTGACGTGACCATGTTGAAATGCAAAGTGTTCTTACACTGCTGCACACACAGATCATAAATGTAGATCACACTTACAGCTCATGCAATGTACATTATGCCTGTCCTGCTATGGGTAGATAATTCATGGTAACTGTTGTCTCATGATGCAGTGTAGATGAATTAGCTGAAGTATTGATCAGTTATTTTATGTTGGCAGTAAAATCAATCTATCCAATGTTAAAGGGATGGTACAGTTTTGGTTGAGACTGGGCTAAAGGTTTCAAACATTTTTTTCATGATGGTTTCAAACATTTTTTACATGATGGTTTTTTGAGATAATGAGAAATCTTTTATGAAAAATGAAAGAGCATGTAATTCTTAAAGGAATTCAAAGTTTCTTTGATGAAAATTAGTTTGAAATGGCTGAGATATCCAAAATAGAGCAATCCTGATAAGAGGTGGGACCCACTTTTTATTACGATCGCTTTGTTTTACTTTGTTTTGGATATCTCAGTCATCTCAAAACCAATTTTTCTCAGATTAACTTTGAATTCCCCTTAGAGTTGTACGCTCTTTGAAATTTCAAAAAGTGATTTCTAAGTATCTTGCAAATAGTTAAAGGCTGAAATTTCACCTCAATATTATACCATCCCTTTAATAGGAGGTACATTTATCATTAGAAATTTTGATTTGCTGGAAAGAGTAATCAGGTGATTATACTCGATATAACACAAAGTTAACAATACAGAAATGAAGAAGACATTTCTTCAAAAACAGAAATGCACCCATGAGTAATATACATTGGAGGTCGCTTCCGATTCTTGAGCAAAAACAAATATTATAGCAAAGTTCACAAAATCTCAAGTACTTGGCAGCATTTTCGCTATAAAATAATTCTGGAACCATGTATTCAAATGAACTTTTTAGTCAAGGCCAATGTACTAATGATTGAAATCTGCTACTGTCATTTTTCCTGAATGAAATTTGTATCAACTATTAAAAGGGTTTGGGGAAGAATCTTATTCCAAGCAATGTGTGACATGTCAATATAAGTTCCCTAAATCCTACATTTAACAAGGGAAATCATTTAAAGCAGGAGCAGTTCAAGTTTAGTTACAAATTAAAAGAAACAGAAGTGACACTTCAGATATTTCAACCCGACGTGGCCAATTTGTTCATTTCCATCAGGCAGCCAAACCTACTGTTGAATTCTTCGGATGCCCCTTATTAGCAGGCCAGACTTTTAGCTGGGCATAAATGTTTTTCTCAAAAATCTGCAATGTAATCTTGTAGGAAAATGATATACATCAAGGGTCTCGCTCTGTCTCCACTGGGCTACAATACGAAATAAAAGGCAAACCAGCAAAAATTAAACTCATTATTTTTTAGATACCTTCCTATCAAATTATGTGGTATACATAGTATATAACATAACTGTGTAAGAAGAAATTACAAAACAGATGAAATTATATATAGGTCAGAAAATATAGACTTAAATGTCCTCGCCCTGCCTGTCCATGAACCACATCACTTTCAATGGGCTTCTTTATCCAGAACATTTTTTATTTTATTTTGTAATCTATCTCTCTCTGTCCTTACTTGATATCAATCATGTCAGTGATTAAATATTTTGCGGATCTGTGTGCCATGAAACATAATTGCGGGAGTTAAAACATTGTAGAGGACTATTTAAGAAAATGAGCACCTTTAATGGTTTTCTTGATTCAGAGTGTAATTGGCATATATATGTGGTGTCTTCAGCAGTCTGGGCCGAAATCTGGTTCATTTCCTGCACAGCAAGGGGGGTTTCCCCCATTGTCACAAACATGCTCATTTCATCATCCAGCTTGTGTCCCCCAAACACAAATCAGCTGACTAGAAAAAATAGAAAAAGGGTCAGATCTCCTTGTCTACACAGATTCATATATATATATATATATATATATATATATATATATATATATATATTATATATCTTTTTTTTTTTTTTTTTTTTTTTTCCTTAGTCATTTTGGAAAGAGGAGTGCCAGGTACTCAAAGTGGTGTCCACTTAGATTTCATATTTAAATAAGATTTGATTGTGCAACTCCACAAATATCCTCAAGCACCAGTGTGTACACTTTGATATCTATTAAAGGTACATGTATGCCTCTCCTCTGCACTTGAACCTCTCATACCCTCCCTCCCTCCCCCCAACACACACACAGCAACAGAACACACAAATCAAAGTGTCAAAACTACTTGTCTTTAATACAGATAGCAGAAGTCAACAATTTAATTCATTTGCACAGTACCATGAAGGTTTGTACAGCAGGCGACAGATCTAAATTCACAGGCAGTTTTGTGAGCATGTAACAGTTAATTGTTGATAGAGTTGATTGTTCATATGAAAAATGTTCTTTCAGTAGCTAATGAGACTTGCCATTCAAAGATTCACAAATAATCTTTTGATGACTTGTTATTTGTAAAAAGAAGTGTTCATGCTGGTGCATTGCAAATTCATTAAACATTGTCAGTGGAGATCCACATCTCTCTAGAAGCCTGTTTTGACAGCAATTTTAAGTGACGTCCAATTTGTATGTAATGAATCATCAATGGCCAGGTCACTTGATCCTCCATATTTCAAAATAATGGTGGTTTGCATCCGGAGGCTTGCTGCTTGTAGCTACATAAATAACTACTTCATAAATATATGTAATATACAGTAACATCAGGTTCTACATCTTTTCTGTATATTACACTTGTCACACCCCATAAAGGAGGATAAAGAAGGAAGAATCATTTTTTTTGTTTGTTCAGAAGTCGCTGGGTTAAAACACGCACAATTTTGATCAGTTGTGATGGTATCTTAAACATGCCTCTTCACTTTTATTGCTCACGTTCAAAACCTGTCAGCCATAAATCTCTACCCTTGGGACTGATTCGAGGCAGCCCCTAATTGAGAGATGCCATGTTTGTTTTAAATCAATATGAATCTTGATGTCCACATCAATCAAGTCTATCCATATTTATCACAGGATTCTCCCCCCCCCCCCACCCCCACCCCAAACCACCACCACCCTCAAAAGATTTACCAACAAGTGGTTACCGGGAAGTCAGCTGAGTGAGCCCCTATGAAATCATTTTTGATGATTTTAGGCTCAGAATGATTCAGACCTCACCTGATGAAAGTCAGAATTCCTGTCAAGGCTACTGGGTGTGTGAGTTTTGTTCAACCCTTTGAGTGCATGGAGTGCCGGTTGGCACAAACAACCCCATAGAGTTGTACACTCTGTCCAAAGGCCCTGGTACAGAAAGGGTTACTATTAGTGGATCACAGAGCTGACGCCCTCCATGCCTCCACTACCCCTACTCTTATTCTTTCCCTTTCTTAAAAAAACTGTATGAATATTTAGCAACTAAACAGCAAGCAGTTGTTTAATAACAAAAGGAAGTCTTAAAAAAAAGTTCAAAGAAAATGAAAGTCACCCTCAATTCTTCTCTCGGGTCTCTTTGTTCATAGTAGTTTTAGTAGCAACTTAAAATGATCTCACAAGAGAAAGCAATTTTTGACAGTGCCAAATGTAAGTCGAATGATTCGTCCTTTCAAGCTATAAATGCCATGTTCCCATTGACATGCCCATGACAGCTTCGGGAGAAGGGTAACGACATTACTCCTGGCAGAAACCCCTACCTGTAAAACATCAACTAGGGTTTCAAACAAGGAAGGGTAATTGCAGCTTTGACCAGAAAAGATGCACAATAGGGAGAGGTCACAACATCCAAGTCATGTGAAAAATTCAACATGTTTGTAACTCTAGAGAACACACTTGATATGTGTATGATTTATTTATTAACACAGGTCATCATTGTCACCATACATTAAACAACTTCCAATAACAAAAACAACAACAACAATAACAAAGATATTCATGTGGCAGTTTAACCTGTAGCACATTGAACTGTAAAAATTTCATGGTTAGAAGTTGTTCATGGTAATAGCCGATTTTGGATGTGATCATTGGTTTAAGGTGGAAAATTAAGACATGGGAATTAAAAAAAAAAAAAAAGCAGTGTGATGCACAGGGATGTGTTACTCTCTGGTATCTTTGGTAGCATTTTTGCCCAAAGAGGATGCAAATGTAGAGATTCTCATAACTTGAGCATCATTGAAATGCACAACATGGCGCCGTGGAAGTAATAATCTTGTTGGCATCACATTCAATAATCAACCATCATGTCTTCCTCTTCTCATTCAGACCCTGAATGCCATCCCTGACCAGGACACGTTCTATGATATCACTGATGGGCTGGAACGGCTAGGAATGGAGCAGGTGACCCAGAGGTTGACTGGCCGCTCGGGCACCGATCTGGACCTTGTCGAGCAGATCAGGATCTATGAGGTACCATAATTTAGTCGTAGAAGTGCTAGCTAGAGTAAGCAATGTTAGAGTGAAGTGCTGTAGAGTTGTGTGTAGTGGGGTTGGGTACAGACAAAAAGAATGTGGTGGAGGTGGGTGCCGTCAGCTTGAATGTGGTGGAATACTAGGAGGGACTTTTCGATTTCACGTCCTGGATGTGGACGTCGAGGTAATGACATCATTTAAAGGAACTGCGCACGCTCTAGGTTCTCCAGCATGTCCAACGCCAGAATCGCGAACATGTCTTCCATGGATTTCACGTCCTCCTAGAATCAGGACGTTAGTGATGTCATCACTTGGCGCACCAATCGCCAGCCAGCAGGAGGGGACATGGCCATGACATCATAACAGCATGTCACGGCATGCAATTAAAATCAAAATGTGTGATAACACTGCAGACATAACGTGTGGACTGCAGCAATTTGGAACCGCTCTGGTACGAGAAAGGTGTCCTCATCCACACAATCCAAAAGTCCCTAATATGAGGTGTGGTGAGGTGATAGGCAAGGGAATGGGGTGAAATAGATCTAGAGTGGGGTGCAAGTAGAATTGGGTGTGGTAGAGTGAGGTACAGAGGAGTACGGTGTAGATGGGGGTATTCAGTGAAATTGAGTGTGGTAGCATGGGATGCAGTGGTTAGGTGTGGTAGAGAGGGGTGCAGTAGAGTTGGGTGTGATACGTTTAGAGTGGGGTGCAGTGGAGTTGGGTGAGGTAGAGTGGCATGCAGTGGAATGGGGTAGGAACTAGGATAGAGAGGGGTGCAATGGAGTTTGGTGTGGTAGAGAGGGGTGCAGTGGAATTCGGTGTGATAGAGTGGGGTACGGTGGAATAAGGTGTAGTGAGGTGGTATTCAATTAACCCGTTGTCTACGGGAACCGGGTGCCCCCTGTTTTGAAACAATGGGAATTCGAGTAATCTTGTAAGCAACGGGATATGTTGTGTGTGTTAGAGTAGGGTGCAGTGGAGTAGGGTATTGTGAGGTGGTATTCAGTAGAATGAAGAGAGGTAGAGTGGGATGGAGTGGGGTTGGGTGTGGTACTGTAGGATGAGTGGAGTTAGGTGTGTCGTAAATTGGTATTCAGTAAAATGAGGTGCGGTAGAGTGGGCTGGAGTGGGGGAGGGTGTAGTGAGGTGGTATCCAGTAAAATGAGGCGTGGTAGTGTTGAGGTACAGTGGAATTGGGTGCGGTAGAGTTGGATGCAGTAGAGTTAGGTGTACTGGACCCTGTTTTATCAAAAGATATATTCGATTTTTAATTTCCTTAGCACACAGGCTGCCATAGACTTATGATAGAAATCAACTTTATAATCAATTTTAACTCTTCATACAACAGGGCCCAGAAATGATATTCAATAGAATGCGGCAGTGGAGAGTGGGGTAAAGGGGAATGGGATGAGGTGGAAGACGGTATATAGGGCAGAGAGGGTGCGATGGAATAGGTTATGGTGGATCGGGGTGAAAGGAATTGGGTTGATAGATTGGGTATGACGGTTTGGAATATCATTGGAATTGGAGACAGTAGAGTCTGTTCTAGGAAATCTGAAGTGCACATTTCTCTTGTGGCTGCAGAGATGCAAGACATCAGACAAAAATCAAATGACAAGTCCAAAAATCTCACTCCTGGACGTAAATTTATGCCAGTGTTGAGGATGGCTTTAAACTCAGTTGCCTCAATCATTCACCACAATTTTATGATTGTTCTAATGTAGTATTTCACTCTCCTTTGTGAATAGCCTTAGGAAAACATTTTCCTTGTAGACAGTGCAGTAGCATTCCCATAAACTATGCTCATGTGCAATAAAGGTATCGTGATTTTATTGTTGTTGTTATTTTGTCACTGGTATACCTCATTTCGCGATGTGTACAGGTGGATTGCTATAGAAGATGGAATTTTCCAAGCATCTTTTGGACAGTTGCTCATGAAATCTATTTAATGCCTTCATGAATACTCTCCCCCCCCAAAAAAAAAAAAAAAAAAATAACAAACAAACAAACAGCAAACAAAACACTCCAATAATAGATGATAAACTACAGTGGAACCCTGTATTAAAGATGTCAGATACAATCCTGTCTATAGCAGCCACCTGCAATATACGACCACTAAACACAATTCCCTCCAAAGGAAAACTCATGTTAACGACCCTGTCTACAATGGCCACTTTTTTTGTCTCCCTTGGGTGGCTGCTATACTTTACAGTCTGTATATCAAAAACCCCTTTTCAGTATAGCAAGGTGATTTTTGCAGGTGCTAGCTCATTATATTTCTCTATTTTGTACCTTGATATAGTGAGAAGTCTGATATAGGAAGGTCATTGTCACGGTTTTTAGGTCCTCGTTATGACAAGGTTCCTGTGTAAATGGGTCTTGTAGGGTGCACATACAAAGAGCACTGAACAATAATTGTCTGTATTTATGTGATTAGCTCACTACGTGAGGAGAGATATCACAGATACAAGCTGTAAATCCGTGCTAACAGGTAAGGGGAGGAAATCCGCTCACATGCGGTTTAAGGCTCTAGAGATTGGACCCGGACTTGTCAGGTGCCTGGATGAGATTCTGAATGTGTGGAACAACCTGTTTTAAAGGGTGTTATCAAGCGGGCATCAGACATTTGTGGCGCTGTCACATTTTCATGATATTTATTCTTCTTTTTGAGGAATGATGTCGGATCTGTCTTCTCCGTGTGTCATCCATCACTCGTCTCCTGGCCCCACATATAATTCAGGACTTCCTCACATTACTTCCCACCCACCTACACTTGTCCCAATCATAGCTCATTCTCTTGCCCCCCTATGTGCCTACCAACCTCCCCTCCCCTCCTCCCTGTCCCTATTTGTTCTTCCTGAATGTAAGACATTGGGTGTACCTGAGTTCCAATTTGTCCTGACTAATTAACCTTTGGAGCTACATGGGTCGAGTGGAGACGGAGTACCGTTAAAGGAGCCGTATCAAACTGCAAAAGGGTGACTAATTGTGCCTAGTTTGTCAGCAGTCACCCGTCCCAACCCCATCTCTGAACCGTCCCCAGGGACAAAAACTAGAGGAGCTTGGAGTTTGAAGGGAAGAAGGCAAAGGGGTGTACTTCTTTTGGTCATTTACCCCTTTTTATGGCTATATTTGGGAGTGACCCTGAGTTCTTAATTCATGTCAGGGATGAGTCTCAGTAGAGGTTTCCCATAACTTGGGTCTGATCCTTTCACTTTGAGATGTTGAGAGCCTACTGTATGTAATCTGTCATGCAATGTAATTCTATACATAGATCTCTGGGACCAACTGTTTATCAGAGGGGAATTCACAGGCCTTTGAGACTGTGGTTTATTCTTTATTCATTGCCTTCTTTTCCTCTGTTTTTTGTTTGTTTGTTTGTTTGTTTTTGCTTTTGAGTGAAAGAGAAGCTTAGTGGGGAAATCTACATTGTATTTCCTATGTAAAGAAAAGAAAAAAAAAATGATTAATGTTACCAGGGCACTGAGCGACTTTAATATCTCTTGAAAGTTGAAAATTAGTACCCCTGTGGCTGAGAAGAATGAGGAAGGCTATGGATTTGTAAATTTGTCAGACTGGCTGTGCTGGAGATTTCCAAGCAGGAGTACCTGTCAAATTGTACCCCTTTTACTACTGTTGAGACGCCTCTAAAATTTGATACCTGAAATAGAATATTTTTTTTTCTCCTTCTGAAGCTGAGACTTAAACCTCTGCGAGAATTTCTGGAAAAAAAAAAAGATTTCACAAAATGTTTGTTAATCATAGAGTCAGATTTATCCAAAATCTTTACAGAGTTGAATAATGATGCTATATTGTTTTTGGCTTGTTTGCTTTTGCTATATACTTCTTTTTTGTCTAGTTCATTTTTTTTTTTCAGGGAAAGAAGTTAGATATAGAAATAAAGGCTGTTCTGTAGATATGCATGATATCAGATCATATCTTCTGATGTAGACATTCCATCTGCTCAGAAGGCAAATGATAGATATGTAATTCCCATTTCTTGTCCATTGTAAGATCAATGGTCATTTCTGCAAACGGCATAATAAAGTATACTTTGTGAGTTTTAATGGGTTTTGCCAAGAAGGTTGTTGGGCCTGTTTGTGTAGTTTAAAGTTGTCTGGTATCAATTGTCAACACAGCAGTCTCATTTTACTGCTGTCGCTCCAGGCAACGAAATGAATAGGAATGCAAGGGAAAGACAGTAACAGCTGATGAAAAGTCCAAAAGGGTATAACATTCAACTTGACAACAGATGAAACTGCTTGATAACCCAGCCGAGGGGTTGCCCCGGCCAACTGCCTGCCGCCTCATGCATTCTTATCGATGATGGCTCGTCCTTTGGCTTATCGCAAATACTGGGTTTCATTCCCTGCCGGCCTCGAGTTACCAGATTTGACTACTGTGCCTGTTCCTCCTTGTGAGGCGATGATGCCGTGCCTAAATGGACTTGAAATGAACTGCCAAGATGCAGTGGCATGTTGCCACTGGGAATCCTAGTACTGAAGAAATGATAATTATAATGATAAATATCATTCATTAAGTGCTTATTACTTAAGTTTCTAAGAAATTATGGAAAAGCTTGGGATATAGATATACCTACCCAAATACATGTAGAAAGAGATCGAGAATGAGAGAAAGAAAAAAAAAAACGATTAAAAATTGACAAAACAGGTGTAGATTAAAAAAAACCACAACAACAACAACTTGATTTAATGAATTCCTTTGCAAGCTAGGCACAGGCAGTGAGAATCCCTTAGAGAGGAGATGTCTGTATTAAGTCATGAGATACATTGTATCTTTGATATCCAACTATGAATTACAATTCAGATATATTTAGATATGTGCTGAAATGCTTACCCTTATTTTTGGTCCTGTTTTTTTTACAATATTGTTACTTAGAGCTCTTTCTCATGTCATTAGACCTATTTGATGTACATTTGTATGTCATCAGATAACTCAAACCAGTCTTGTCAAGATGAGTACATACATATACAGTTTGAAGTAGAACTGCTGATGCACATGTACATGGTGAGAATTGAATTATCAAAAATTTTCAGTTTATACCAGTATCCACAACAGAAGATTGTTTTCAGTCATATCTAAAAAGACCCCACAATAATGCAAAAAGAAAAAAAGACCCAACAAAACAAACGGTATTGTAACGTCTGTCTATAAGGAAATATTTAATAAGACGGGTCACTTTATCACATCAAGTTCATTCAATAATGTCATATTTTATATCATTATGGCAAGAATGACACAACAGGATTGCAATATTTACGGCCCAAGTTTTGAACCCGGGCTTTGTAATGGAAATAAGGTCAGGGAGCAAATCTCTGTTATAGATGTGTGTTCTTCTGGGAAAAGTGTAGGAAATGCCAGTTTGCTTCAGAGTTTTGTGATTTATGATTTAAATGATTGCAATAATCTTGATGGCAGGAAGTTGTAGTGTGGAGCATTATTTGTGCTGTCACCATAGTCTTCATTCTCAGACTCTTTTCTCTTCTAGCTAACTTTGCCGCAACTTTTCTCATATTTGCTATCACTACAGAGAAAGGTGGGGGGGGGGGGGGAGGGGGAGGGAGAGTGTTTGTTTGTGTTTTTTTTTTTTTTTTGGAAAAGTATTATTCATTCGTTTATTATTATGTATTCATTCACTGTGCCAATTTTGTATACTCAACCTGTCATTTTACCCACAGACCATTTGCCCACATCAACAGTTTAATACAGTCTCATGCCCATGCATGTAGGCCTACATTATATTCACACTTGTAGTCTATTTCAATTGTTCTGCTTTTGTGTCTCATTCTTTCTTCCTGTTCATCCAATCTACATTTGTTTGTTTCCATCTTCATCTATTTACTGATACAAAAAAATCCTTGCTTTTTAGAATATTTTTGTTTATTTGTTTGCTGTTTGTTTGTTATGTTTTTGTGTGTTTTGGGGCATGTTGACACTTTTGTTTCACTTAGTCTCTATTCCTTCACTCAATTATATTGACCTTCATTGATTATTTGTCTTTTCTGGATTCGAAACAGATTAGGTGGTCAGATTTGTTGTTGTTGTTTTGTACATGGAGATGTAGATGTTTGTTCGCTGGAACGCAGCTGACCTTTCAGCTACGGTTACACAGCTCTGATGGTTGCCAACCTTCCACTTTGACAGAATGGTGCACCAGGGGAGCATGTGGCATAAATATAGACCTCTACGTGTCCACATGAAAGATCCCAACTCGTACTACAAGTATTTGCCCAACTTGAGACTTCCCTGAGGATACCCTTAGGGGTTAGTGGGAGGCAGAAGAAACCCAGTGCCCCCAAATACTGCGAGTCAATGCACTGGAGGTCCTTCTTGTACTATTATGTAGGTAGAAATAAAATGAAATCATCTTTGAGTTCCAGGGTCTGTATATTTTCCCAGGGTTTTTCCATATCTCAAGTGTTGTATGTTCCACTGACACATTTGTCATGTTTTAGCTTGCCCATATGTACCAGCAAGGTTCGATAGTTCAGGCTGTCGAAGCTAGTTGAGAGAGGTCAATTAGAGAACTTTACATGTTGATTTTTGAAATCTGCAACCCGCACTTGGCAAGCATTCTTAAATACCAAGGGGGTTGGTGGAAAGGGTTTCCATGTCCACACAATTAAACTGAAGAAAAAAAAAAGGAGTTTCGATGAATTCCAATTTATGTGCAGGGAATTAGAAATCCCCTGGTACAAAACCAGCCACACCTCTTACAATGTTTCCTCGCACACGGACACACATTCCCCGACTGTCATCTGATCCTGCACTGTTCAAATTTTGCCTTTAGTATCAAGATTGTGTTTGTAGTGCATGAGAACAAACAACAATGTAAAGTTTCATTGCCTCTGGCATGTTTAACCAAACACCCCCCTTGTTTTCCACCTTTGGACTAAGTCTGAATGCAAGGTGTATGCAACATATGCTTCGTGACTGGCATTGCTCTGGCTATTGTGTGCATGTGAAAACACAGAACAGTTTTGTGATCTCTGGTACAACATTGGAAATGCCAGCTCTAAAAGTGACATATTTACGTTAAAGGGGTTTTCCAAATAGCCAAACTGTGCAAAGTGCAAAGGTCAGAGCAAGAGAACTCTTAATGGAAGACCATTAAAAAAAAAAAAATGACAGGAATGAAAAAAAGAAAAGAAAGGAGGAACAGAAATGAGTTTGCATCATGATTGTGATACAATGCGCAGGTGATTAATAGATGCTTTTCGATGGAAATAGAAACTGGCAATTTGTGTTTGATGAGTTTGTGAACGATTGAATAGGGTAGATTTTTTTTTTTTCATTCTCCTGCAAGATAAACTGCTCTCTTATGACTTTTCATTTGTTGATTGATTGAAGATATCATAATTGACTGACATTCCTGGGGTATGATTTTTTCTTTCTTTTTTCAAATATGTTCCATGTGGTAGCAATTGTGTGACTACACGTAACTGAAGCACAACAAGTACAAACAGGAAGGGGAACAGTAATAAAGAATGCAATGATGTTATGCAATTTTTTTTTTTAAAGTGGAAAGTAGATGCAGAGCAGGGCAGCTTCCCTGCTGGTGGTAAACCTTTGTGTGTGGCTGTTTATGCCTTTGTGTGTGTGTGTGTGTGTGTGTGTGTGTGTGTATACATATATATGTACCAGTATATGTCTGTACAGTGCATTCCCATTATAACAAACACAGTTAAAACCAAAATTCTAGTTACAACGAAGTAAAAATTCAGGCCACAACATTTTCCCCTTTATGTATTTTCATTATTTATTTGTTCGGTTATAACGAAAGAAAAAAGTGCGGGACCCGAGGACTTCGTTATAATGGGAGTCCACTGTACACTCTCCAGTAACAGGTGTAGTAGGGAGGGGGATTGAAGGAATGTTTGAGAATTCAGTGTGCTTGCTAGTGCTATATTATTTAATTTGTGTCTGCAGTACAGTATAATTCCATTCTAATGTTCTTGTAAATGCGCTGCAGTGTTCTTCATCAAAATCTATTGTGTTATGGTTTTTAGAATTGAAAGGGTACTATATTATCAATGATTTTACTGACTTCTGTCTTGCTTCAACTGATAGTCTGACTCCTTATTTCTTGTTAGTATTCTGATTTCATTGTTAGCAATGCTAACTTTATCCTGCATTGAATTATCTACAAATTCATCATGTGATCATTCAGTTTTGTTAGCATGGATCATGGATGAAACCTTTAAAGTGGTGTGATTCAGGTTAGACATTAAACTGTCCAGTGGGAAATGTCCATGTTCTCCGCAAACAGTCGGAGAGTCGAGATGAAGATGGAGACGGAAACGCGCATTATTATTATTATCGTTACGATTGTTTGCTGCCCTTTTCTTTGCTTCCTCCCATTCGTCTGCGACTCGCGTCCCCTCCAGTTTGCCCTGAAGCACGAGGATGGCGACGAGGACATCCCACTGGAGCAGAAGCAGAGCCTGCGCAAGGGGCGGCGCAGCGGCGACGTGGACCGCAAGAGCATGCGCTCGATGTCACTGAAGCCCACAGCAGAGTACTGCCAAGACCTCTCCATGAGCAAGAGAGTGGTATTGGACTCGACGCTCAGTCCGGTGCAGGAGGATCGGCTGTCATCCAGCAGTGGCGACGACGTCCTGGGCCCTCAGCGACGCAGGAGAGACATGAGGTATGGTGTTTGTAATGAGACAGAAACCAGAGGGGGAAAAAAATCTAAGTTTGCAGATACTTGCAAAAGAAATTTAAACAAAAGGAAAGGAAGGTTTTCTTGTTTTCCCTGCAAATGATGCCTTAATCATGTGCTAACGTTTGCATCGATATGCAAGATACATAGTTTACAATATCCTTGCATCAAAGCCATCGTAAGTATAACTACAAGGCTTGTGTATGATGAGAGGGTGTGGGGGGGGGGGGGGGGGAGGGGAGTTGATCCCAAACTTTTTGTTGATCAGCTCTCAGAACAGTCCAGTTTAAAGTACTGATACCACACCGAGACTTTTCTATGCCATTTAATCGATTTACAAATCAAGTCAGGAGTTTTTAGTGTGCTTTGAAGTACATGAGTGAACATAATACTGTATCTTGTGTAATAAGAGAGTTCTGTTTTTGATATGGCTGTGACTGTGAATGAAGTATGATACCACACTGACACTGGATGAAGTAGTGCACCGTGCATTAAATGTGCTTTTTGGCGTTTTGGCTGTTTGAACCTGTTTAGCAATATACTGGTTCTCAAAACAGGTTGAGGTAATCACGGCCACGCGGGTCGGAAACAGAAACTGTTGATTTCCCCCGCCCAGATGAAAATGCCATTAACTCTGTGCTGCATCTACATGTATAGTAAAGTTAGAAGAAGCAAACAATAGGAATAAAAGTCTGTTCTTTCACATCCATCTGTTTTCACCCATAATGACTTCCACTGAAATTCAACAACAGAAGAACAAACATGGTATAAAAAGGTGTGGCTGTAGAATGCACAGCTGATAGTGTGTGTGTGTGTGTGTGTGTGTGTGTGTGTGTGTGTGTGTGTGTGTGTGTAAACAAATTTACATGCATTTTTGGCATGTTTTGATAAGGCACCCCAAATAAATAGAATATAGCAGTCTTCAGTATAATGAAATTCTATATTAAGGCTTGTGTAGGTTTTGGGTAAAATTGGATGAGATTGTCTTTTTGAGTTCCAAAAGCAGAAAGTGGCTAGGCATGACAGAAGCGCACAACAGCATTGTGCATGTCATTTTGTCGATGCATCCAAAGGAAGGTAGCAAAGGAAAACGATTTGTTTGCCAGATGCATCATGCCGCATTCCTTTATCTCCAAGATGTCTGTTTTTCTCATTGTAATGATTTCATCTTCAAGAAATAGATGTACCCATCTGTCTCTGTCATCTCTTTTTTTTCTATACATTCTGATCAGAGGCAGAGCCACAGAAAGGGAGAGTAGAAAGGATGAAAAGACATAGCAGACAAACTTTCATGTTAGAAATTCACCCGAGTCTCATTTGCTGAAGTCATCTGTTTTAGTAACTTTGTGTTTGACATGATTCTCTCTGTGAATTGTTGGGATTTTGAGACTGAAGAATAGAAGATGCCAGATGGCATTTCTTCCATCCTTGTGGAAAATGAGCAGATTATGGTCCTTTGGAGAATTTTATCCACTCTGATCTCGTGCCCTGAAAGTTTGGCTTTCTGTTTGTCCACATTTGCATCTTGTTCTTTGTCTCGGCATTGCGCTCGGAGGAGCAACGACTTTGTCTTTAATCAAGTTTGAAAGCTGAAATAGAAGTTTGCAACTTGAAAGTGCATCAGCAAGTTCAGCAGCTTGCAATCGGCTTGAAGCTACCATTGTGATTGTTTCAGTTTTCGTCATAATGTTGGAACGACACGGTATTATGATTGCAATGTGACGTGATCAATGGAATGCATCTTTGAAATGGATGAAGGAGTGATCATACAGTAGTCTTGAATGTCTGAGGTGAAATTCCCAGAGACATCCATTAATACCCTCTCTGTGCCGTCGACTTCAAACAGTGTGTAAAGCACTCTGGGATTTTCAATGTCAATTTGCACTCAAAGCACACAAAAGATTAATTGGAGAAAAAATGCAACATGTCAATAGAAAGAGCTCATTTTTGTATACTTTCCGAATACCCGAACACTCACCTTGCAGGCGCAGAATTTGTTTCCCTTATCAGTAAATTCTGGCGCCACATGTCTGAAAGATGATATAGAATAGACTGTAACTCCAGTGAAATGATGCGAGTATGCCAAACTCTGAAGACATGCAACCATCCTTTGCCACAAGCTCTCCATCTGCAAGCACCAAGAGGAATACTGACTGAAGATAGCCAATCTTCATAGTATAAAAAAATTTGGACCAAAGATGCAAAACATTGCCACTCGGAGAGCAAGATATTAGTTCATAGTGCTCTTTGACAGCTGATGTTGCCTACCCATGTGAACATTCTATGGATTTACTCCCTTGGAATATATACCAGAGCATCATCCATTTTTCTGAATAGTGTTTTGTTGCTTGTAATACATGGAAAAAAAAACACAACAAAAATTAAATAGAACAAAAAGACATGGAAGGTGGAGGTCCAAGGCCCCTCAAATTGAAATGGATGCAGGCTGTGGCCAAATTTATCAGAAGGTGAATCACTGCTTTATTGAAATGGACGTGTTCTGCAGGAGATTTATGTTTGCAGTGCGCCAGCAATTTTGTCTGAGAATGAGAGGACGAGTTATTATTTTTGTTTCTTTGCTTGTTAACATCAGAGTTGTTTTTGTTTGCACTCTTTTTTTCTGTGAACCCTGGAAGTTCATCGAGTTGTCATGAACGAAATTTGCTGGTTGAGTGAGGGCGAATTACTTGCAATATGCTCAATCTCATTGATCTCGCAGTGATATTGCCTCGTAAACCTGCAATGCAGTGTGAGAAATGTGTGTCTTGACTCTGTGTTTTCTGGAGGAATTTATGATGAGGTCTCCTCCATCCCCTTGGCACTTCCTAGAAGAATTGGG